>CM060687.1:140944241-141311741 GCA_030686995.1 Artemisia argyi
TTTTAATTCATCAGCTGCCCTCTTCCTCATCTTTAACATTTTCACAATCTCAGATTCATAATCTAGTTCTCCTACTCTCTTTCCAATAAGATCAGCAGTTACAGTAGGATTAGCAAGCATCTGTTTTCCAATAATCTGCCAGTCTGACTCATCAAACTCTAGAACTGTTGCATCCAATTCCCTTTGTCTTGCAATGGGTAAGGTAGAAACATATCTTTGAGTCTCTGAATCTAATTCTGCATCAAACTTAGCTTGTACTTCCTCAGCAAGATTTGCACTCTTCATATAATTTTCCCATTCTTGTAATAATTTACCTTGACCAGCTCTATCTTCAGCAGTTACAAGCTCATCCAAACCATCATGACGAACATTAGCTGCAGCAAAATCATCATTAGACACATGCACATCTGCCATAGGTTCATCATGTACATCCTGAACCTCTTTATCAGTAGAAACTTGTATGTTCTCAGATGAATGATGAACAGGAGAATTCAAGTATTCTTTCCCAGCTACAAAAAATGTTTCTCCTGATGCATTTCCTTTGTCAGCAGATTGATCAGCAGTAACCCTTCTTAATGATTGTTTCTCCTGAAGTATATCCACAGCTTCAGTCATCAGCACATCATTATCATTACCAGATACTTTTGAAGCTTCAGCAGCTTGTCTTGCCAAATACTGTCTTGTACTTCTTCTTTGAACTAGTATTATTGGTTTAGATTGAGGTGCTGCAGCAACTTTAGGAGGAACAACATGAGACTGTCTAGCAACTTCAGCTAGAATCTCAAGAGAATCCAAATTTGCCTCCTTTGCCACTTCAGTAGAGTCCAATCCATCTTTGCTATGCTTCTGCTGACTCAGCCGTGTCTCCAAATCTTTGACTTTGCTTCAGAGGAAGAACCTGAAGATCCACCCTTTCTTCCTCCTTCCACACCAGAGAGATCCCAACCAAGATCAAGTACTAGGGATCCATCTCTTCCAACATCACAAAATTTGGTGTTGGATCTTCCTGCTCCAGGACCTGGTCTTCCACATCAAGAACATATTGGACAGAGCAAGAGGTCTGAGATCATACGTAAGGGAAAGGAGAAGCAGAAGTAGTTGATTGAGGAATGTAACCATGGAACAAAGTTCTTGAGTATTTTCTTTACTTTGATTCATGAACATCTTCTCATTCTTCCTTCTCTTCTTTTTCCATTTTCATCTTCAGCTTCTTCATTGTACTTGTCATAGCCTCAAGTATTTTGTAATAAGTGATAGAAGCTAGTAGTACTGGATTAGCCAATAGTTTAGGAATGGTCATTGTATCTCAATTGCAACATTGAATGTAAGCTGTAACTTGTTTCTATGAATGAATGAAAAAATCTTAGTTGAATTTATCCATTGTGTAAGACCTTCAGCATGATTCAATTGATCAGTAGAAACCATGTTCAGCATATTGACCACATTCCTTTGACTTTAGCTCTTGGTGACATTAATCATGGAACTTTCATTCTCAGAACATCTGCAAAACAACCATCAAACAAGCAAATACACCAAACAACTTGCACAACTGTTAGAGGGTTAGTGTTAAAAACTTGTTAAAAACTTTAAAAACTCAGAAATTATATATACAAATAGTCCAAAGTTTACAGTCATCATCCTCCCCTGAGGCTTATGCCTCCCCTTAAACTTTGCAGTTAAGGGTTTAACATTCCAATGTGGACCACCAAATATTGAAACCTGGGTCCATCAAATGCCTTGGTTAATAAATCTGCCACATTTTCATCTGTGTGAATTTTGACCACTTTAACCAAATGTTTCTCATAAGCATCCCTTATAAAATGATGTCTGATTTCAATATGTTTGGTTCTATTATGAAAAACTGGATTTTTAACAATGCAAATGGTACTTTGATTGTCAATGAAAATGGTAATATTCATGAAGTTATACCCATAATCCAGTATTTGATTCTGAATCCATAGAACCTGTCCCCAACAATTGGCAGCAGCAACATACTCTGCTTCAGTAGTAGAGGTAGCAACTATGGTCTGTTTCTTGCATTGCCAAGAAATCAGTCTTCTTCCAAGAAATTGACAACCTCCAGTTGTGGATCTTCTATCCAAATTGGCACCAGCATAGTCACTATCACTATAAGCTGCTAGCTGAAAAGGAGACTCTTTGGGATACCAAAGACCTAATTGTGGTTGGCCTTTAAGATACTTAAAAATCTTCTTGACAGCATTCATATGAGAGGTAAGTGGAGTGACTTGGTGTCGTGAACATGCACTCACAGCAAATGTAATATCAGGTCTTGAGGCAGTCAAGTACATCAAAGAACCAATCATAGACCTGTATAAATGAACATTCACAGGAAGATCAGGATTAAGATTGTTCTTTGGTTTGGGAGCCTCATATGGAGTTGTGGCAGTCCTGACATTTTCCATAGCAAACTTGGACAACATATCTTTTACATATTTCTCCTGATGTATAAATATACCATCAGGTTTCTGCTGAACTTGCAAACCCAGAAAGAAAGTGAGTTCTCCCATGGCACTCATCTGAAATTCACCCTTCATCAAATCCTCAAACTCTCTACACCGGACTTCTTTGGTAGAACCAAAGATAATATCATCCACATACACCTGCACAAGAATAATATCCCTAGAATCTTTCTTGAGAAATAAAGTCTTGTCAATGGCACCTCTTCTGTAGCCATTCTTCAGCAGAAATGTGGAGAGTCTAGCATACCAAGCTCTGGGAGCTTGATGCAGTCCATAGAGAGCTTTGACAACTTTGTAGACATACTCAGGATGATCAGGGTCTTCAAATCCTTTGGGTTGAGTCACATAAACCTCCTCTTCAATCTCTTCATACAAGAAAGCACCTTTTACATCCATCTGATAAACCATAAAGCTCATATAAGAGGCATAGGCAAAAAATATCCTTATTGCTTCAACTCTGGCCACTGGTGCAAAGACCTCATCATAGTCAATGCCTTCCTCTTATCTAAAACCTTGAGCCACTAGTCTTGCTTTATTCTTCACCACAATACCCCTGGCATCTCTTTTATTCTTCAGAATCCATTTTGTCCCAATGGCATATTTCCCATCAGGAAGAGGAACTAAAATCCAAACCTGCTGATTCTTAAATTGTAGCATCTCCTCTTGCATTGCTTCAAGCCAACTTGAATCAGCCAGTGCTTGAGGAACACTAGTTGGTTCAATCTGAGAAAGAAAACATGTAAACATACAATGTTTGTAGTCTGTGTGATTGTTCCTCTTTTGATTGTAGACATAAGAGATAAAAGCAACTTCTCCATATTTTGTATTCTTGACAGTGCTTCTAGTTCGAACAGGGTCTTTAGGATCACCAATAATCTTGGATAGGGGATGAGCATTGTGAATCCTTTTGGTAGCTGTAGGTGGAACATCAATGTTGGCATCAATGTTGGTGAGTGTAGGCTCAAACTCAGTGTCATAAGAGGCTGAGTTAAACAAACCAGGCTTTGGTTGATAATTTCCAAGGTCAGAAGGACTAGGAAATCTGGTAAAGGGCTTATCAAAATCTGTAGAGACTTCAGTAGAAAGGGGAGAATGAACATCAGCAGAATCAGCATCTTTTACATTGTCAGTGGGAAGAGGTGTGCCTTCAGCAGTATCCTTGTTTCCACTGACTGCTTGTGCTGACTGATGTAGGATAGCCTCAGTCTCTTGTGTAACCTTATCATTGAGTTTCTGAGCTTCCTTAGTAGCAGCATGTTCCTGCTTCTGCAATCTTGCAAGATCTTCTGCATAATGTGACTCATCATCTTGTTCAGCAGCAGAGTGATTACCTACAAAATGGTTAGGTGGAAAAGATGGTACAACAAAAGTATTCTCTTCTGGCTCAGACTCACATTCTGAGTCATCATCCATGGAACCTGCAGGGTTAGAACTTGAATCTTTGGTACCTGCATCAGGATTAGAAGCATGCCTAGTATAACCCAAATAGTCAGTCAAATAGTCTAGGTCAAAATACCAAGAATGGCCTTGACCCTGAATATTAGGCTGATCTTCAAGAAATCTCAGATTAAGGGTCTCTTCAATCTTTTTAGCATTCAGATTATAAACCCTATAGGCCTTGCTATGAGCTGAATACCCAACTATATATCCTTCATCAGCTTTCCCATCAAATTTACCCAGTATATCAGCAGTATTCAGAATAGTCACCTTGCATCCAAAAGGCTTAAGGTAATGTATGTGTGGAACTTTCCCAGTGAGAAGTTCATAAGGTGTCTTGACATGAAGTCTAGTGATGGATACCCTGTTCAAGACATGACTTGCAGTACTGACTGCTTCAGTCCAAAACATGGTGGGTAGTTTGGAGTCTGCAAGCATTGATCTTGCTGCCTCAATGAGGGTTCTATTTTTCCTTTCAGCAACCCCATTTTGTTGTGGAGTTCTTGGAGTACTATAGTCCCTTCTAATCCCTTTAGACTTACAGAATTCTATAAATACAACATTTTTGAATTCTGTACCATTGTCACACCTAATTCCCTTAACCTTTTTATTCAGCTGGTTCTCAACTAAGATAATGAATTCTTTCAGAATTGGAGTTGTTTCATCCTTAGTTTTGAGAAAGAACACCCAGCAAAACCTGCTATAATCATCTGTAATAACCAGGCAGAAGTACCTGTGATCAATACTTCTAATGGGGGTTGGACCAAAAAGATCCATGTGCAACAACTGAAGAGGTTCTGAAATGGAGCTCACTGCTTGGACTGTTTTGTAGGAGGCTCTGTGTTGCTTTCCCTTGTTGCAAGCAATACAGTTGTGTTCATTGGTGAAGAGTTTAGAAGGAAGGCCCTTAACAAGACCAAGTTTTGATAACTTGTTGATAGTCTTGTAATTCACATGTGCCATTCTTCTATGCCATTTATTAGATTCATCCAGGGAAGCTTTGGCAACCAAACATGTTAGATCACCTTCAGGCTGAACATCATTCAGATTGAATGTGTATAAGTTGAAGGTTCTAGGAACTCTCAGCAATACAGTTGTGTCTTCTGGGAGTTTGAAGTCCTTGGAAAGTACAAGACACTCATCTTCAGAGAAGAAAACCTTATGCTTAGTGTCACAAATTTGTGATACTGAGATAAGATTAAAATTCCCCAGTTCCTCCACATAGTAAACATTTTCAAAGTCTAACAAGGGTGTCTTTATGGTTCCTTTCCCTGTTATTTTGCCATCTCCACCACCAAAGGTTACAGTGCCACCTCCTTCAATGGGCTCAAAATCATGCATCTTATCCTTGTTCCCAGACATACTTCTAGAACAACCACTATCAAAAATGCCAACTTCAGTACTTTTCAAAGGATGTTCCTGAGAGATTCCCATCAAGGAGACTTGCTCCTTCTTGTCTTCTGAAGGTGTGAATGCCAGCAGATTCAATTGTGAAGAAGTAGCAGCTTCCTCTCCAGCAGGTTCATGATCAGCCCAATCAATTTGGTGATCCAGAGTCACCATGGCCTTTGAAGGTACAGTCTTGTTATTCCCTGCTTCCAGTGGATAAGAACCATATCTAACTTCATCTCCAGCCTTTCTATCTTTGCATTCCCTTGAAAAATGTCCCACTTGTCCACAAGTGTAGCATTTAACCTTCCTTCTATCAAACCTTGCTGCTTCTTTGCCATTAAAACCAAACTTTCTTCCAGACTTGGCTTCAAACCTTCTGATGTTCATTGAGATCATTGCAAGCTCCCATTTCAAGTGCATCTCCTCCATTTCCAATGGATCTACCTGTTCAAAGTCCTCATAACCAATAAACTGCTGAGGTTCATATTCAGCCACAAATGAATGAATAAGATCCTCCAACACATTACTTGATTTTGATTTAGGAGCAGTTTGATTATAAGTTTGAGAAGATGCTCCTGATGAATATGAACTTGAGGCTTGATGCACAGGTTTAGTAGAGGCACCAACAAATGCAGAATGAGTTGTCACACCCCCAATTTACCTGTATGGCAGCGGAATGGAATACCTGGGGGTGACGGTCATACCACCATAGTTACAGTTATATTGAACGACCTAAAGTGTCGTTTAGAAAATACAGCGTTTGATCATTAAAACATTCAGAGTTTACAAAGCTTAGGTCCCAAAATAGTTTGCCAATATGGTTAAAATAAGTTCAACAGGATCAAACGTTTCATAAGTGCAGAAAATATAAGGTGAGACGCGTCGACTCCACGACTCCATGAAGGTCCAAATGTATGCACATGAGCTACCTTAGTTACCTGAGAAATACATTGCGAAAAACGGTCAACATAAAGTTGGTGAATAATCATAGGTTTATAGTTAAATCATATGTACAATAACCACAAGTATAAAGTAAAGTACTAAAATGTCAAAAGTGCTACATTGTCTCTTAAGCTCATGGCACCGAAGCTCGACGTACTAAAATTGGCCCCAAAGGAGTGTTTATCAGGCACTCTAAATATTCAGACATGAAATGCATTCGTTTTCCTTATGGAGCAACCCAAACACGAATGGAGGAGTCACCCTCGATAGATCTATCCACTCACTCTCGCTTGGCAATATAATTAACGGTCCATGATAATAAGGGGACTTGAAGTGATAGTACTAACAACTTAAGCAATGTATGGAATTTAATACTTGGGCATGTACAAAAATAATTGTGCAATGTATTCTCCCCCGTGGGATTTAAAATCAAATAAGTACTAAAAACGGGGCTATGAAGACTCACCTGGAGTGATAGTACAAAGACGGTACAACGATGGTAAAGTAATCGGGACAATGAGGCGCGAACACTAGCCGCAACCTAAATGAATAATCGTGATCTAATTTAGATCATGCCGTGATGTAATGAATGCACATGCACATGATACCTATACCACTCGTAATTTGGAAATACTAGTTATCGTCATAGTAAAATAGTTTCCATACTTAGGAAAAATAAGTCCAATTATAGAAGTATATAACTTGTCGTAATATATCGTATAAAAATGTTAGCGTTATATTCCTCGTATCGAAAACCTTAAAATAACGTCGTTAATTCGTATAAATATTCTCTTGGGTCGTACGTATTCATTTGTTAAGAATATAGTCCTTAGTAACGTTTCTAGAAAATATACCATTTAGTGCGTAAGTTATTATTTTTATTTGTGACCAAATATATATATATAGTTTTGGTGATGTTAAAACGGGTATAACTTGGTCGTTTTAAGCTCATTTTCCTCGTTCTTTATATCCACGGATTCGTTTTAGTATGTAGTAATATATTTTCGATAGCTCGGTTCCTCTAGATTACGTTTAATGCCTCTATTTACCCGTCGAAAACTGCCAAACAGCATGCAGTTTTTAGAAAAATAGTTTTCGTCGTTAAATTTACAAAAATCATATCTCCTTCGTTATAAACTCGTTTTAATCCGTTCTTTCGCCTAAAGTTTCATTTTTGAAAGTATTTTCTAAATCTTTGGTCAAAATTTAACCACCATCAACTGATTTTCCCACGAAATAAAAATAGGGACAGTAGGTCAATATGTAGTTTCAAAAACCATTTTCAAGTCTCCAAACTAGTTCTAACTTCAATCAAACCACTTTCAATCACCACAAAACTAGTCTAATCCTACCATACACCTTCTTAGGGTGTCATGGGTTCCTAAACATCACAAACCAAGTGGATCTAACAAGGATCTAACTATATTCACTTTCTAGGGCTTAAAAGTTAAATATATACAAAAATGGAGTGGTATAAGTTAATATATGCATGAGATCTAGTATATATATCATATGGATCTTGAATAAACTTGGTAAAATTATAAAAATGAGTTCCTTATACTTACTTGAAGGATGGTGTGATTAGATGATGAAAAACCTTAGGATTCTTAAGTTTGTATTTCAAAACCTTACAAGAATAACCTAAATGAACTAGTGTAATACTTGATCTTGGAAAGATTTCTTGGTCTTGCTCTTCTGCTTGTTGTGCCGTGAACCAAAAGAGAGAAAGAGAGAAAAGAGAAAAAATGCTAGTTGGTATTTTGTAGAATGAGATGAAATGTAAGACTTTTAGATATATAAAATTGGTTATACAATTTTTGGGGACAAACATTAAATGGTTAGTAAGATTTTTAAATGTGTAAGGTTGATTGGTATGGTAGGGGGGGCGGCATTATGGAGTAGAAAGAAAAAGATGAAAGGTGTAAGATAGTTAGTGTATTAGGTGTAAGATTTTATGTTTATTAGTTGTTTTAGGGTATACCGGGTACCGAGTTAACTAAAAATAAATTTTTAACGGAGTTAACCGGGACATAATAAAGTCATAAAAATTATAAAAATATGTCGGGTACAAGTATTGAGTATTTTGAAAATTATTGTTTAGTTTTTACGAAAACCGTCGTAAATGAATTTGGCGTACGATATAAATTAAATAAATTTCCAAAACACCGGGTAAATTAATGTTATAATTTTTATATTATAAAAATGAATATAAAAATATATTGGGATCATAGTCGGGAATGTCGGACGTGTTAGTCACATTATTGATCGTTTGTTAACGCTTATATAGAAATAATTATACGTAAAAGTTAATTTTACCAAAAGTATTAATTTAATTATCCTACGAGTGGAATAGTATGCAAGTGACATAATGATGATACGTAGACTACTTCTAGTCTGTATAAGATGTCCCAAATGATAATGTATGAATTCGCTCTTGAACCAATACGGTTACGCGAATTTAAATACTCGTAAACTAAATTTACGATGAAATGAGTAATGCACGTGAATAGTGATATTTCTTCCGGAAATGAATAGTGTCAAGTGAATAGTAAAATTTCTGAACGCTTCTCAGAATGTCAAATTGACCTCGAAAACGATGAATAGTGATTGATGAATAGTAAATTATGAATAGTAACTTGTGAATAGTAAATTGTCGAGGTTTGGAAAATGACCGGAAATTACGAGTTGTGACAGTCTTCCCTTCTAACCGGAACTTCATCCCGAAGTTCAGTTTGTGTTGGTCTCTGGAGTGGTATTGGTGAAAAGGTGATAATATTTGAGAATTCCAGCGAACTTCCACGATAGGAATTCGACTCTGCTTCAACCGTTCGACCTAACAGTCCATGATTTCTATTGGTTATTACCAAGTCTACGTTTGTTCTTGGGTTGGATTCCTTTCCAAATGGGATTACGAGTGACTAATCTGAAAGTCATTTCCTGGGATTTGAATAGGTGAAACATGGTTGTGTAATCCAGCTGTTCTCTGACAAGGCTCAAGTCTGACGGCCATTAGGCCTACTCTGTCTGAAATATTACGTGGTCCAGTGTATATCGGGTTCAACTTTCCCAGTTTTCTGAATGATATCATGCCTTTCCTAGGCAGAACTTTCAACATGATCTGGCTACCAACTTGAAGTTTTAATGGTTTACAACTTATAGAATTTGTAATTGATTCTTGACTTGTAGGAAATTTCTGGTTATTTCATGAATGCCTATTGGAATAGTGAGTTTGGCTTTTTCCGCGTTTGGTCCGTCAATAGATGATCAGTGCTTCTTGAGGTTTACAATGTGATATTGATAATATATGCTGCTGAATTCTGCCAGAACTCAAATTTTATATGTCAGCTGGTCGATTCTAAAATGAATCTTAAATGGTCCATTATACTTAAAGGTTCAATCTCTCGTGTTACCAAAATCGTATCATGCCTCTCCAAGGCAAAGCTTTCAATTTAGTTCGTTCTTTCACGTGAATCTGGTTAGTTTGCTGTTCAAGGATACCCAATCCGTATGATGTGCGTCATGTACCAACCTAACTTCTACCAGTTTCTCGTTGCTTGTAAATGGTTCTTGACTTGTGAAATTTCCTTTGTTGTTCCATAGTTTAGTTCTAGACCAGTGAATTTAACTTTCCGATTTCGGTCTGTAAATGGGTAATTGGTACTTCGACCATAAAGTGCCTCAAATGGTGTAGTCTCTATGCTCGCGCGATAACTATGGTTGTAAAAGAATCTGATTTATGATAAAAGGTTAGTCCAACCATTTCTAGAGTCAATCACTTATGCTCTGAGCATAACTTTCCTATGTTTGAATCGTTCTCTCGTTCTGACCATCGGTCTGAGGATAGTAGGTGGTGTTTACATCTAAATGGGGTTCCGAAGGAAGTCTTAAAATGATAGCTAGAAGTCTGAGGTGATTCGATCACCTTTATCAGGAACAATTGAAATAGGTACAATAAATCTTGTGACTAATTCCACAACGTTACGTCTTTCGAACACGGCGCTATACGAAGAAGATAGAATATGGGTAACAATGTTTAATTCTTTGTGTTTTGGTCTAATGGATTGCTAAGACATGTGTCATTCTTTGCCTACTGTGCTTGGTTTCCATTACTGACGTTTGTAATCGTTCTATGGTGTTCCTCCTAGTTTCCTTCATCACATATTCCAATATTCCTTATTGTCAAGTTACAAAGCCCTAAATGCATAAGCGATGTAGCATGGTGATTGGTTTTCAAAATTGATCTCGCGATTTTTGAGTTTTTGGTCGAAATCTTTTTGTGAATAAACGAATTTAGAAAATGGAGCAAATGGTTTACTAAATAATATCTTTCTTGATGATTCAAAATTCAATAGTTAGGAAATGTGACGCGGTTTTCAAATAGGTTGTGAATAGGACTGTTTACCAAAGTTTGATGTTTATATATTTCCCATTGTACAATGGTTTAGCTAAATATTGATTAAAAAGGATCGTATTTATTCAAAATAGGCAATTCAAAAATTATTTTCTACAAGATATGTGATTTGTATGGACACAATTTTGAAATCAACGTCATTTAAAAGTGAAAACACTAACAAGGATAAAATAGTAGGATAGGTAATGTTCGCATAAATGCATAGATGTCTAATCTTCGTTTCCCGATATTGGATGGTGCCTATTGGTGGGTATCTGGTAAAACTACAAGCCTAGGTATTCAAACAGTTTAAGTCTTGAGATGGTTTTATCGTTGAAATTGTCATCATGTTGGCAATATGAGGGTTTCAATTGATACTATGTCGATGAATTTCCGTATTGTCTTCACATGTAGCTGGGGAGATATTCTTGAGTCTGATGCCTCTCTTGATGTATAGGTGAGGTTATCTAGAATTTCCTGAGAACACAATGCCTCAAGGGAATCTATATCGATATCCTTAACTCAAATCAAATATCCTCGGTGAAAACTCATTACAGGGAAGTTTGCGTATGGATGAGACCATGTTAATTCAAAACACTCTACAGTATCGGTTAGAAGGCTTGGTTTATTTCTATAGTGTTGCTTAGCATACCTTCACCATGTGTTCGATCCTATAGCTCAGTCTAGCTAGTACCTTTGAATAATAAATTGGACAACTAGGTCAGAGATGGTGAGTCGGATGGTCTCGTGGTATCTTAGGATTGTTGTTGGATTATAAATTTTCTTAGTCTAGGTATTATAGTTCCGTAATCCTTTTATTGTTTTTCTTGTGTCGAGGAATCCTCCTAGTACTTGATATGGGAAGTCTCTCCTAAAGAAGTCAATGGAAAGTCCAACTTAATGACTAAGTAGGTGACAGGTGGGGTAAGTATACAAAGAGTGTTTGTCAGGAAAAGACATTTATAAAAGAGTTTACTTGTTTAAAACGCTTTTAAATGAAGATTGTTATTAGCAATACTTTAAAAAGTAACTATTTCCTTCATGGCATAATCCTTCCTGAATTATACATAGGTGATCAGGCTATGTATAGTTGAGGACTAATGATGCGATGCTTGATTTAGTCAAAATAATATTATTTTTCTCAAAAGCTTTAGATGGTGTTCAACGCATTGTTATTAAAAATGGTATACTAAATATTTCCTTTCAAAGTAATATAAAAATTGTTCCGTGTAATAATAGTAAATATTTGGCGTAATATTGGAAAAATCAGTTTATAGTACAGTAACAAAACGGCTTATTTTAGAATTTCGGTAAAAACAATTTCCCCATAAGGTAGTAAAATAGTTTGAAATAAAACTCGTTGAATGGTTTATTGGATACATGGGTAAATACTATGGAATGGTAATAATCTACTAATCCGTCAAATACGAAATCGGCCTATTCCCTAAATAAGACAATGGTATAATGTTGCGAAACGATTAAAGATTGAACGATTGGGATAGAAAATGGAGTAAACGAAAGTTATGGTTATCACAGAAGGTAACAAAAGATAGTCATTGCATTAGATAGGAAAGTGCTTAATATAACTAGGTTACACCGACGTACTTATGGAAAGTACCAAAGAAAGTACAACCCTAGAGGGCTCAAACTATGGTTTACATAATTAAAACCTAAACTTCTTCTTCCAATTCTGGCTTCCCAACTCTGGGCATTCACTCTTGAAGTGTCCCACTACACTACAGCCAAAACATGTTATTGATGGTTTCTGATTATCACCCACAATTGGAAACCTGCAATCCCTGGTTTTATGGGTAACCTTCTTACAGTTGCCACATGGTTCCGGGCAACGGCCTGGGTTATGATGATGTTGACACTCTTCACACTTAGGTAAAATACCCAGGTAATCATTCCTTTCATTTAGACCTGCAGCATAGGGTTTAGCAACTCCCTGTCTCTTGCGTGGTCCTTGTGTGGCATTCTCACCTCGGTTGTTGTTCCACTTCCTTTTATTGTCACTATTGTTTCCTGATTTCTTGGTGTGGGCTATATGTTTCTTTGCTTCGATCGCCATTCCGATAGCTGTAGGCATGGTATCAGGTTCCCATGAGTTGACCAACATACGAATTTCAGGAGAAAGTCCTCCGATGTACCTTTCAAGTTTCTTGCTTTCCGGTTCATCCATTGCAGAGCCTAGTCGAGCAAAATCATAGAAATAAGCAGTATACTTGAGAACATCATCTCCTACCATGGTAAGGTTTAGTGTTTCCTGTTCAATTGCTTGCAATTCGCTTTTCACACAGAACTTCAAACTCATCATCCTTTTTAGTTTCTCCCAAGAGTGTGAGTAAGCAGCATCAACTCCTACTACCTGAACATGCTTAGTCCACCATTTCTGGGCATGCTCCCGAAAAGTGCAAGTGGCGAACTTAACTTTGTCTTCCTTACGACAGTCACCACATTGAAAGATTGTTTCTAATTCTTCGAACCATTTGAGAAATTCCTTTGTGTCTATATTTCCGCTAAAGGAGGAGGGATTACAACCCATAAATTCCACGTGAGTAAGTTCCTTGGTGAGGGCGGTAGTTACGTTCCTGGCAATGAACTGTCCAACAGCGGCTTGCGTCATGCTTGGAGTGGTTTGCTTAAATCTATTTTTATCAAATCATAAGAGTCCATGAGAATCTATTGGTAATAAGGATCATCCTATTCATAACACATGAATATAATACATGAAGGTTTCGGTCTATATGGACCAATATCATAGATAGCACAACCATTCCCCTATAGTAGAGTCAATACTTGGTGATTCCGTTTGTACAACAATCAAAATACTACAAGTTTCTTTAACTATGTCACACTTCCCGTGGTTAGGATAATAGTAAAAGCTAGTAAAGATATAAGTCTAGTTTAAAGATTTCCTGTAGTCCCTCTAAGTGCAATCAGGTTTATGGCATCGTAAGGTCGAGATAGTCCTGAAGTAGTGTCTGAAGTTGTGCATCGATCAAGTCCTAGATAGTGTAGATTCTAAGCCATTCTTGAGGAACCTGCAGATGTTCCTGTTGAGTCCGTAATCTTGGTATTATCCACAAGGTGTTATCTAATTCGTGGCAAGTGGAAATGGAAAAGGAAACTGACAATGGTGGTATTCTAAAGGATGAGAATAACATTGATGACGATGAAATCCCAGTGATGAGTTAGGAGATAATGGTGATAATAGTGAATGGAATACTACCCTCTTTCGCACTATCACGCGACATCTAAGAGGTAAAGCTGAAGTACGCGCTATGGGACGAACAATAGTGTAATAAGTAACCAACGGTGGTGGTAGTACCTAAGTAGTAAGCGTCCTACTAGTGAAGGAAAGAAAACATGCTATCTCCCTTGTAATAAGCATCCTAATAAGTCCATTAAAATTAAGTCTGAATACTCTACCAAACGGCATTCTATGTATAGGCTGAATGAGAACCTTGCTCTTATGACAATTCAATAGTGCTAATGGTGGTGTAAGTACAGCTGGTGGTATAATGGTAGTGGAAGATGACAAGGCATCTTCAATATCGGAATCCGACGAAAGGATAACAACGTGGGTATCTGAAGACATGTCACTTGTGAACCAGGTCAATATAATCATATATATATATATAAGTATGGGTATGAATAACTCGTACAGTGTGTGCGTAAAGCAACATGTATAGTGAATATGCACCTATGATGAAATGATGAGATGCTATGATGATGTGGTTATAGTCTAAGGTCCAAGATACATCCTAGTTCGCTATAACCTTAGCTCTGGTACCAATCTGTCACACCCCCAATTTACCTGTATGGCAGCGGAATGGAATACCTGGGGGTGACGGTCATAGCACCA
The DNA here is from genome assembly GCA_030686995.1 of Artemisia argyi. Lineage (NCBI taxonomy): Eukaryota > Viridiplantae > Streptophyta > Magnoliopsida > Asterales > Asteraceae > Artemisia > Artemisia argyi. The sequence goes on from CM060687.1 coordinate 140,958,751, forward strand.
TAGTTACAGTTATATTGAACGACCTAAAGTGTCGTTTAGAAAATACAGCGTTTGATCATTAAAACATTCAGAGTTTACAAAGCTTAGGTCCCAAAAGAGTTTGCCAATATGGTTAAAATAAGTTCAACAGGATCAAACGTTTCATAAGTGCAGAAAATATAAGGTGAGACACGTCGACTCCGCGACTCCATGAAGGTCCAAATGTATGCACATGAGCTACCTTAGTTACCTGAGAAATACATTGCGAAAAACGGTCAACATAAAGTTTGTGAATAATCATAGGTTTATAGTTAAATCGTATGTACAATAACCACAAGTATAAAGTAAAGTACTAAAATGTCAAAAGTGCTACATTGTCTCTTAAGCTCATGGCACCGAAGCTCGACGTACTAAAATTGGCCCCAAAGGAGTGTTTATCAGGCACTCTAAATATTCAGACATGAAATGCATTCGTTTTCCTTATGGAGCAACCCAAACACGAATGGAGGAGTCACCCTCGATAGATCTATCCACTCACTCTCGCTTGGCAATATAATTAACGGTCCATGATAATAAGGGGACTTGAAGTGATAGTACTAACAACTTAAGCAATGTATGGAATTTAATACTTGGGCATGTACAAAAGTAATTGTGCAATGTATTCTCCCCCGTGGGATTTAAAATCAAATAAGTACTAAAAACGGGGCTATGAAGACTCACCTGGAGTAATAGTACAAAGACGGTACAACGATGGTAAAGTAATCGGGACAATGAGGCGCGAACACTAGCCGCAACCTAAATGAATAATCGTGATCTAATTTAGATCATGCCGTGATGTAATGAATGCACATGCACATGATACCTATACCACTCGTAATTTGGAAATACTAGTTATCGTCATAGTAAAATAGTTTCCATACTTAGGAAAAATAAGTCCAATTATAGAAGTATATAACTTGTCGTAATATATCGTATAAAAATGTTAGCGTTATATTCCTCGTATCGAAAACCTTAAAATAACGTCGTTAATTCGTATAAATATTCTCTTGGGTCGTACGTATTCATTTGTTAAGAATATAGTCCTTAGTAACGTTTCTAGAAAATATACCATTTAGTGCGTAAGTTATTATTTTTATTTGTGACCAAATATATATATATAGTTTTGGTGATGTTAAAACGGGTATAACTTGGTCGTTTTAAGCTCATTTTCCTCGTTCTTTATATCCACGGATTCGTTTTAGTATGTAGTAATATATTTTCGATAGCTCGGTTCCTCTAGATTACATTTAATGCCTCTATTTACCCGTCGAAAACTGCCAAACAGCATGCAGTTTTTAGAAAAATAGTTTTCGTCGTTAAATTTACAAAAATCATATCTCCTTCGTTATAAACTCGTTTTAATCCGTTCTTTCGCCTAAAGTTTCATTTTTGAAAGTATTTTCTAAATCTTTGGTCAAAATTTAACCACCATCAACTGATTTTCCCACGAAATAAAAATAGGGACAGTAGGTCAATATGTAGTTTCAAAAACCATTTTCAAGTCTCCAAACTAGTTCTAACTTCAATCAAACCACTTTCAATCACCACAAAACTAGTCTAATCCTACCATACACCTTCTTAGGGTGTCATGGGTTCCTAAACATCACAAACCAAGTGGATCTAACAAGGATCTAACTATATTCACTTTCTAGGGCTTAAAAGTTAAATATATACAAAAATGGAGTGGTATAAGTTAATATATGCATGAGATCTAGTATATATATCATATGGATCTTGAATAAACTTGGTAAAATTATAAAAATGAGTTCCTTATACTTACTTGAAGGATGGTGTGATTAGATGATGAAAAACCTTAGGATTCTTAAGTTTGTATTTCAAAACCTTACAAGAATAACCTAAATGAACTAGTGTAATACTTGATCTTGGAAAGATTTCTTGGTCTTGATCTTCTGCTTGTTGTGCCGTGAACCAAAAGAGAGAAAGAGAGAAAAGAGAAAAAATGCTAGTTGGTATTTTGTAGAATGAGATGAAATGTAAGACTTTTAGATATATAAAATAGGTTAATTTTTGGGGACAAACATTAAATGGTTAGTAAGATTTTTAAATGTGTAAGGTTGATTGGTATGGTAGGGGGGCGGCATTATGGAGTAGAAAGAAAAAGATGAAAGGTGTAAGATAGTTAGTGTATTAGGTGTAAGATTTTATGTTTATTAGTTGTTTTAGGGTATACCGGGTACCGAGTTAACTAAAAATAATTTTTTAACGGAGTTAACCGGGACATAATAAAGTCATAAAAATTATAAAAATATGTCGGGTACAAGTATTGAGTATTTGGAAAATTATTGTTTAGTTTTTACGAAAACCGTCGTAAATGAATTTGGCGTACGATATAAATTAAATAAATTTCCAAAACACCGGGTAAATTAATGTTATAATTTTTATATTATAAAAATGAATATAAAAATATATTGGGATCATAGTCGGGAATGTCGGACGTGTTAGTCACATTATTGATCGTTTGTTAACGCTTATATAGAAATAATTATACGTAAAAGTTAATTTTACCAAAAGTATTAATTTAATTATCCTACGAGTGGAATAGTATGCAAGTGACATAATGATGATACGTAGACTACTTCTATTCTGTATAAGATGTCCCAAATGATAATGTATGAATTCGCTCTTGAACCAATACGGTTACGCGAATTTAAATACTCGTAAACTAAATTTACGATGAAATGAGTAATGCACGTGAATAGTGATATTTCTTCCGGAAATGAATAGTGTCAAGTGAATAGTAAAATTTCTGAACGCTTCTCAGAATGTCAAATTGACCTCGAAAACGATGAATAGTGATCGATGAATAGTAAATGATGAATAGTAACTTGTGAATAGTAAATTGTCGAGGTTTGGAAAATGACCGGAAATTACGAGTTGTGACAGTCTTCCCTTCTAACCGGAACTTCGTCCCGAAGTTCAGTTTGTGTTGGTCTCTGGAGTGGTATTGGTGAAAAGGTGATAATATTTGAGAATTCCAGCGAACTTCCACGATAGGAATTCGACTCTGCTTCAACCGTTCGACCTAACAGTCCATGATTTCTATTGGTTATTACCAAGTCTACGTTTGTTCTTGGGTTGGATTCCTTTCCAAATGGGATTACGAGTGACTAATCTGAAAGTCATTTCCTGGGATTTGAATAGGTGAAACATGGTTGTGTAATCCAGCTGTTCTCTGAGAAGGCTCAAGTCTGACGGCCATTAGGCCTACTCTGTCTGAAATATTACGTGGTCCAGTGTATATCGGGTTCAACTTTCCCAGTTTTCTGAATGATATCATGCCTTTCCTAGGCAGAACTTTCAACATGATCTGGCTACCAACTTGAAGTTTTAATGGTTTACAACTTATAGAATTTGTAATTGATTCTTGACTTGTAGGAAATTTCTGGTTATTTCATGAATGCCTATTGGAATAGTGAGTTTGGCTTTTTCCGCGTTTGGTCCGTCAATAGATGATCAGTGCTTCTTGAGGTTTACAATGTGATATTGATAATATATGCTGCTGAATTCTGCCAGAACTCAAATTTTATATGTCAGCTGGTCGATTCTAAAATGAATCTTAAATGGTCCATTATACTTAAAGGTTCAATCTCTCGTGTTACCAAAATCGTATCATGCCTCTCCAAGGCAAAGCTTTCAATTTAGTTCGTTCTTTCACGTGAATCTGGTTAGTTTGCTGTTCAAGGATACCCAATCCGTATGATGTGCGTCATGTACCAACCTAACTTCTACCAGTTTCTCGTTGCTTGTAAATGGTTCTTGACTTGTGAAATTTCCTTTGTTGTTCCATAGTTTAGTTCTAGACCAGTGAATTTAACTTTCCGATTTCGGTCTGTAAATGGGTAATTGGTACTTCGACCATAAAGTGCCTCAAATGGTGTAGTCTCTATGCTCGCGCGATAACTATGGTTGTAAAAGAATCTGATTTATGATAAAAGGTTAGTCCAACCATTTCTAGAGTCAATCACTTATGCTCTGAGCATAACTTTCCTATGTTTGAATCGTTCTCTCGTTCTGACCATCGGTCTGAGGATAGTAGGTGGTGTTTACATCTAAATGGGGTTCCGAAGGAAGTCTTAAAATGATAGCTAGAAGTCTGAGGTGATTCGATCACCTTTATCAGGAACAATTGAAATAGGTACAATAAATCTTGTGACTAATTCCACAACGTTACGTCTTTCGAACACGGCGCTATACGAAGAAGATAGAATATGGGTAACAATGTTTGATTCTTTGTGTTTTGGTCTAATGGATTGCTAAGACATGTGTCATTCTTTGCCTACTGTGCTTGGTTTCCATTACTGACGTTTGTAATCGTTCTATGGTGTTCCTCCTAGTTTCCTTCATCACATATTCCAATATTCCTTATTGTCAAGTTACAAAGCCCTAAATGCATAAGCGATGTAGCATGGTGATTGGTTTTCAAAATTGATCTCGCGATTTTTGAGTTTTTGGTCGAAATCTTTTTGTGAATAAACGAATTTAGAAAATGGAGCAAATGGTTTACTAAATAATATCTTTCTTGATGATTCAAAATTCAATAGTTAGGAAATGTGACGCGGTTTTCAAATAGGTTGTGAATAGGACTGTTTACCAAAGTTTGATGTTTATATATTTCCCATTGTACAATGGTTTAGCTAAATATTGATTAAAAAGGATCGTATTTATTCAAAATAGGCAATTCAAAAATTATTTTCTACAAGATATGTGATTTGTATGGACACAATTTTGAAATCAACGTCATTTAAAAGTGAAAACACTAACAAGGATAAAATAGTAGGATAGGTAATGTTCGCATAAATGCATAGATGTCTAATGTTCGTTTCCCGATATTGGATGGTGCCTATTGGTGGGTATCTGGTAAAACTACAAGCCTAGGTATTCAAACGGTTTAAGTCTTGAGATGGTTTTATCGTTGAAATTGTCATCATGTTGGCAATATGAGGGTTTCAATTGATACTATGTCGATGAATTTCCGTATTGTCTTCACATGTAGCTGGGGAGATATTCTTGAGTCTGATGCCTCTCTTGATGTATAGGTGAGGTTATCTAGAATTTCCTGAGAACACAATGCCTCAAGGGAATCTATATCGATATCCTTAACTCAAATCAAATATCCTCGGTGAAAACTCATTACAGGGAAGTTTGCGTATGGATGAGACCATGTTAATTCAAAACACTCTACAGTATCGGTTAGAAGGCTTGGTTTATTTCTATAGTGTTGCTTAGCATACCTTCACCATGTGTTCGATCCTATAGCTCAGTCTAGCTAGTACCTTTGAATAATAAATTGGACAACTAGGTCAGAGATGGTGAGTCGGATGGTCTCGTGGTATCTTAGGATTGTTGTTGGATTATAAATTTTCTTAGTCTAGGTATTATAGTTCCGTAATCCTTTTATTGTTTTTCTTGTATCGAGGAATCCTCCTAGTACTTGATATGGGAAGTCTCTCCTAAAGAAGTCAATGGAAAGTCCAACTTAATGACTAAGTAGGTGACAGGTGGGGTAAGTATACAAAGAGTGTTTGTCAGGAAAAGACATTTATAAAAGAGTTTACTTGTTTAAAACGCTTTTAAATGAAGATTGTTATTAGCAATACTTTAAAAAGTAACTATTTCCTTCATGGCATAATCCTTCCTGAATTATACATAGGTGATCAGGCTATGTATAGTTGAGGACTAATGATGCGATGCTTGATTTAGTCAAAATAATATTATTTTTCTCAAAAGCTTTAGATGGTGTTCAACGCATTGTTATTAAAAATGGTATACTAAATATTTCCTTTCAAAGTAATATAAAAATTGTTCCGTGTAATAATAGTAAATATTTGGCGTAATATTGGAAAAATCAGTTTATAGTACAGTAACAAAACGGCTTATTTTAGAATTTCGGTAAAAACAATTTCCCCATAAGGTAGTAAAATAGTTTGAAATAAAACTCGTTGAATGGTTTATTGGATACATGGGTAAATACTATGGAATGGTAATAATCTACTAATCCGTCAAATACGAAATCGGCCTATTCCCTAAATAAGACAATGGTATAATGTTGCGAAACGATTAAAGATTGAACGATTGGGATAGAAAATGGAGTAAACGAAAGTTATGGTTATCACAGAAGGTAACAAAAGATAGTCATTGCATTAGATAGGAAAGTGCTTAATATAACTAGGTTACACCGACGTACTTATGGAAAGTACCAAAGAAAGTACAACCCTAGAGGGCTCAAACTATGGTTTACATAATTAAAACCTAAACTTCTTCTTCCAATTCTGGCTTCCCAACTCTGGGCATTCACTCTTGAAGTGTCCCACTACACTACAGCCAAAACATGTTATTGATGGTTTCTGATTATCACCCACAATTGGAAACCTGCAATCCCTGGTTTTATGGGTAACCTTCTTACAGTTGCCACATGGTTCCGGGCAACGGCCTGGGTTATGATGATGTTGACACTCTTCACACTTAGGTAAAATACCCAGGTAATCATTCCTTTCATTTAGACCTGCAGCATAGGGTTTAGCAACTCCCTGTCTCTTGCGTGGTCCTTGTGTGGCATTCTCACCTCGGTTGTTGTTCCACTTCCTTTTATTGTCACTATTGTTTCCTGATTTCTTGGTGTGGGCTATATGTTTCTTTGCTTCGATCGCCATTCCGATAGCTGTAGGCATGGTATCAGGTTCCCATGAGTTGACCAACATACGAATTTCAGGAGAAAGTCCTCCGATGTACCTTTCAAGTTTCTTGCTTTCCGGTTCATCCATTGCAGAGCCTAGTCGAGCAAAATCATAGAAATAAGCAGTATACTTGAGAACATCATCTCCTACCATGGTAAGGTTTAGTGTTTCCTGTTCAATTGCTTGCAATTCGCTTTTCACACAGAACTTCAAACTCATCATCCTTTTTAGTTTCTCCCAAGAGTGTGAGTAAGCAGCATCAACTCCTACTACCTGAACATGCTTAGTCCACCATTTCTGGGCATGCTCCCGAAAAGTGCAAGTGGCGAACTTAACTTTGTCTTCCTTACGACAGTCACCACATTGAAAGATTGTTTCTAATTCTTCGAACCATTTGAGAAATTCCTTTGTGTCTATATTTCCGCTAAAGGAGGAGGGATTACAACCCATAAATTCCACGTGAGTAAGTTCCTTGGTGAGGGCGGTAGTTACGTTCCTGGCAATGAACTGTCCAACAACGGCTTGCGTCATGCTTGGAGTGGTTTGCTTAAATCTATTTTTATCAAATCATAAGAGTCCATGAGAATCTATTGGTAATAAGGATCATCCTATTCATAACACATGAATATAATACATGAAGGTTTCGGTCTATATGGACCAATATCATAGATAGCACAACCATTCCCCTATAGTAGAGTCAATACTTGGTGATTCCGTTTGTACAACAATCAAAATACTACAAGTTTCTTTAACTATGTCACACTTCCCGTGGTTAGGATAATAGTAAAAGCTAGTAAAGATATAAGTCTAGTTTAAAGATTTCCTGTAGTCCCTCTAAGTGCAATCAGGTTTATGGCATCGTAAGGTCGAGATAGTCCTGAAGTAGTGTCTAAAGTTGTGCATCGATCAAGTCCTAGATAGTGTAGATTCTAAGCCATTCTTGAGGAACCTGCAGATGTTCCTGTTGAGTCCGTAATCTTGGTATTATCCACAAGGTGTTATCTAATTCGTGGCAAGTGGAAATGGAAAAGGAAACTGACAATGGTGGTATTCTAAAGGATGAGAATAACATTGATGACGATGAAATCCCAGTGATGAGTTAGGAGATAATGGTGATAATAGTGAATGGAATACTACCCTCTTTCGCGCTATCTCGCGACATCTAAGAGGTAAAGCTGAAGTACGCGCTATGGGACGACCAATAGTGTAATAAGTAACCAACGGTGGTGGTAGTACCTAAGTAGTAAGCGTCCTACTAGTGAAGGAAAGAAAACATGCTATCTCCCTTGTAATAAGCATCCTAATAAGTCCATTAAAATTAAGTCTGAATACTCTACCAAACGGCATTCTATGTATAGGCTGAATGAGAACCTTGCTCTTATGACAATTCAATAGTGCTAATGGTGGTGTAAGTACAGCTGGTGGTATAATGGTAGTGGAAGATGACAAGGCATCTTCAATGTCGGAATCCGACGAAAGGATAACAACGTGGGTATCTGAAGACATGTCACTTGTGAACCAGGTCAATATAATCATATATATATAAGTATGGGTATGAATAACTCGTACAGTGTGTGCGTAAAGCAACATGTATAGTGAATATGCACCTATGATGAAATGATGAGATGCTATGATGATGTGGTTATAGTCTAGGGTCCAAGATACATCCTAGTTCGCTATAACCTTAGCTCTGGTACCAATCTGTCACACCCCCAATTTACCTGTATGGCAGCGGAATGGAATACCTGGGGGTGACGGTCATAGCACCATAGTTACAGTTATATTGAACGACCTAAAGTGTCGTTTAGAAAATACAGCGTTTGATCATTAAAACATTCAGAGTTTACAAAGCTTAGGTCCCAAAAGAGTTTGCCAATATGGTTAAAATAAGTTCAACAGGATCAAACGTTTCATAAGTGCAGAAAATATAAGGTGAGACGCGTCGACTCCGCGACTCCATGAAGGTCCAAATGTATGCACATGAGCTACCTTAGTTACCTGAGAAATACATTGCGAAAAACGGTCAACATAAAGTTTGTGAATAATCATAGGTTTATAGTTAAATCGTATGTACAATAACCACAAGTATAAAGTAAAGTACTAAAATGTCAAAAGTGCTACATTGTCTCTTAAGCTCATGGCACCGAAGCTCGACGTACTAAAATTGGCCCCAAAGGAGTGTTTATCAGGCACTCTAAATATTCAGACATGAAATGCATTCGTTTTCCTTATGGAGCAACCCAAACACGAATGGAGGAGTCACCCTCGATAGATCTATCCACTCACTCTCGCTTGGCAATATAATTAACGGTCCATGATAATAAGGGGACTTGAAGTGATAGTACTAACAACTTAAGCAATGTATGGAATTTAATACTTGGGCATGTACAAAAATAATTGTGCAATGTATTCTCCCCCGTGGGATTTAAAATCAAATAAGTACTAAAAACGGGGCTATGAAGACTCACCTGGAGTGATAGTACAAAGACGGTACAACGATGGTAAAGTAATCGGGACAATGAGGCGCGAACACTAACCGCAACCTAAATGAATAATCGTGATCTAATTTAGATCATGCCGTGATGTAATGAATGCACATGCACATGATACCTATACCACTCTTAATTTGGAAATACTAGTTATCGTCATAGTAAAATAGTTTCCATACTTAGGAAAAATAAGTCCAATTATAGAAGTATATAACTTGTCGTAATATATCGTATAAAAATGTTAGCGTTATATTCCTCGTATCGAAAACCTTAAAATAACGTCGTTAATTCGTATAAATATTCTCTTGGGTCGTACGTATTCATTTGTTAAGAATATAGTCCTTAGTAACGTTTCTAGAAAATATACCATTTAGTGCGTAAGTTATTATTTTTATTTGTGACCAAATATATATATATAGTTTTGGTGATGTTAAAACGGGTATAACTTGGTCGTTTTAAGCTAATTTTCCTCGTTCTTTATATCCACGGATTCGTTTTAGTATGTAGTAATATATTTTCGATAGCTCGGTTCCTCTAGATTACGTTTAATGCCTCTATTTACCCGTCGAAAACTGCCAAACAGCATGCAGTTTTTAGAAAAATAGTTTTCGTCGTTAAATTTACAAAAATCATATCTCCTTCGTTATAAACTCGTTTTAATCCGTTCTTTCGCCTAAAGTTTCATTTTTGAAAGTATTTTCTAAATCTTTGGTCAAAATTTAACCACCATCAACTGATTTTCCCACGAAATAAAAATAGGGACAGTAGGTCAATATGTAGTTTCAAAAACCATTTTCAAGTCTCCAAACTAGTTCTAACTTCAATCAAACCACTTTCAATCACCACAAAACTAGTCTAATCCTACCATACACCTTATTAGGGTGTCATGGGTTCCTAAACATCACAAACCAAGTGGATCTAACAAGGATCTAACTATATTCACTTTCTAGGGCTTAAAAGTTAAATATATACAAAAATAGAGTGGTATAAGTTAATATATGCATGAGATCTAGTATATATATCATATGGATCTTGAATAAACTTGGTAAAATTATAAAAATGAGTTTCTTATACTTACTTGAAGGATGGTGTGATTAGATGATGAAAAACCTTAGGATTCTTAAGTTTGTATTTCAAAACCTTACAAGAATAACCTAAATGAACTAGTGTAATACTTGATCTTGGAAAGATTTCTTGGTCTTGCTCTTCTTCTTGTTGTGCCATGAACCAAAAGAGAGAAAGAGAGAAAAGAGAAAAAATGCTAGTTGGTATTTTGTAGAATGAGATGAAATGTAAGACTTTTAGATATATAAAATAGGTTATACAATTTTTGGGGACAAACATTAAATGGTTAGTAAGATTTTTAAATGTGTAAGGTTGATTGGTATGGTAGGGGGGGCGGCATTATGGAGTAGAAAGAAAAAGATGAAAGGTGTAAGATAGTTAGTGTATTAGGTGTAAGATTTTATGTTTATTAGTTGTTTTAGGGTATACCGGGTACCGAGTTAACTAAAAATAAATTTTTAACGGAGTTAACCGGGACATAATAAAGTCATAAAAATTATAAAAATATGTCGGGTACAAGTATTGAGTATTTGGAAAATTATCGTTTAGTTTTTACGAAAACCGTCGTAAATGAATTTGGCGTACGATATAAATTAAATAAATTTCCAAAACACCGGGTAAATTAATGTTATAATTTTTATATTATAAAAATGAATATAAAAATATATTGGGATCATAGTCGGGAATGTCGGACGTGTTAGTCACATTATTGATCGTTTGTTAACGCTTATATAGAAATAATTATACGTAAAAGTTAATTTTACCAAAAGTATTAATTTAATTATCCTACGAGTGGAATAGTATGCAAGTGACATAATGATGATACGTAGACTACTTCTAGTCTGTATAAGATGTCCCAAATGATAATGTATGAATTCGCTCTTGAACCAATACGGTTACGCGAATTTAAATACTCGTAAACTAAATTTACGATGAAATGAGTAATGCACGTGAATAGTGATATTTCTTCCGGAAATGAATAGTGTCAAGTGAATAGTAAAATTTCTGAACGCTTCTCAGAATGTCAAATTGACCTCGAAAATGATGAATAGTGATCGATGAATAGTAAATGATGAATAGTAACTTGTGAATAGTAAATTGTCGAGGTCGGAAATTACGAGTTGTGACATGAGTGGATGGACGAATTGGACTTCTAACATCAGGCTCAAGTGATTTAAGCCTATTGTAGAGGTCATCAAAAGACATCATGTCCAACCCACCTTTGGTCTTGAGAGCAATACAAACTTGTAACCAAGATGGCGGCAGAGATCTCAAAAACTTAGAATTGCAGTCTTCATTGTCGGGTCTAGCCTTCAACTGATTAAGTTGACTCAATATTCGATGAAATCTATCATAACCCTTATGAATTCCCTCTTCTTCAGATATCTGAAATTCTTGGAATTTCTGCTTCAGCAAAGACTTCTGCAACCTTCTTGATTCCTCATTCCCACCAAATCTAGCTTTTATAGCCATCCAAATGTCCTTGGCATCCTCCATAAAATGAAAGTCACCCATATGGTCATCTGGGATAGCTTGGAGCAAAATAGTTCTGACTTTACTTTCCCTCTGCACAGCCAGAATCTCTTCAGCAGTTTTAGGTCCTACAATAGTAACCACTCCATCAGCATCTGTAACATGTTTCTTCAGACTGTTTCCTTTCTTAACAACCTCCCAAAGATTCCAATCAATGTTTGTGATCCAGTTCTGCATCTTCATGGACCACAGATGATAATCTTCAGCATTCTTCAAGTATGGAAACTTAGCATTACTGTTTGAGAGATTGAGTTGTTGAAGAGAAGTGGTGTTAATGGTCTGGGTTGTATCTACATCATCATCTGATCCAGGCATGTTTGTTGATTTGTTTGGATTGTAAAGGTGTAAGATTTGTGTTTCTTAGTATGGCAGAGACTCTCTCGAGGCTCTGATACCACTTGTTGAGCTATATACCTTGATAGATCTTCTTGAGCACTCTAGAATCGTTAGTAATGTCACTGTAATCAATAACACACTAATAGACAATCTCTGCAACTTGTATTTATAAAGCGGAAATAAAACACAAGCTTGATACTAAGAACTCTTGATCCTCTATGGATCTTTTAATTATAATAAGAATTTTCTAAAAAAGTTGTTCAATACATAAACCGTGTGTTCCTTTTATACTCAAGGAACCCTAAACCGTTTCTCAAGAAACGTATATTCTAAAACTTCTAAAAGATATGCATTATCACTTCCTAAATAAACTCATGCATATCCAAACTACATTACATAAAACACGGAAATACTATATCCGCAGAAACTAATAAAGCTGAACTATGTCTTCAGCAGATACACTGCTTCAGCAGAAACCAACTCTTCAGCAGGATCCTTTCAGCAGAAACAGCAGCAGAATTCTTTCTACACAGAATTCCCAACAGCTCACTACATCCATTTTGCTTCTCAAGACAAACACGTTGTAGATCAAGAGTCAATCAATGTTTATTACACAGATATTTATAACCATTGTATTTTATGATTTCAGTCACTTATAACTTTCACATACTTATGTTTTTTTATTCAACAACCCTCTAAAATCCCGTAAATTTCACGGGTCTATAAGCTAGTTTAATTCATAAACATCACGATGTACAGTTATTGTAGACAATTGCTATTATCTAAAAGTAAAAGTGCAGTTATATGAATTGGTTCAGTTAATTAATGATTTCCTAAATAAACAATTAAATTGGTTTAGACAATAAATTTAAAACTCCTTAGGTTTGGTAAATACTTTTTAAAAATCATTACACTTTGGTTAAAAAAAACTTCATTAATTTGTCTGTAACACAAGCATGAAGCCTTCCCCAATACTTCCCAGATGTGGGACCCACATACTATATAAACTCTTAATGTGGAAAATAAAAAAAATTGATTTAAAAGTTCACTCTAATACAAAGCTTTGGCGAAAGTTAGGTTAGGTGAGACATGCTTTTTAGTTTTTAGCATTCTTTCATTTTCACCAAACAAACAAAGTGAAAGAGTAGCAGGGAATCACTCTTCTGTGGGAAATGGCTACCATGAAGATGATGATAATAATGTATCGCTCAAATTCCGCTTTCAACTCTTTTTTCAAATTTAATTTGAGAGGTAATTTATTAATCACCAACTCTTTCCTTCAAACCCCTTTTTCATCTTCTGCTCATACCACATTTTTAGCTTCCCCAATTCACTCCAATTCTTTTTCTTCTTCTTCAAATGTTGATGATTTTGAACAACATCCTCAATCTATGTACCAAAAAGTTTCCAATTTAGATCATGCTTTGTACCTGTTCGATCAAATGTCTCAAAGACGGCCTCTGCCTTCTGTTGTTAAGTTTACTCAGTTGTTGCAATCTGTCACCAAAATGAAACATTACTCTCATTCAATTGATCTTTTCAAGAAAATGTGCGCCCTTGGTGTTCCTCTTAATGAATACTCGATGACTATTGCAATCAAATGTTGTTGTCAGTTGTATCGCACCGATGACGCTTTTGCAGTCCTAGGCTTTTGTGTTAGGCGGCATACTGTACCAAATGTCTTCATATTTAGTGCGCTTCTAGATGGACTGGTCCATGAAGATAGGATTCTTGAGGCTGAGATTTTCTTCAAAAAATTGATTAAAAATAAACATTGTGAACCTGATGCGGTTATGTACTCCACAATGATCAAAGCGCTTTGCAAGGTTGGTAACAATGTTATTGCCATTCAATTGCTTAGGCTTATGGATGAAAGAGGTTGTAAACCTGATGTTGTGACATATAGCACCATCATTGATAGTCTTTGCAAGGACAAAATGATTGATGATGCTTTCATGCTCTTCAAAGAAATGGTTTTCAAAAAAGGCATCCCATCAAATGTCATCACTTACAACTGTTTGATTGATGGCCTTTGTAACTTAGGTCGTTTGGATGAAGCCTCTAAGATGCTACAAGAAATGTCGGATGTTGGGATCTCTGCAGATGTGCAAACTTTCAATATATTAGTCGATGCATTTTGTAAAGACGGTAAAGTAGAAGAAGCTGAGAATGTTATTGACATCATGATTGAAAAAGGTATTGTTCCGAACATAGTGACATACAGCACACTTATAGATGGTTACTGTTTGCGTGGTGAAATGAGCAAAGCAAAGACAATTTTTGATTCAATGGTGTTTAGAGGTCTTGCCCCTGATGTTGTTTCATATAGTAGTTTACTGAATGGGTATTGCAAGAGTTTGAGAATAGATGAGGCGATGGATCTCTTTAATGAAATAACCAGAAAAGGTTTGAAACCCGATGTAGTCACTTATGCCACCATGATACAAGGATTGTTTCGAGTTGGACGTTGTGGAGATGCACGGAAACTTTTTGATGAGATGCATGGAAAAGGTCAAATGCCGGATCAATTGACTTACGAAATTATTCTATAGGGTTTTTGCAACAACCATCAAATAGAAGAGGCACTCTCTTTGTTTCATTTAATGGGTGATAGCAAGCTGAATATGGATATTGTTGTGTACAATATCCTGATTGATGGTGCCAGCAAATGTAGGAAGCTTGATATAGCGAAGGCTCTTTTCAAGGATCTAACTAATAAAGGCTTGCATCTTAATGCTCGAACTTATAATGTGATGACTGGTGGGCTGTGTAGGGAAGGTATAGTGGGTGATGCAAAAAACTTGTTTCTTATGATGGAAGAGAGCGGTTTCCCGCCAAATAATGTTACTTACAATGTTCTTATCCAAGGATACCTAAAGAACCAATATTCTATGATGATGTAGGGATTCTTATACATGAAATGGATGGAAGACGTTACTCCCTTGATGCTATGACTTTATCATTGTTATTAGATCAAATCGCAGCAGGTTTGTTAGATAACACTTTACTTGAGTTGATTGGTAAGCTTGTGCCTAAGGAGTTGGTGGGTACGTCCAGTTTTTCTACTTAAATAGTGGTCTGGGTGTAAAACCGAGAAACGGGTCGTGGGTTGAAGTTATATTGTGGCGTGGGCGGAGAAATGTAGAGTGTACCTACAAAATGTAGTGCACAATAGTTTGCAAGAGTCCAGCACAAAAACAAGTTAAAACTATGGTGTTTGGGTTGTATTTTGGTGGTTCATGTGTGTAGAACGACTGCTCGTTTTGGGCCTTGTTGGAGCTGGTTTTGGTCGGCTGAGGGCACCAGCAGATAACTGCATCAGTTTCTGTTCCTCGATATGTACATGTACTTTACTGCATATCATATGAGTAAAAAATAGTATAACTGAATGCAATAACAGGTGTATATGATACAACATATTTGAGTGCATATAATTGGTAACGAAAGTATAACGAATCTTATTTTTTCTGATGCATTCAATGACTCCTCCTCATGGTGTATGTTTCCTGTAGATTTTTCAATCAAGGTATTGTTAGATTATGGACATTATTTTAGTAGTTGTATGTTAGGATCGAACTCGAGATCGTGGGATTGCACACTTTACGTATGAAGAGTAAAAGAATAATTATTTATAAATGTTATATATAATTATTAATAAACACAAAACTAGTAACGACCGTTAGTATTTAACGGAGAATGGCTAACGACCGTTAGACGAAGATTAGGAAAGTAATACTTGTGAATAATTGGAAAGTCAAGAATGTTCTAGAAGGAGTTCCACCTCCTTTGTGCCTTGGACTCCAAGTTATCTCAAGTATATAAACATCTCATGAGATATTGTTTTCTCATAACTTGTACACACATAATAGGTGTTTTCTTTCTCTCATCTTGTCCTTAAAATCGATCCATCTTTATTACCCATAAGGGTTTCGATTTTTATAAAGTTAAAAGGTTTTGTGTTTAATTTACTTGCATAAACTTTTACTTGAATTAGTACGTGTGTACAAGAACACGATTCAAAGACACTATTGTTTGATTCTTGGATTGAATTACAAAAGAGGTAAGGGGTAATTCTTATAATCCACATAAACCCTAATTAGGGTTCATAAGTTGAAGATTGCATATTGATTCTTGTTCGGGATAGAATCACAAAGGTATGTTTACTATTTATTATTGATTAATTAATTACATGTTATATGATCTTGTTATAATGCTTCTGCTATGCTCTCTTGATGTGTTTGGTTTATTTTATATGATTGTCATGATATCATAATTCCACAGTGGCATCATGAGCCGTTATAATGTGTAATTAATTATCGAAACGCATAAAAATTGAATCTTGATTCGTTTAATTACATGTTTTTAGGGTTTTTCGATTCCTAACCCTATTTTTTTTATTTGGGTCGTTTGACCTTATTAGTTATTTAGGGTTTTGGTTTTGATTTTTAATATGATTAGAAACCCTAGGATGTCATGTAATTGGTTATGCGTTTTAGTAAACGATCTTGGTGCAATATGTTAATTGTTAAGCATAATTCATGAAAAATGCATGTTTGCATGGATTTTATTGTGTGATAATTTAAATGGTTTAAATTGGATATATGAGTTAATTGTTAAGTTATATCGAAACATGTAAATTTATTAATAGATGTCGAATTGGGGAAGACTCCAATATTAAGTAATCAATTACGTGCTATGTGGTGTTTGTTTAGTTTTGGCTTACGCAATCGATTTATCGATGTATGTGGCTCTTTTTCCATTGAAGAAGAAAGCCTTAATTGAATAAATGCATTATACACCTAGAATTGATTATTAATAGGACTATTGAATAAGATTTGCATGTGGCTACATGTTTATACATATTTAATTGTTATGATTATGTATATGTTTATTTGGTTATTTTATTTTTTATTATGTATTACTTGTTTTTGTTTATTATTATGTTAGACATGTTTATAAACGAAAAAGGGTAATTTTTTAATAGAAAAATAATATGGACTAAATAAATGGCAAAATTGTTTTGGTTTTAAGAGTTTAAATTTCAAAGGATCGGTTGATTGATGTTTTTGTACATAGTGTGCGAAAGGCGGACCGAAGGTTGCCATACAATGTGCTTGTAGAGGGGGGGTTATTAAAGACCATGCACCTACCGGTTCTCTACAACCGCTTGTGTGCCGACTCTAGACTTACCTATATCACTATATTACGTACATTGTCATCTTAAGGGTGAATTCACCACAATTCCACAATGATTATCAGAAACACTATCCTTATGGCTTATGCAAAAGTACGATATAAGTGGACGATAATTGTTGGTAATTCTTTAATTGGTGAACCCGATACCTCAATCAAAACTTTGCTATATTACTCTTAGTAAATTGGTAATAAAAATGTTTTATAAAACCAATGTTATGAAGTTGTATGCATGCTTCTTCATACATTATTTTGATTACACGTCAAAATTTAATACCCTTATAAAATTAAGTCAAACGCCATCTAATTAAGAACACTTGAAGTTGTAATTTACGTCATGTGAGAACTTGGTGAGATTGCAATGGAGAGGTAAATTTCGTAATTTCATTGCTAGCATATCAACTGATGTAATGGATTTATGAGTTTGCAGTTTTTAAGTTAGACGACTTAAATTGAGTAGGAAGTGAGATCTTGGACTCAAGGCATTAAGATGGGGATCAAACATGCTTACAATACGAATGTTTTGTGATTGTAAATCCCATAAATCTAGGAATTGCAATATGATATTGGCAATTATTGTTCGACAATTACCTTGTTGAATACTATCATTACTAGCAGATCAACTGATGTAATGGTACTATGTCAATAAGAATCCTAGCTTTAAGAAAATACTATGGTTTATATGAATATATTTACCAATGGGTATTTTATTTTCTTAAAGATCAAATTATCGAAAATACTGAAATTGAATTTTGTAATTTGTTTTAATGTATTAATGCAACGTTCAAACCGTAAACGCACTTTGGGCTTTGGTAAATTGATCTCGTTCTGTTTTCAAACAAATGTTTGATTAAGAATAATTTACTTAAAAGACAAAAGAAGTCTCCTTTCTATGAAAGAAGTGTGAGACACAATCCTATTCCTTTTCATGAATGAAAAGGGTAATAGGAATATTAGATATGTCTAAATTCTAATATAACTCATAGCAAATTTTAATAGTTAAGAAAATTGCGCATATTTTCCATAGGGATTTCATCATCCTCATTCGGTAATTAAATTCTTAGTAACAAATATGATATTTGGTTAACAAAAAATTATGTATGACATTTTATGAGTTATTATAATTAGAAGCTAGACTAATTACCGCATAATGTTTAAAAACAAACTAGTTGTTTTGACTATTTTAAAGGTACTACATACATTGTAGGATGGTAGACCTATTAAGGAAGAAATTGCATGCCCAATTTTTCAAGTTAATAGCATTTGGTGGATAGTCCATCATTTACATAGTAGGATACACTCTTTAGTGCATAAATAATTGTTACGTATGGACATTCAAAGGTGTAGGAAAGTTAAAAGCACACTATTTTCTTTCACTAGATATGAAACATTTACAATGTTGTCAAATTCAGTGGGAGTATTGTGTACTTATTACTGAATAAGGAATTTTTGTAATGATCTTTAATTCAGTGGGAGTTACAAGCTTTGACATCTTGGTAGCTAAAGATAATTACTTTCCAAATGCAGACACTCATACTTTTAAGGATAGTCTTGTACGTTTCCTTACTAGACATTGTTGTTCTATAACTACTTGTTATGCTAAAATCTATGACACAATCATATTGATCACATAAACAAATGCATGGTGTGTTGTTTATCAACTATATGAGGTTGTTTCATGCACAAGTGGAAGAAATGTTATCTTTAATGTGTGCAAGAAACAACTCATAAAGATATGATGGATTCTCTTGACTGCAAGGTAAGAGAATAAAGTTCTAATATGAATTATACTAATCTAATTCAAGAAACACTTGGTGTTACAATTTATGTTATGTGAGAGCTTAGCTAGATTGCAACAACAAGGTGAATTTAATATGTTCATTACTAGCAGATCAACTGATGTAATTGAACTATGAGAATTTGCAGTTTCTAAATTAGATACCTATTAGAATATGTATCAATATGATATCAAGACTATTTTAATTTGTATATTTATGAATTCTTGGAATGACATAAATTAATAAAGTAATCTAATGCTACTTCAATCTGAATATTTATGTGTTCTTAGAATGACATAAATAAATAAAGAAATAATGTTACTTACATTATCATGAAGTAATAAATTAACTTGAAATTACTATTGAAACCAAAAGATGGTGTTCATAATTACTTTAGTTAAACATGTTTATGTTTCATTGTAAAGATATAAACATAAAGTCTTTTAATTGTTACAAGACTTATAATAAAGTAAGACGTTATCTTGTTATGTTTTTTTAATTAAGACATATACATGAAGTCATTAAATTGTTAAATGACTTATAACGTATAGTGAGATTACAACAGTTTATGTTTTATTGTAGAGACATGAACATGAAGTGACTTTGTCAAAAGTACTTGTGTTATAAAGCATGTAATTGACTTGAAAATACTATTATACCATTAAAATGACTTAGTTGGTAAATAGACAAGCCAAAAGGAAATATGATTATCTTAAATATTGTTAGATTGTCTTACAATATTTATTCTAATGAAATACCAAATGTTTATGGTAGGTTCAATTAGGAAAATCAAATTCTTATTATATTGTTTGATTAAAGATGACTATGATTTCTTTTCTTCCAAAAGTTATCAAGGTTAAAATATTGAGTATGGCTTGGACATATTTAATAAAACTCCAACCTAGAAGATTAATAAGACATTATCATATGATGGAATGTGATGAATGTGATGAATCACATTAAGTCTTAAATTGAAGTTCTAAATTTGTTTAACTGCTTATGAAGAGGTTATTAACAAAGTAAAGTCAGGAACTGTCAATATGTATTTATAATATCCCAAAAGAGAATATTGTATTGTTGCTTTATTTGCTAAGTATTTAAAGATAGTCTTTAAATTACTAAAAGCAAGTGGGAGTTTTGATCTTTAAAAGATAAAATTACAAGATACATAATCTTCTGAAATACACTAGTAAATATCATGATGAAGTTTGACATTTTAATGTTAAATCTCAAGATGATAATAAAGTTTGACATTTAAATGTTAAATCTCAAGATGATGGAATTATCATTCATAAATAGCAAAGATATCTCAGATATTTGATTAATATGCTGAGGGCTATGATTTACAGGATTATTGTAAACCTGATAATGATTATGATACGTTACCAAATATGAAATTGGGTAAAGTATACATGATATGAATGATTAAGATGTTGTCCATAAAGATAATCAAATTTTGAAACTTGGTTTATCTTAATAGTTAGACTTGAAAATGAAGATGAGTTTCTTCAAAGATTAGGTAACCCTTGTGGTTTAAATCTTTGTATAGAAATCATATGGACAATATTATGCACGTATTTAATGCATGTCTTTTGACAAGATTATTAATCACACTTAACCAATTAACTGTGATTGAATATTCTTTTCTCAATACATTAAATATATAAAGATTATGATTGTCATATTTATGAAATTGACAATGGAATATCAAAACTCTTTCTTGAGTGATTACTTGAGCGAGGATTATAAGTAATCAAAAGGAGTTTATGAATTCAAATAAATCTTTAGAAGTGTACAAAGTTCAATAATCTATGGATGGATAAATGCATGCATCTAGAAGATTACTCTTATGTTTAATTATTAAATCCATGTTTTGATTTTTAATTGAAATAAGATAATTTCTAAGTATTCCTAAAAGCTAGTGGGAGTATTATGTTTAATTTCTAGATCATATATGTTGTAGAACATATAAAAGTAACATTCCATATAAGTTAAAAGTTAAGTCTTTGTTTGGAATGAAACTTTAAAGATTTAGAAAATAAGACATACAACCTTGGAATGAATGTTTATTGTTGAAACATGTGCGGTAAATGAATCTAATATAACATGATATATTATTTAGAAGGTCTAAATAGATATGTATGACATGAATAAAAATCTAAGTATGACTCAAAGATTTTTCATGAACATCATGTTTTGTTGTATCATGCTTGATTACAAGATAATTTAGCAATATTAATATCTAATTAAAAGGTTATTAGATAACTTGTGTAATATTCTAAAAGAATGTGTTTGATTATAGAATCACATCCTAAGTCTGGAACAGCTTCCAAATTCTATAGATGAACAATTTTTTAATTGTTGTGAAAATTGTCATAGCCAACAAACTTGAAAGTTTGAAGGGCATCAAACATTACACAATAGATATTAAGGTTTACGGGAAGTTTTAATAGCATATTGTTGTTGCATACAATAATGTTAATGAAATTGAGACGATACTCAATACTAGTTATGGTAAGGATTTCATCCTTGGCTATATGTACTAGTTGTGCTTACTAGAAGCATAGTTGCATTATACATTAAGAGAATAAGAATACTTTAAACTTTAAAATGTTTGGAAGTTTGATTATCATAAATTGGTGGTTAAGGATGTCACACATTTTATGAAAGATAATATGGCATTATCAAATAGTTGAGTATGCATATACAAGAACTTCAGTAGTTGAATTATTGGAATAAGTATTCTCAAAATTCCGATAGATCAAAGTTGGACGAAATATGCCTTGTCAACAAGTATGAATGTCATTACTTGAGACATAATTCATCAACAAGAGTTATCATGCATTGATCTATTTAGTATTTGGATAAGGGATGTTAAACAATTATTATAAATTTAAATACATGATATGTTTAATTTATAATATATTGTATCCTATATTTGTATGTTTAATCCATGAATAAATGTTATTCTAAATTGTCCGTTGTCAGTTAATAATATGGGAATATTATTAAATCAAGACAAATCTGAATTGGTATAATATACTTAAAGTATATTGATGCGTAGTCATGCCATTTCAGATGATATTCAATGAAACCGAATATCGGACTTATCCCAACAACATGATGTTACTTTATGGATTTTGTTATTAAGTAAATCATGAGAAGTTATCCTCAGACTTGAGATGCAAGATAAGTGTCATGAATGTAGTACATTTTTGTGGAACAACTTATCGCTATACGTAATTGGTAGTCATAAGGGTTGTTTTCGGAAGTGTTACAAAGTTTGTGGGTTTTGCTTGTAGTCAAGATAGAATTTGTTCCTTCAAATTTATTTTTGGAGTTTAATACTGATGGGCCCCTCGTAGGGTTGGTAAGATGCATGTGCGGTCGCACCCAAGATCTCCCCTGAATATGTTCAGAAGATTTGGTAATCTTGATCAATCATAAACAACGAGAAACAGAATGGTTAATTAAGGAATGACTTTAATCCATATCCTTATTAACGTGGTATTAGAAACAAAAGGATAATAATAATGAGAAATCATTAAAAGGTTTTTCCAGGAGCCTTAATCGAGATCGTACTAGAGGCATCGGCGTGTTGCAAGACGCTAACCGATGTGATTACACTATTAAAATATGCCCAAGTGGGAGCTGTTAGATTATAGACATTATTTTAGTAGTTGTATGTTAGGATCGAACTCGAGATCGTGGGATTGCACACTTTACGTATAAAGAGTAAAAGAATAATTATATATAAATGTTATATATAATTATTAATAAACACAAAACTAGTAACGACCGTTAGTATTTAACGGAGAATGGCTAACGACCGTTAGACGAAGATTAGGAAAGTAATACTTGTGAATAATTGGAAAGTCAAGAATGTTCTAGAAGGAGTTCCACCTCCTTTGTGCCTTGGACTCCAAGTTATCTCAAGTATATAAACACCTCATGAGATATTGTTTTCTCATAACTTGTACACACATAATAGGTGTTTTCTTTCTCTCATCTTGTCCTCAAAATCGATCCATCTTTATTACCCATAAGGGTTTCGATTTTTATAAAGTTAAAAGGTTTTGTGTTTAATTTACTTGCATAAACTTTTGCTTGAATTAGTACGTGTGTACAAGAACACGATTCAAACACACTATTGTTTGATTCTTGGATTGAATTACAAAAGAGGTAAGGAGTAATTCTTATAATCCTCATAAACCCTAAATAGGGTTCATAAGTTGAAGATTGCATATTGATTCTTGTTCGAGATAGAATCACAAAGGTATGTTTACTATTTATTATTGATTAATTAATTACATGTTATATGATCTTGTTATAATGCTTCCGCTATGCTCTCTTGATGTGTTTGGTTTATTTTATATGATTGTCATGATATCATAATTCCAACAGGTATAATAATGCTAGTATTCAAATGTTTCAGTGAAATATTTTTTGTTTGGCTATAAATTGAGCTGAGCATGGCCACAAATCCATGGAAATTCTATCAGCACTTGAAAATAGTCGATCGTTTTGCCAATTTAGAAGCATAATCTATTTATGTTGAATTTAGCGTGTTATGTACGGGCTATTTAAGTGTTTCACATACACTATCTAGTGCACAATTGAGATAACATATCATATTCTAAATCACAATGAATACCACTCATTAAAAGTAGTATAGATGGACCTGACCAATTGATGTATATAGCCCGCAGTCTGTACTCTACATATAGACATTTCTGTAGAACATGAGACAAAAAACCGTTAAAAGAGCTCCACACAGAATCAAACTCCCTGTCCTTAGAGGTGTTTATGCGCTCAATTTGCTGCAAGCCTCTTGCGTAATGGAAAACAGGATTTGATGCAGACGTGACTTTCTTGATCACCAGTATAGGATAACAACATATTGAGAATGGAGGAGTAGAAAAACGGTTTGACAAGTATGCTAGAATGCAGGAGTAGATGAGTGGTGAAGCCCTTTTGTAAGTGTTGTAGTGTGTTTTTGGTCCTTTAAAAGTGTTTTCAAATACACCTTTTTATAGCTTAAAATCAACCCTCTAAACATGATTAAAAGAAACAGTGATCATGGGCAAGAAACTAGGCGGTAGTGGTGGAGATGGTTGCAACTCATGGCTGCCATCCAAATCTCCTCATACTCCTATTTTCTAGTTGACTTAAACATGTTGTGCCACAAGCAACACAAAATGTGCATAGATCTACGCCGCTACGCGTATAGAGATTGTAGATTATGCTTCATCATTTTAGACTTGCCAACCTTATTACAAAATTCCGACACTTTAACAGTTTAACATGTACAATGTGAAATTAACTTCAAGTGTTTTCTCCCTTGATTAGATATCAGCCCCAGAGTATTCAAATATGTTAGCCCTTTTATCATAGCATTTCTTTTTTGTAGACCCTATAAGCCATTTTTATGCACTGGATATGCACATAAAACCACCATATCTGCTCTTATTTTTTACACATGATGAATTTATGAATAATTTACATCTTACAGAATTTACTTCACATGATGAGTAATTGTGTGATCCATCAATTTACTCATACCATTTTAGAGTCGATGATATATATGAAGACTTTCATACCATTTTAGAGTCGATGATATAGAAATGTGACCTTGCTGACGTTATTTTTCTGCACTTGCTAACGTCATTCAGCAATTTGTTTTAGCATCTCACGAAAACAAAGGTATAGAAATGTGACCTTGTTAAATGCTGAATTTCGATAATGTTTACTTTATTTGGAAACAACTGAATATCAAAGTATATGGGAATTGAACCACAACCATGTTAAAGTGTTAAAATGCAGATATATCCACATTACTGTCTTAATGTCACTTATAATCAATAAAATGAATGAGTTCATCACTGTTACATTCCCTTGTGGTCTCGATCCTAACCTTCCTTTGTATGATGAGTAATTTGGTTGTAATCATGGACAGACATTAGTAGAGACCGAGGAAGGCCACGGCCCTCCCAAAACGAGGTTTTACTTATATTTTCTTATAAAAAATACAACTTTGACCCTCTCAAATTAACTGGTATAACATTCGGTCCTCCTAATAAATTCTCTCAAGTTCCGTCTATGGCCGTAATCATTTTTTTTAGAACGGCAACTAACAAGCCCTTTGGTTATGGTCGTAATCATTTACCATAACTAAATATCTCAGGCAACATGTTGGGAAATTCATTTGTGTAACCATTTAGTCCCTGTTAGTTCGGGACAATGTCCTTAATTAGCTTCAGACATACACATATTTTCTCATGATAGTATATAAAAGCAGCATGACATTAAGTGCTAAAACATTTCTTTAGGTATATATAGTAGTACATGTTCCAATCAAACTAATCAAGATGGTAAAAATTCACAATAGTTGTTTGTTCACGAATTAAGATTTCCCCGGTTTCTTTCTTCAATTGTTTATCTATACTTCTATACTACTACTAGACGAGTACCCGTGCATAGCAACGAGATTTTTTAGCGACAAATAGTTTATTAATAAAAAAAAGTTTATAGGTTCTGAATGGAAAATAATAAAAGTTTGAAGATTTGGGAAATAAACATAGTGTTTTGAAACCCGGTTTGACCCGGGTGGTTCAACCGGTTGAACCATTCCGGTCGAAAAATTGGTCGATTTAAACCGGTTCAACTTGCTAGGTTGGGTTGAAAACTGGTCAAATTAAACCGGTTCAAACCGTCGGGTTTGAAGCGTCCCGAGTCAACCCGGTTTGTGATTTGTATTAATTGGTTGTATTTAATTTGGTAGATATGTTTTTAATTGGTTGTACAATGTGAATAAATCATTTTACTTTTAAGTAATGGGGTGTTTTAATAAGAGTACTAATTACATTTCATAATTTCTTTTAATAATATTTTTCAAGATTTCACATTACTTGACTTTTCAATTTTCCCTTTTCAAGATTGACCATTTTTCCTTTATATGTAGTATAGATATAAAGTGTTTAGGACATTCTAAATAAAGAAGTCTTAAAAATTTTAAGACCAAAAACATTTCTGATAAAAGTAACCCGCTAAAATTGTAACCACCTTTTTAATAGTTTGATGAAAAATTGAAAGTTGAACACTTATTAACTTGTAACATTCGTGTATATTAATGCTAAAATTAATGATATAATTAAAATACTCTCACTAAAAAGTAATTAATATAGCACTTGGTACAAAATAATAATGTATCAAAAAACACTTGCTATCACCGAAAAATATAATCACATGGGTACTCGCTGCCGCAACGCGCGGGTACCAAGCTAGTTCTTATATATTTGCAAAGAAGGGTAAAATTATAAGTGAGAATTGCAAAAATCATCTCTAAAGTTTGGCCAAATTGCACGTTTCGTTCTAGATGTTTGGAAAGTGCAAGGATCGAGAAACCTTTGGTGCAAGTATCGTCATTTGCACCAAAGGTTTCCCAACAGGGACGATCCTTGCACTTCCAAACATCTGGGATGAAACGTGCAGTTTGTCCAAACTTTAGTGATGATTTTTGCAATTCTCTCAAATTAAAATGTGGGACAAATTAAAAAGTCTAGAAAGTCTATCATCCAGTGTCACATGTCCCCTACCCACTCCCTCATTTTTTTTCTTATTAGTTATGGTTAGGGGGCATTTTTGTCCTTTTAACCCTTTTTTTATTCCACCCCAAAACTTCAAACGTAAACAGCTTTCAAACGACAAACTTTTATAAAAAACCGATTTCACTACAATTTTTAAAATTTATTTCTCTTTAATTTGGTATGTATTATGATATATGAATCGCAACTTTTTGTAATTTTTTTTTCAGTGGATGTTGATTTTCTTGAAATTTTTGGCTCTAATTTTGTCTAGTTTAAAGGCCGAGTTTTGCAAAACTTAAAACACGAAAATTGTAGCTTTTTGGACATTCTTTAGTCATAAATTTGAATCACTCAAATTTGATATGATATGAGTGACATATCGTACGTTAAAGATGAACAATAACTTATGAACGTTATAAAAAATAACTAATGAACATTATAAAAAATAAATGATGAACAACAATATAAAAAATAACTGACGAACATTACTTTTTTCGAAAATTGCTGAACATTATAAAAAATAACTGACGAATGTTATAAAAAATAACTAATGAACAATATCAAAAATAACTAATGAACATTATTTTTTCGAAAACTGTTGAACTTTATAAAAAATAACTGATGAACGTTATAAAAAATAACTGATAAATAATTAAAAAATAACTAATGAACTGATAAACATTGTGTTTTTTAGATAATTGATGAACTGATGAACATTAGTAACTTGAACTGATGAACAATATCAAAAAATAAGTGATGAACAATATTAACTGATAACCAAAATTAACTAATGAACAAATGAACATTATAAAAATAAGCGGATCAGATACAAAGTTGTACAGTCACTTTTTAAAAATATCGTGATATATCAAAGTAAGTTTCATCTTTTTTAACTTTACTTAAGTCTGAAGAAACATTTTATATAACTGATAAACATTATTGAAACGCCTAGATTTTTTTTTTTTAATCTGTAAACTGTATACATGGATAAAACTAGCGGAAGCGTATTTTCTAGATCATACGGGCTTATTCCAAACGTCCCGTTAAAATACTAAACTTTGCAAAATACATAACAATGACTCTTTAAATTTGGTAAAGAAGTTGGTCCTTGATTTAGGGGCATTCCAAACTGATAACAAATGATGGAAACGAGAAGCTCATTACCTAACCCGCGAGCTACACCATTTTAACCCATTATGCCCCATTTAGTATGTACACGGTCTCATCTTGCATACCTACAAAAATATAAACTGAGAACGGTAAGTCTATAAGACTTAGTGAGATAACGGAACTGTATTAAATCATAAACTGAACATAAGCATGATGTTGAATAAGTATATATACTACTATTCTGACTACATGAATCATAATATTGACTAAGTGCATAAGCACGACACTAACTGATTAAATACATGATACACCATGTTACTGACTGAATACATAAGCATACTGAGTGTGTAAAACACATACTAAACTGGCTGAGTACTTATAGTACTATACTGGCTGAGTGCATAAGCACATACTGACTGAATGCATAACTGATTGAATACATAGCTGACGAGCCATATAAACATGTTAATCATCCATACAGGATGTCTGAGTTCCGATTTTGGAACATTTACTATTCTAAGGCTCGATTCTCCACTAAGGAGGTCTAAGTTCCAACTTTGTCTGGAACACATGTGTGATCACATAACTGACTATATACTTATAGAATGACATGCATATATAAACGCATCGCAGGCCAAAAGTGCATAAAGCACCTTGCACACATTACTAAACGCATATAACATTCATATATAAATTAAGATTAAGCTAAATACTTGTGCTTGACTACAACATGATACTAAGCTGAGACCAAGCTGAATATAGAAACTGAGCAATAATATGGTCACGAGGTTAAACTAAGACATGATACTAAAACTGAATTAATTACTAAAATTGTACAATAACATAAAACAAGGCTGAGATATAACTTAATATACTACAGCTGTACTATAATATAAAGTTGAACTACTATAAGTATAATGTTCAGATCGCTATCGCTATGGCATATACTGAGGTTGAGCCACGACATACTACTGAATAAGACCAATCAGGTCTACTTTATACTGAATATGGCCAAACAGGACAACATGATAATAAATATGACCAAACAGGTCAACATGACTGTTAGCATCAAAGAATTATATAGAAAAGTGATGGTCATTCTCATATTAGGAACTTTGTCTTTGTGTCGTTAAAGTATGTAATTGTCTAAGATAGTTGGGCATTGGACTTGGTAATCTAATATGTTAAGAGTTATGTTAGTAAGCCTTTTGTAATTTATGTAAACCAAGTCCAAGCCCAAGCCCATAGAAAGCCCATAGGGCATCACATGTTAAGAACTATTTAAACACCTCAAAGGCTCATTTGAGGTGTGTGCTTGTGTGTGTATTGTGTGTGTTTTTAATAAAAGTTCTCTTCATCTTTACCTCTCTTTTATACTTATTAACGCCACACCTTTATAACATCAAGTCACCATCTTTCCTTCTTCTAGTGCTTATATTTGTGTTAAAGTTGATATATCTAAGGTCCTACAAGTGGTATCATTCGCCTAACAATGATTTAGGAGTGTGTGGTAATCGTATTTTTCAAGTTTTTTCTTAAAAAGTTGCATTTTTTTTCTTGTAAAAGTGCACTTTTTCTTTAAAAAGTCTTGATCTTTAAGTGTTTTAGTGTTAAAGTTGTTGTTTTTCTTGAAGCTTTAGTGAGTCTAAGTGTTTTGGGAAAGATTTGATCAAAAGAATCAAGTGGAAAAAATGTTTTTGGTTGAAAAAATCGGATTTTTTGGCTGTTTGGGACATCTTACGAGTAAGATTTTGAGTATAGTACATAAAACAGCTGTCTACAGTACTTTCTACGAGTAAGTTGAGGTCAAAACCCTTTTCCTACGAGTAACTTTTGGTCAAAACCCTTTTCTTACGAGTAAGTTTCTACGAGTAAGTTTCTACGAGTAAGTTCTTACGAGTAAGTTTCTACGAGTAAGTTTCTACGAGTAAGTTCTTACGAGTAAGTTTCTACGAGTAAGTTTCTACGAGTAAGTTTCAGAGTTCTACGCATAACTTCATCAAAGGTCTTCTCTTCGTGCATCGGTGACTCAGTACTTCCCTAGCTTGGATAAGTTAGTGGAATACTTCGACTTCGGATATCTTTCAAGCTTGGATAAGTTTGAAAGATTTGTTTGGTCTTTTGAACCTTACGCATAAGAATCTTACGCATAAGATTAAAACTTACGCATAAGGTATATCTTACGCATAACTCTAAAGTTTACGCATAAGATCATACTTTACGCGTAACTTTGAAGTCTACGCATAAGTCTCATCTTTACGCGTAAGATTACTGTTTACACATAAGATTAAAGGTTTACGCGTAAGTTTTTTGACTTTTTGACAACCAAACTTCAAACGGCCATAACTTTTGAACCGTTACTCCGTTTTCGACGAATCAGCTGTCAAAACGACCGTGAGACAGAGGAGAACGACACGCTAAATGATTTATCGATTTAGGCGAAGTTTCGAGGCCTAAAAACGCTCCGAGAAGAAGTTATTGAGGTTTTAAGGTTTTAGATCAAATTTTTCACCATAAAAACTTGCATCAACTTACACTAAACACAACTCCTAGTTCGTTGAATCGATCCAAGAATCAACTTTATTCATCTACACTTCATCAATGGCAACTCAGCAAGACATTCATGCTGCCGGTGCAGAAAACCGACCTCCAATGCTTGAAAAAGGTGGATATCTCCTATGGACAAGCCGCATGCTTCGTTACATCAAAACAAAGCCTGATGGTAAATTAATGATCAACTCCATTACAAATGGTCCATTCAAGCCAAGACAAGTTCAAATTGAAGGTAATCCAAATACAACACCTCCTACTCAACCATTCGTGCGTGAACAAACAGAAGCAGATTACACAGAGGAAGATAAGAAGCAGATCGCCGCAGATGATATGGCAATGCATTTAATCCAACTTGGATTACCACGGGAGATCTTTGCTGCGGTCGACAGCTGTGAAACTGCTTATGCTATGTGGGAACGTGTTAGAAGGATTTGTCATGGAACAGAGATTGGACAACAAGACGTTGAGAACAAACTTCTTACTGAATGGGAGAACTTTACATCCACTAAAGGTGAACAGATTGAATCTTACTACACAAGGTTTTGCACTTTGATGAATGAGTTAATCAGAAACAAGTTGACACCTCGAACAATTGCAACAAACATCAAATTCATCAATAACCTTCCAGAAGAATGGGGTCGTTATGTTACAATTGTGAATCAAACAAAGGATTTACATAAGGTGAATTATGATCAACTCTATGATTTTCTGAAGCAAAACCAATCTGAGGCTAATGAAGTAAGGAAAGAAAGATTGGCAAAGAATCATGATCCTCTTGCATTAATTGCTACTACACCAACACCGCTACCAGTGAATACACAACAACCATCATCATCTTCCACTCACAACTACATGCAACCTTCATACATTCAACAACCAACATCGGTCTACCAACAACAGTTCTACCCACAGCAACAACAACATGTTATTCCACAACAGCAATACCAACAATTCCAAGAACCAGAATTCACTGAAAATGATGAAGCTACTGCAGCATTGACCCAAGCGTTTGCTTTTCTGTCAAAGGCATTCCAAGGACGCTATTCTACACCAACAAACAACAACCAAAGGATTTCATCGAACACTCGCAATAAGCAGATTGCTCAGCCGAGTTTCAATATGGGCAACGGAGGCCAAATGGTTGGAGTTTATGGGAATCAGCAAGGATATGCTACTGGAATTAACATGGGGAATCAGAATATGCTGAATACAGGGATTCAGAATGCAGGAAATCAGTATGGTCAATATGCAGGGAATCAGTTGGGTCAGTTTGTTGGAAATCAGAGGGGTCAGAATGTTGGTAATCAGGCAATGGGTAATCAGAATAGAAATGTTGCAGCTCCAGTAGTTGGGAATTTGGGAAATGTGAATCAGGGTAATCCGGTAAAGTGTTTCAACTGTCAGGGTGTAGGTCATATGGCAAGGAACTGTCCTACTAAGCCGAACAAAAAAGATCTAGAGTACTTGTAGAAAGCAGTGATGTTGGCACAAAAGGTTCAGGCAGGATTTCAGTTGAACGCAGAGGAGAATGATTTTATGGCTCTTATGGATGACATGGAAGATAGAGAGGATATCGATGCGAACTGCATATTTATGGCGAATCTTCAGGAAGCTAAGTATGACACGGATTCTGACACACTTCCTGTTTATGACACCAATGCACCATCTAAGGTATCAAACTTCAACACATGTCACAATAATGATATATTTGATATGTCTCCTCATAAGGAACAGCATTCTAAGAAGCTAGCACCCACTTATGATACATACCTGGACACGCTAAGTAGTAGCAATACTCCTTCAGCAACTCCAGATGTGAATCATAATGGAGGCTTCGTTTCATAGCATGCTGAGAATGATGAGGAAACACGTGCTTTATTTGAATCATTATTGAATAATTGTTGTATTGAAATTGAGAATGTGAAAAAGGTCAATCGCGATGTTAAGGCCGCGAATGTTAAATTGACCGCTGAGCTTGAGAGTTACAAAGAAAACGTTAAAGCTTTTGAATTTCATAACAAAAGATTGTCTGAATTAGAAACTGGTTATCAAAATTCCGTTTCAAGGGAAAAACAATTGCAACTCAAGTTTGATACACTTGATGTTAATTCTTTCAAGAAGATAAAAGCTTTAAACGCGGAAATTTCTGATTTGCAAAACCAACTTTCTAAACAAAAATCAGCTTATACCAATCTTGAAAAAGAAAGGGACGAGTTGAAAAAGGTATTTGCAAAGAAAGAAGACAAACTTTTGGCTGAAATCGTAGAGTCAGAACACATGATTGCACATTTAGAAGAATTAGTGGTTAAGTCGGGTCAGTCAAGTCAAACAATGAAAATGATTTCAAATCAAACTAATCCGATTTACCATACGAAACATAAAGTGGCTCTTGGTAACAACACCCCCTGTAATCTCAAGAAAGCTCAGCAAGAACAGAATGTTTTGTATAATGGTAATATGATTTACACCAAACATGATCCTCCCGTCGTTCGGGATTCTGTGCAAACGATAGAACATGTCGAAGAGAGCATTACTAAAATGAAACAAAAGGATTTGAAACCCATTGATTACAACAAATTGAACAAACTTTCGGGAATTACTTTTGTTCCACAAAAAGAACCATCTGTGTTTTCCATAAAACGACCATTCTCAAATATGTTTTCTAAGAAAGTAATTGTTTCCAAATCTCTTTCAAAAATGGAACAAATTTCTTCTAACAACACGTTTAATACAAGTGAGGCTAGAGAAATTTTGGATGACGTTAAAAAGAGAATTCAAGAACTTCAAAATATTGTTGCTTCTAAAACTACAATCAATATTAACAACTGGCATTCTAGTTTTCATATTGAGCAGAAAAAAGTTTTTGAAAACGAAATTACTATCCCACTGAATAACATCAGTGCGAGGGTAATCCATTTTGAACAAGCTTTCTTAAAAGAAATGGCCGACTTTGTCAAGGACCACAAATCCCTGGTAAACGAAGCTAATGATACTCGTGAAAACATGAATGTTTTGGAAAACCTAAATGATTCTCTCTTCGAAGCTGTTATGACCACTGACATTATGTCCATCATTTTACAAACATATTCTGTTCAAGACGATGAAAGACTGAGAGCTGAGACCTCCGAAATTGTTTCAAAATATGAAAATGCTCTTATAAAGCTTGAAAAAGAAAATGTGTCATATTTTAAACAACTTGATCGAAAAAAGGAAGAATGCAAGTATGACAAATTGTCGTATGAGCGTGCCTTAAAGAACATGAAAGAGCAAAATGATCTTTTGAGGGCTCAGCTTGAAAGTCAAAAAGGAAAGGGTGAGGAAACTAAGTTTTCAAAACCGTCGACATCGGAGAAACCAAATGTTTCAAACACGGTTCAAAAACCAAAGATGTCAATTTCAAGGTTTGCTCCAAAAGTCGATGAGAAAAAGAATTTGACAAAACCAGTCACTCCAACACCC
The DNA here is from genome assembly GCA_030686995.1 of Artemisia argyi. Classification (NCBI taxonomy): domain Eukaryota; kingdom Viridiplantae; phylum Streptophyta; class Magnoliopsida; order Asterales; family Asteraceae; genus Artemisia; species Artemisia argyi. Next base: position 140,992,566 of record CM060687.1, read on the forward strand.
TTGCCTAAGAAAAGTAAAAATGCAAAGATTGTTGATAAAGGAAAAGCGGTTGTCGAAACACCAAAAGTGATAGCACATGGCCTTTTTAGGATTAGTCCCACTAGTGCGTCTGCCTCAACATCTAAGACAAATGACAAGTGCATAAAGGCTAATTCTAAAGAATCTAGGAATGCTAAAAAGGACAACAATATAAATCCTAATGTGTGTGCCTTACCTTCTACAGGATTAGAAAGCACCTCTAGGAGCAGCAGACTAAAGCCTAGGAGCAATACAAGGAACAATAGAGTCTCGCCTGTCTCTAAGAGAAGTAGCAAGAATAAAGTTGAAGAAGTAGAAGAACACCCTAGGAATTTATCGCTTTGTAATAAGAGACATGTTTCATCTGAATGTAATGTCGCGAGTACTGTTTCTAATGCATGTAATGACTTTGTTTGTTTAATATGCAAGAAATGTTTAATTAATGATGTTCATGATGAATGTGTTTCTAAGAATGTGAATGTTAAGCCTGAACAGAAGAATGTTCCAAAAAGACCTAGTTCTAGATCTAGATCTATAGAAAGATTAGTTTCACAATTTAGGACTACCACTATTAGTCGAATGCCTAGGAACTACCTTAAGTTTTGTATGTGGATTCCGACGGGTAGAGAGTTCACTCTTAAGGATGGCAAATTGGAAGTTGTTCAAAATAAAAATGTAGCAATCTTTGAAGTGTGTGATTCGGAATTTACTCCTAACCCCATGGAACCAAATTTAAAACGGTTTCCAAATACAAACTCTTCTGTTCTTGGCAGGTTATCGAAATATGTCTTTGGATCATCGACTCGGGCTGCTCCAAGCACATGACCGGGAATTTAAAGCTGCTGATCAATTTTGTCTGGAAATTCATGGGAACTGTATGCTTTGGAAATGATCATGTAGCAGCTATTCTGGATTATGGAGATCTTCGGTTTGAGAATTTTTTAATCACTCGGGTTTACTACGTCGAAGGATTGGGACACAACTTGTTTTCAGTCGGGCAGTTTTGTGATGCAGATTTAGAAGTTGCATTCAGGAGAAACACGGTTTTTATAAGAAATTTGGTTGGTGATGATCTCTTAACTGGTAATCGTGGTACAAATTTGTATGCTATCGACATCAACCAAATGGCTTCTACATCACCAATTTGTCTTATGACAAGGGCAACCGAAACTAAGTCCTGGCTGTGGCATAGAAGATTATCCCATCTCAATTTCGACACGATCAACAAGTTAGCCAAAGACAACATCGTCACCGGACTTCCTAAGTTCAAATACACCAAGGAACACCTATGTCCATCATGCGAACAAGGAAAAAGTAAAAGAGCATCATATAAACCCAAAACCTTACCTAGTTCGGAAGCAAGGTTACATATGTTGCACATGGACTTATGTGGCCCAATGAGAATTGAAAGCATTAATGGGAAGAAGTATATTCTCGTTATTGTTGATGATTATTCAAGATATACTTGGGTAAAGTTTTTGAGATCAAAAGACGAAGCACCAGGCATCATCATCACCTTTCTGAAGCGTATTCAAGTTCTACTTCAAGCTCCAGTAAGGATTGTAAGAACAGATAATGGCACAGAATTCACTAATCAGGAGTTAAGAAACTACTTTGAAGATGTGGGAATCACTCACCAAACATCAGTTGTTAGAACTCCACAGCAGAATGGGGTAGTTGAAAGAAGAAATAGAACTCTTGTGGAAGCTGCTCGTACAATGCTGATTTTCTCTAGTGCACCTCTATTCTTATGGGCTGATGTTGTAGCCACTGCTTGTTTTACTCAAAACCGATCCCTAGTCCATCCGAGATTCAATAAAACCCCATATGAGCTAGTGAACAACCGTAAACCTGACATCTCTTACCTTTACGTGTTTGGCGCTTTGTGCTATCCGACAAATGACAGAGAAGATCTAGGGAAGTTAAAAGCTAAAGGTGATATTGGAATCTTCATTGGATATTCAGAAAACTCGAGGGCATTCAGGGTGTATAATAGACGAACAAAAAGGATTATGGAGACGATGAATGTGAAGTTTGACGAGATTTCACAAATGGCTTCTAAGAGATACGCTCTAGAACCCGCGCTTAATCCGATGGCTTCTAATCAAAACAGATTAGGACCCGCACCAAACCAGCAGACTTCTGGACACATCAGTTCAGGACTCGTGCCTCAAGGAGCTCAGTCAACAAACACGGACAAACCTTCAGAACAAGAACTGGAAAATTTCTTCGAGTTAATGTTTGATGAATACTATGGTGGAACTTCGACAAATGCATCAAATCAACATTCCGCTGCACCCGCTCAAAACCATCAACCACCACCACCATCACAGGATGTATCTACAACAATCGAAGCTGAAGCACCAACTACCTCAACATCATCTACATCTACTCAAGCCACTCCAGTACTTGAAACTGAACTACCAAGAGTTGATGAGCAAAACCAAAACACAAATTTTCAAGAAGAACCAACAAATAATTCAAACGATGTTATGTTAGAAGAAGAAGAAGAAGTATTTGAAAACCCGTTTGCAACAGACTCTGCTGAATCTTCTTCAAGGTTACAAGAACCATCTAACACACATTCGTTACACCCAAGGTACCCTTCTACGTTTCAATGGACAAAAGACCATCCAATAGAACATATTATTGGCGAACCTTCAAAGCCAGTTCAGACGAGGAGACAACTTGCCACCGATCTCGAATTGTGCATTTATATTTGCTCAATCAGCCTCAAAGAACCAAAGAACATTCGGGAAGCAATGGCAGAATACCCTTGGATAGAAGCGATGCAGGATGAAATTCTTCAATACGATTTACATGACAGTTGGGAACTTGTTGAACGACCACTTGATATACGTGTTCTTGATCTCAAGTGGTTGTGGAAGAACAAACTGGATGAGGAAATGACTGTTATTCGCAACAAAGCTCGTCTCGTGGCTAAAGGTTATCCACAAGAAGAAGGGATAGATTTCGAGGAATCATTCGCGCCTGTAGCTAGACTTGAAGCAGTCCGAATCTTCTTAGCCTATGCCGCTCACAAAAACATCACAGTCTATCAGATGGACATTAAGACAGCTTTCTTGAATGGAACTCTGAAAGAAGAAGTGTATGTGAGTCAGCCAGAGGGATTCATCGACAAAGATCATCCAGACTACGTCTACAAGCTTAAGAAAGCAATTTATGGTTTAAAACAAGCTCCAAGAGCGTGGTATGACGAACTATCATCTTTCTTGCTCAAAAACAATTTCACAAAAGGAACGGTTGATGACACCTTGTTTATCAAAAAATTCAAAGATGACATTTTGATCGTTCAAATTTACGTGGACGACATTATTTTTGGATCAACCAATCCTAACCATTCAAAACATTTTGAAAATCTCATGAAAAGTAAATTTGAAATGTCCATGATGGGGGAACTAAAATTCTTTCTTGGTTTACAAATCCATCAATCCCCTCATGGTATTTTTATTAATCAAGCTAAATATACGATAGAGATTTTGAAAAAACATGGAATGGAAAATTGTGATTCTGTTGGTACACCAATGGTCACTTCACCAAAAATAGGTGCTGATTTGTTTGGAAAACCCATCGATCCGAAAAAATATCGGAGCATGATCGGTTCTCTCATGTACCTAACTGCTAGTCGACCCGATATTCTATTTGCTGTTTGTTTGTTAGCACGGTTTCAGGCAAAGCCTACCGAACTTCACCTCAAAGAGGTTAAATGGATCTTTCGGTACCTACGAAGCACCATTAACATGGGACTTTGGTATCCGAAGGATTCGGGGTTTAATCTAACAGCATTTTCAGATGCAGACCATGCCGGTGATCAAGTTACAGCAAAGAGTACATCAGGTGGAGCACAATTTTTGGGTGAAAAGCTAGTAAGCTGGTCGTCAAAGAAACAGGATTGTACTGCGCTATCAACCGCCGAAGCCGAGTATGTGTCTCCATCTGCGTGTTGTGCCCAAGTTCTTTGGATGCGGACACAGCTCACAGATTATGGCTTTACTTTTGACAGAATACCTATGTATTGTGACTCAAAAAGTGCCATAGCCATCTCGTGCAATCCCGTACATCACTCTAAGACGAAGCATATCAAAGTCCGCTACCATTTCATCAAAGAACATGTGGAAGAGGGTACTGTTGAATTATTTTTCGTTAAGACTGATTACCAACTCGCCGATCTTTTTAGTAAAGCCCTTCCAAAAGAACGGTTTGACTATTCAGTTCGACGAATTGGCATGCGAAGCCTAACTCCTGAGGAGCTAGAACGTCTTCTCGAATCTTCTTGAAAAATGATTTCAAAATCGCTTCGCTGTAAATATTTTTGAAAAAAACAAAATACAAAATTTGAAAAACCAACAAAAACAAAATACAAAAATATAAAATTTTCAAAAAAAAAAATACAAAAACAATATAAAATCAAAAAATACAAAAATATTCTTCTCACGACATGTCTCTCGTAAAAATCAATATTCTGTACGTCTCTAGAAATGTCATTCAACAATGATACGGACATGTACAGATGCTTGAGCGGGAGTTCTTTTTTATGTTTTTCTAAAACATGTCGTTTCTCAAAATTTTCTTCACGATGGCTTTCGTATACTTCAGTACGAAACCCGTACTTCAATGATGACTTCTGATTATTTTCAAATCAAGGACTCGTACGTTCAATGACGAACTCTTTTTCAAAAAGTTCGAGTCTAAACAAACGAAAAAGATTTCAAGCATAAACTCGTTTTCAAACAAAATTCTTGAGCACTTTTTCAAGATTGTTCAAAAGATTTCTCAAAATCTCTCAAAATTAGTGCTCAAGATAACTCCCTCAAAACCCTTAACTGATTTTAAAATGTGCTATCATTAAGGGGGAGTACTAAAACAAAAATGTTCCGTATTTATGCAAAATGAAATCTGTCTTTCTCTCCAAAAAGCTTTTTTACTCAGTTGATATCAAAAATATCACTATATGCTATTTTTGAGGGGGAGAAGACATGATTAAAATGTGATCAAAGATGTTTAAAGCTTGTGACTGAATCTCAAAAGAGCTAGACTCAGTATGTACCAATGAATTGACGAAGCTTAAAATGTCAGTAATCGAAAAGACTTGTCCTGGACGGGTAATAATTTCAAGCTAGTCTAACTAGTGATGTAAGCGTGTCTCGAATAGGACTTGTCTGAGTAGAATGTACCATTTCGAGAGACTTTCTTTGGACTTGACCAGGACGGGTAATAACTTCAAGCTAGTCTAACTAGTGATGTAAGCGTGTCTCGAATCGGTCATGTTCACTGAAAGTGGATCAATTCAAAAAGTGCAAACTCCTCACGCATGTGCAAATTTCTTAAAAATTCATGAGCACATGTGAAGGGGGAGTCCTTCAAAAGTTGCAAAACTCTCAAAGTGGTAACAACAATGTGTTTTATTATCATAAACACTTTGAGATATTTTTCAATAAAATGGTTTCATGGCAATGATAGGATAGTCATGGAGGTATAAGGTGACTAAGGTTAGGAAAAACCGTCCTATGATCCGCCAGAGCCGGAGGGATCTACCCAAGGACAAATCCAATAGATTAGTATTAGAAGTCCTTAGGTATGATTGAAAAAAAGGAGAAAGAAGGGGTTGAAGAATTAAAAAGAAAAGTTATGAAAAAGGGTGAAAAGAAATAGCCCTCCAAATGTTCAACCTTAGGGCAGACACCGGGTTCAATTCGTATGCTACTGGTCGTTACTAAGGTGACACTGGTATTGAAGACAAAGACGTCATGGACCCAGTGACGCACTGCACTAAACCTTCTTAACCACTCAAGTTCTCTTAAAAGAGCTTGTTTCATTCTCACGGGGAACCGGTGTAATCTATCGACCTGTCTCTTAGAGATGGTTGATATTGAAGCAGGAGACCTCTCCCTAATCTCCGCATAGGAAACCAATTGTGCACTTATCGAGTCTAGAGCCCCGAGATTCATCAAAAGATCTCATAGGAACACATGATATTTCTACACTGGTTGTTCATCATTAAGGACGCCAGATGTAAACTTTAGAGTCCTACGCAGATCTTAGCAATATGCCAGAACATGTATGAGAGAATTCACACAAGTGTTTCTCAATGATTGAATGGAAATTCCTGCCAGGGTCAATATCAAGCAGCCCTGACAGCAGGTCACTTCGGTAATTCTTTATGGGTTACGCTTAGTGTTCGCGGTGGTTTCAAATGGTCTACAGTCGTGGAGTGATCCCCAGCGACTCACCCAGTCATTGAGCTACTAAGTAGGTCTCGTAAGCTCTCTCGAGAGTATCTGACATGGGAACGGCCATGGTAAGGGTTAGAAGGAGTCTTCACACTATGCTGTTGACAATCTCTAATTCTTATCTGTAAGTACCGGATGTTTTATTGCTAACTGTTTATATGCAGGGACACTTCATCTCCATGGCGACAGATTCCACATGCTCATACATACATCTGGAAGTTAAAGAAAGCTCCCTCAAAGATCTATACAACACAAAGTTCAAAGAAAGATTCTATGCCAAAAAGAAGAATCTACAAAGTATAAAGACTAAAGATCTGTGTGAAAGAACGGGAACTACAAATGCATGTATCACAAAGACTGAAGATGTATGAGCATGTTGGAATGGCGAACAACCACCACAGACGCAGAAGTGACGAAAGGCAGTTAAATCCACATCACATAAGAACAAAGAACGATGAAAAGACAGTCATCAAAGATCACAAAGCATGAAGGAACAAAGACTAAAGACTATTCTACAACGACACACAACGTTAAAGACAAAGAACACGGAAGACCTAATCACGTGGAACATCATTCGAATGACCACCCCTTAGGGGGAGATTGTTAGCATCAAAGAATTATATAGAAAAGTTATGGTCATTCTCATATTAGGAACTTTGTCTTTGTGTCGTTAAAGTATGTAATTGTCTAAGATAGTTGGGCATTGGACTTGGTAATCTAATATGTTAAGAGTTATGTTAGTAAGCCTTTTGTAATTTATGTAAACCAAGTCCAAGCCCAAGCCCATAGAAAGCCCATAGGGCATCACATGTTAAGAACTATTTAAACACCTCAAAGGCTCATTTGAGGTGTGTGCTTGTGTGTGTATTGTGTGTGTTTTTAATAAAAGTTCTCTTCATCTTTACCTCTCTTTTATACATATTAACGCCACACCTTTATAACATCAAGTCACCATCTTTCCTTCTTCTAGTGCTTATATTTGTGTTAAAGTTGATATATCTAAGGTCCTACAATGACAGTTAATATGATAAACAGATCAACATGACAGTTGAATATGACCAAACGGATCAACATGACATTAAATATGACCAAACAGGTCAACTTGATGCTTAATACGACCAAACGGGTCAACTTGTGCTTAATATGACCAAACATGTCAACATGATACTGAATATGACCCAACGGGTCAACTTGATACTAAATTTGACCAACAGGTCAACATGATAGTTAATATAACCCACCGGGTCAACTTGATACTAATACGACCTCACAGGTCGACATGATACTAATATGACCTCACGGGTCGACATGATACTAAATATGACCACACGGGTCAATATGATACTAATATGACCTCACGGGTCAACATGATACTAAATATGACCACACGGGTCAACATGATACTAATATGACCACACGGGTCAACATGATATTAATATGACCTCACGGGTCAACATGTTACATAGCATACATAGTACTTGAGATATAGCAAGGCATATATATACTAAACACGCTTAATCTACTAAACATGTTAACTGAAAATCCGTTACTCACCTGGGCCGTATAATGCAAGATGAATGATTCTGAATATGCCTCGAACACCTATATCATGATAGATGCACACGTATAATGTTAACACGTAACAACTAGGCATGAATATAACATGATAGTCCAAATATAAGTGCAACTAAGCACACATAAACTAACTATAATGCATGAACTCATAAACTAGTTATGGCATAAATTTCACCAAACATGAATTACTATGCTCGTGAACTCGAGCTAAGCTAACCAAGTCTTGTCACTTGGTTCTACACTTTCATAACATGAATTATAATCATATAGGCTGAGAACATAAGCTATCATAGCATATAATCACCCGGGAATTGCAAAAACATCATATCATGTCATAATCATCAAAACACTAAACAAAGTGTTTGCTGATTTTATGCAGCAGCCTGCAAATGCATCATTTTGACCGACTTAACTACATAACCAGGTCATGAGGCTAATTTTCCATAAAAGTAGGGTATTCTCCCTTTCCGAAAAGGTATGGCACGCTCCCAACGGAGCTACAGTCTATCCGGTATGAATTTTTAAAGTTCGGTTTGCTGCACATTTCAAGATTAGCCCTTGCTGTACTAAGTTGCACTTTTGACCCATTTAACCTCTAAATGAGCACAAACTTAAAACATAACAACTGAAGTATACTCATTAGGCTTTCCAGAAAGTCCATCCATGTTTCAATACGAGCTATTATTGATTTTATATGATTTTCCAAACACGACTAATCACTGCTGGAAATTTCAGCAACTTATTTAACATCATATATCACACAAATCGCATAAAGGGTGTTTGGTTCAACTCAATAATCAACATAAACACCTCCTAAACATTCTAATCTAATTTTAACATAATCCCATCAAAACCATAATCATTATTCGCATAGGTACAAGATCACAAACCATGAATTCATAATCTTTATCATGAAACAAGCTTAGTATTCATAACCCCATATATCCCATAACTTGAAATCATGATTTAACATATAATTAACATACCTTGAATTTTAGGGAAGAACATAGTGACTACTTGAAACTCTTGATTCATCATAACCATTGAAGTCTTGATAACCCTTATTAATTCTTGTTAATCCTTGCTAATTTATGTTGAATCTTATGAATTCTTCAATATGAAGAAACATTGTTCTCCTGGTTCTTCTTTTTGTTTTGTCGTATCATATGAGGATAAGGGAAGGAGTATATATCTCCTATTTTCTAAACCGACTTATGTTAAATAAGTAAAAGGGTATTTTGGTCAATCTCTACTACTTCGGCAACTTGACATTATTGGTCCCTTGTAGTAGAATGTCTTGCAAACTGAATTATATCTTGTTTACATATCAAGTCCCCACTTGCTATATTATTGATATCGTCAAAGTGGGACATTTCTATTCAATCCACTAAAATAATAGATATATTCGTTATTACTATATTTTTAAAAATCGGGATGTTACAACTCTCCCCCGCTTGGACTGTTCGTGCCCTCACGAACTACTGTTGTTATAAATAAAATTATCCTCTACATTACTCAGGATCATCCTTAAGTACTCCCCTACTTGGGCTTATATCATGTCTATATTCTAATATAAAACTGATAATCCACTAATAAGGATCAAACTAGGATTCATTTCCTCTATAAATGGATCAAATTATCAACAGATTTATAATAGGTACCTGTTATCCATGGTGAAATCCTTTCTCCTGATCATATGAACTTTAAGATTTTCTTGATTATCCTTTGAAAATAACTCGATAGGTTCATAATTATCTGTATTCTTGAAGTTCATCTTGACTATTTCCTGAAAATATCTAAAAATTTCATAAGCTGGCATTGAAAGAAAGGATTTATTTACCTGAATTCATATAATATTTGCTAAAATGCCATATCCTGAAATTCTGTTTCATAACTCTGATATGTAATATCTCTTATAGAAGGATCCATATCCGTTCTAACACGTTTTCATTTCAATTATTTTGCCCTTTTTCGTTAAACTGCACAAATCTAGAAATGCTGAAACCCATTTTCATATCTATTCTGTCATATTCTGTAGCATTTCTAAGTCATAATCTTTTTCTGAGTGCTGAATCTATTCTGAAAATGACGGAGTACATAAATTATGCCCTTTATAATGACTGTGTCTGAAAATGCTACTATAAATGATCTAATGCAATATTCATGATGCATTTAACACATAACCATTTAGCGAGCTCCCCGAGGTATCTCATGATCTCGATAAGTTCATGCTATATCATGTGAATATTATTACGTTGATCAGGCGTCATAATAGTCACACCATATAATCATGAACTCATCGCTATCACAGTCTACCTCAAGTCACTGAAGTAAAATATATCATCAACCGCACATAATCTGATGCGAATGCTGACGATATATTGTTATACTAATGATGCATACTAATTCTATATACTTACTATATCGTGAATATCTGATTCACGGTCTGCAACTTTATCTGATATCTGAAAATGCCTTATGCACTACATGACTATGCATGTAATTTCATATAATCTGTGCTAATCACATAAACTGGTATGCATCGCTAAACATATACTGATTATCTAATAAACATGAACTATATACTCATAAATATGACTGAATAACTGAATAACTGATAAACGTATAAACATGTGATGCAATTTAACTATAAATGAAATCACTGAGCAAAGGTTCGAGTCTAAGCATCCCCTACTAATGGTGGATACTTAAATCTCTCAAACCATCGCTCTGATACCAACTTGAAACGCCTAGTTTTTTTTTTTTTTTTTTTTTTTTTTTTATAAATCTGTAAACTGTATACATTGATAAAACTAGCGGAAGCGTATTTTCTAGATCATACGGGCTTATTCCAAACGTCCCGTTAAAATACTAAACTTTGCAAAATACATAACAATGACTCTTTAAATTTGGTAAAGAAGTTAGTCCTTGATTGAGGGGTATTCCAAACTGATAACAAATGATGGAAATGAGAAGCTCGTTACCTAACCCGCGAGCTACACCATTTTAACCCATTATGCCCCATTTAGTATGTACATGGTCTCATCTTGCATACCTACCAAAATATAAACTGAGAACGGTAAGTCTATAAGACTTAGTGAGATAACGGAACTGTATTAAATCATAAACTGAACATAAGCATGATGCTGAATAAGTATATATAGTACTATTTTGACTACATGAATCATAATATTCACTAAGTGCATAAGCACGACACTAACTGATTAAATACATGATACACCATGTTACTGACTGAGTACATAAGCATACTGAGTGTGTAAAACACATACTAAACTGGCTGAGTACTTATAGTACTATACTGGCTGAGTGCATAAGCACATACTGACTGAATGCATAACTGATTGAATACATAGCTGACGAGCCATATAAACATGTTAATCATCCATACAGGATGTCTGAGTTCCGATTTTGGAACATTTACTATTCTAAGGCTCGATTCTCCACTAAGGAGGTCTAAGTTCCAACTTTGTCTGGAACACATGTGTGATCACATAGCTGACTATATACTTATAGAATGACATGCATATATAAACGCATCGCAGGCCAAAAGTGCATAAAGCACCTTGCACACATTACTAAACGCATATAACATTCATATATAAATTAAGATTAAGCTAAATACTTGTGCTTGACTACAACATGATACTAAGCTGAGACCAAGCTGAATATAGAAACTGAGCAATAATATGGTCACGAGGTTAAACTAAGACATGATACTAAAACTGGATTAATTACTAAAATTGTACAATAACATAAAACAAGGCTGAGATATAACTTAATATACTACAGCTGTACTATAATATAAAGTTGAACTACTATAAGTATAATGTTCAGATCGCTATCGCTATGGCATATACTGAGGTTGAGCCACGACATACTACTGAATAAGACCAATCAGGTCTACTTTATACTGAATATGGCCAAACAGGACAACATGATAATAAATATGACCAAACAGGTCAACATGACAGTTAATATGACAAACAGATCAACATGACAGTTGAATATGACCAAACGGATCAACATGACATTAAATATGACCAAACAGGTCAACTTGATGCTTAATACGACCAAACGGGTCAACTTGTGCTTAATATGACCAAACATGTCAACATGATACTGAATATGACCCAACGGGTCAACTTGATACTAAATTTGACCAACAGGTCAACATGATAGTTAATATAACCCAACGGGTCAACTTGATACTAATTTGACCTCACGGGTCGACATGATACTAATATGACCTCACGGGTCGACATGATACTAAATATGACCACACGGGTCAATATGATACTAATATGACCTCACGGGTCAACATGATACTGAATATGACCACACGGGTCAACATGATACTAATATGACCACACGGGTCAACATGATACTAATATGACCTCACGGGTCAACATGATACATAACTTACATAGTACTTGATATATAGGAAGGCATATATATACTAAACACGCTTAATCTACTAAACATGTTAACTGAAAATCCGTTACTCACCTGGGCCGTATAATGCAAGATGAATGATTCTGAATATGCCTCGAACACCTATATCATGATAGATGCACACGTATAATGTTAACACGTAACAACTAGGCATGAATATAACATGATAGTCCAAATATAAGTGCAACTAAGCACACATAAACTAACTATAATGCATGAACTCATAAACTAGTTATGGCATAAATCTCGCCAAACACGAATTACTATGCTCGTGAACTCGAGCTAAGCTAACCAAGTCTTGTCACTTGGTTCTACACTTTCATAACATGAATTATAATCATATAGGCTGAGAACATAAGCTATCATAGCATATAATCACCCGGGACTTGCAAAAACATCATATCATGTCATAATCATCAAAACACTAAACAAAGTGTTTACTGATTTTCTGCAGCAGCCTGCAAATGCATCATTTTGACCGACTTAACTACATAACCAGGTCATGAGGCTAATTTTCCATGAAAGTAGGGTATTTTCCCTTTCCGAAAAGGTATGACACGCTCCCAACGGAGCTAGGGTCTATCCGGTATGAATTTTTAAAGTTCGGTTTGCTGCACATTTCAAGATTAGCCCTTGCTGTACTAAGTTGCACTTTTTACCCATTTAACCTCTAAATGAGCACAAACTTAAAACATAACAACTGAAGTATACTCATTAGGCTTTCCAGAAAGTCCAGCCATGTTTCGATACGAGCTACTATTGATTTTATATGATTTTCAAAACACAACTAATCACTGCTGGAAATTTCAGCAACTTATTTAACATCATATATCACACAAATCGCATAAAGGGTGTTTGGTTCAACTCAATAATCAACATAAACACCTCCTAAACATTCTAATCTGATTTTAACATAATCCCATCAAAACCATAATCATTATTCGCATAGGTACAAGATCACAAACCATGAATTCATGATCTTTATCATGAAACAAGCTTAGTATTCATAACCCCATATATCCCATAACTTGAAATCATGATTTAACATATAATTAACATACCTTGAATTTTAGGGAAGAACATAATGACTACTTGAAACTCTTGATTCATCATAACCATTGAAGTCTTGATAACCCTTATTAATTCTTGTTAATCCTTGTTAATTTATGTTGAATCTTATGAATTCTTCAATATGAAGACACATTGTTATCCTGGTTCTTCTTTTTGTTTTGTCGTATCATATGAGGATAAGGGAAGGAGTATATATCTCCTATTTTCTAAACCAACTTATGTTAAATAAGTAAAAAGGGTATTTTGGTCAATCTCCACTACTTCGGCAACTTGACATTATTGGTCCCTTGTAGTAGAATATCTTGCAAACTAAATTATATCTTGTTTACATATCAAGTCCCCACTTGCTATATTATTGATATCGTCAAAGTCGGGCATTTCTATTCAATTCACTAAAATAATAGATATATTCGTTATTACTATATTTTTAAAAATCGGGATGTTACAATTATATAAAATAATTGATAAACGTTATCAAAAATAAGTGATGAACAATATGAAAAATTAACTGATGAACAAGAAAAAGTAACTTCTCCAAATCTTATATACGATACGCGTTTGGTAGATGAATTAATAAGTTTTACGATCCAACAAATAAACAATGCCACATGATTATAGAATATTCTACTGATCCTTATAATCCATCTTTTACAACTATATCTTGTCTTACGTATCTATCGTATTAGATGGACTAGTTATAAAACCTGTGCACGCACGGGGTTTTCTCTTAAATTTTTAATAAGATATTATTATTGATAAAAATACAAATAAATTTACGCGTCCTAAATAGTTTTACTTGTTGCGTTAAAAATACGTGATTATAAATGCTTTCAGTGTTTTCATCATTTGATGTATAGATTTAGTTTGTTTTATTTAGTTTAGACCTCGTTCATACATGGGTTTAGTTTAGACCTCATTCATACATGGGTTTTGAGTCATTAAGAATACTTTTAGGATAGGATAAAATTAGTTTCTTAGCAAAAGACATTATCTATTGAAGTTACATCCAATATAACAATTACATCGATTAGGATTTCGATCAAACCAAAGGTTTAAGACTATGATACGTTACAAAACATGTACTCGTATAAATTTTCAAAAATATTCTTTTTTAAATCAAATCTTTACCAACAAAATCACACACTTTTTTTTTTTTTGGTGAAAACGTGTTCAAGTGATGCTGAGGTTTTCCAATTTTGAAAAACAGAAAACATGTTCAAATCCTGTTTTTTTCCATTAGTTTCCCGATCAATCAAGTATATTATAAAAACAGATGAAAGCATAAAAACACCAGTTTTGAAACAACCAACAATTCAAAACCACAAATGCAACTTTTAAATATTTTCAAGAAAGCAAAAACCAGCAACATACATATTAATTACACTATTTTACCATAATCTAAGAACAACAAACATCACCAAAACAACGTTTAGCAACAATAAGCATACAACATCTAACAACAGCAAATGGCAGCCAAACAGCACCTTTCAGCAACTTTCTGCACAAAAACAGCATCCAAACAACACCTTTCAGCAACTTTATGCACAAAAACAGCACCTTTCAGTGCCAAAACAGCACCATTCAGCACAAAACAGCATCCAAACAGCCTCTTTCAGCAACTTTTCAGCACCAAAACAGCCCTTTCAGCAACTTTCAGCACCAAAAAAGCTTCAAAATGGCTAAAAAACATCGACTTCAAAACACACGAGATAAGTCTTAATTCATTGATCAAAATTGATTTTACCCATATAATATAAGAGGCCCATATACAAAATCCATCGAGTAAATTACATAAATGGTCACTATGGTTTGTCCATTTTTTCACATTTAGTCACTGAACTTTTTTTTTTGACGTACATGGTCACTAAAGTTTCAAATCATTACAAATTCAGTCCATTTCGTTACATAAAAGGTCACTGAAGTTTCAAACTTAATGACTGAATCTGTAACGATTTGAAACTTCAGTGACCATGTATGTCAAAAAAAAAGTTCAGTGACTAAATGTGAAAAAATGGACAAACCACGGTGACCATTTATGTAATTTACTCAAATCCATCACATTAAGCACACAAATTTGTTGTTTTTTTGTTTTATAAAAAGTGATTATGTAACTGGGATCGATGAATTTAAGGTTCAAAGTGACAGCTTATCTCCGTTATTTATAGAACTAACAATTATACATCAATTTCAGTTAAATAAATAAGTCAAGTATATACAATAAGAACCAATTCACTGAACTGGCAATTATACAATTACGGTTAAAATTAATAAGCCTGGATAACTGGTTGAATGGGTCCGACAGGGTTGGTTGACCGCTTAACACTTATTGTGTATTTTTTTACTTAGAAATAATATAAGTATAGATTGGATTATTTGTGCTTAAAGTAATAATCTAAAGTCTAAACCTTAATAAAACAATTAGTAGGTTGTGTGCACAAAAATTATATTTCTTACAACTTTCAACCCATTTGCTTTTAGATATAAATTCTTGATTTTACCCGCCTGAAATAAGCAAAAACAACCCATATTGACCCACTAATAAGTAAATGGGTTGAAATTGACGCCTTATGTCTTTCTTTGGAAATAAATTACTGCTAAATTAAGATTCCTAAAATTGTCTTCTTTAGCCACTTACTCCGTATATCACATGTAATATGATTTAAATATTCAAATTTACATAATCAATTGTTAACACCACATCCAAACAGCCCTTAAGTCATATCATATAGGCAAGATTGTTATAGGAACACTTGCACAGTAAATAAAATGAACAAACTAATGTCAATTTCTTTTAGAGTTAAATACAATCTGTTCGCAAGCTTTTTCCTAACAATAGCAAAGTCATATGTCTTAAGTTTTTGCACAAAGAATATGATTGTGATCAATTACTGAACTATATTAAAATTCTTAATTAAAGAAGATAACTCAAACTTACCAATGCGGTATAACAGACCAAGTGTAAACCTCATTTCTACGTAACATAAGAAACTCGAAAAACTTACAAATCTTGGGCAATAATATAGTTTAAAACATTAATACTACTTTTATAGTTTGTATGTATAAACTCTACTGCCCTTTTATACGACTCCGTCGCTCCTCAAAATCTAAGTAGTTAAGCAAGTCATATGGTCCTTATCTTCTTACACTTCAAATGCAAGGATATGAGCGCAACCTTAGAATTTAAGCATGAAAACACTTTTAGTCTTTATCTAAAACATGTAGTCTTCAAATGGTGTAGTAACATGTTAAAAGAAAATCTATGGCTTAAACTGAGAATATGTTCCATTGTGTCTTGCCAAAAACAATAACAGCAAACAAAAAAAGTTGATGCCCAGTAAAGAATTATACACCAAAATATGCTTTATTTGGAGTCATATATATATTTGTCTTCAATAATTAGGATTTACCCTGAAAGGAGGGCTTTACCCGAGTTGATTATTTGTGGACCTAGATTCAAACCCCGTGAATTAGTAGGCCAAAAGGTCGAAAACCATTCGAACAAACATGTAATGTATAGTTTTATATACTTTAACTTTTTATAAAAGTAGTACACGACTACAGAGTATATGTAAAGTAGAGTAACCCAAATGTCAAAAGGTGAGTAATAAATTTCCTTAGATTAAATAAAATATAGTAAAAGAAGTTTCAAACTTATTTTAATAATGAGTTCGTATCTTATTCTTAACTTCTTAAGTTCTGCAAGACTCCTGGCTCTTTGTTCAAACATTTATAATAACATGGGTTTCAAAACCCTATTTTAGTGTTTGTTATGAGGCTTTTGGTTGTGCGTGAACCACCAATCAACGCATCCCATTTTTTACAACAGACGACAACCTGACCTTCCTAATTTTGAGTTTTACAGCAAGCAACAACTAAAAAATCTCTTTTTTTTTATAGCAAACATTAACTAAATAGCCCGCCAAAATTTTTTTACAGCAAACTATAACCTAACAACCCAACTTTGGGTAGCAAATAGCAGGTCCAAACATCGCATTTAAAACACAGTTTAAGTTTTAAACTCTCACCCATTTAAAATAGCAGGTTAAGATGTGTATTTAGCTTAGAAAGTTAGTTAACCCCTTTAATATAGAGACACCCGACCTAAAAGGAATAGCTTATAGAAAGAGTTTAAAGTTATAAAGTAATCCGTCAAGTAAGCTTTACCTGCGACTCAATGATTAACGGGAAAATATAAGCGTATAACAAAAACCTGGTAGCATAATAATGCAAAGTCGGGCACATGAAGTTAAATTTTTCCTCAGCAATAAGCACATTGAATAACCCGACCATGATTGGTATAAACATGATCCTCCAATTATTCAACTTTGCACCCAAATGGGTAGAAAGACCATTAATGATACTATTGTTCCCCATTGTGTCATTCATCGAGAAATTTAGGTTAGAAAGGTGTCTATCTTGTTATTTCCTGAAATCTTTTAATACCACAACTTTAATAGGTGCAATTTCACCCACCCTATATTTATCCTTCTATAAACCCAATTAAATATTAACCTGGGATTTGGCAAGATGGAATTATCTGGAAAAAAATACAAAAAATAAGACATTATAAGGTGTCTATTTCGTTACGTAATCTTTATAATGTTATTAAGAACATATTGCCTCATATCGAATTACTTTTGTATTCCGTATATACTAATTTGATTTACGTTCATATTCTTGCTTTTCAATGGTGTCATATGGCCATGAGTCTATTTTGTTTAATAATACCACATGATGTAGTTCGATCTTCAATTTTTAAACTTTTTACACAGTAACTCATCTCTCAGTCACACTCAAATAATAGTGAGTCACCATCTTCATTAAGGTACTTTAGCTTATAAGTCCTATTAGTGAGCTTCTAAGATATAAATATGGAATTCTTTCATATCACCATAATACTATGCTTTAGGTCACTGCATTTTCGCTTCTATTAGCCATATACTTTACTTAACTAATATTTGATTCTATTTGTTCATATAACAATAATCATTATTAGAACAAACATCCAAAAACCCTTTGCATCTCACTTGTAAGTAGTGTTGTGTACCTAAGTTCAAAATAGGAATCCCGACTATATCATAACTCATAAATCCTACATCAAGAAACATTCGCATTATGCAAGCAAAAAATAAATCAAAAATCAAAAAAATTATCACAACCTTAAAACAAAAGTTCACAGAGGCATAACATCAAAACACCTTTAGTGCAATCTTAAACCTAACCTTATATTCCCATATACGTCAATAACTGTGAATCGCGTTAATTCATAATTGTGTTTTACGTCTGGATACCAAAATTGTACACTTTAGTGGCGGGTTACAGTGGCAGCATTGGTGGAAGTAGGGCTGTAAACGAACCGGACGAACACGAACGAAGCCTTGTTTATGTTCGTTCATTTAATTTTAACCGGACAAATAAACGGACACGGACGCTTAAACGGACGAATTTTCTAGTTCATGTTCGTTTATTAAGAAAATGAGTTGTTCATGTTCGTTTATGTTCGTTCATTAAGAAACTAAACGAACATAAACGATCGAACATAAATAAAAATAGACAAACAAACATAAACTTTATTGAATTCTTCACAATATATTGTTTTATTAGCGTTGTTTTGTTTAAACAAATCAATTTTTAAAATTATAAAATTAAAAGATATGATATATGAACATAAATAGATAAATAAACATAAACGAACCTTAACGAATGCATAATCAGACGTTTACGAACATAAATGAACAGACGAGACTTTTTTTCATGTTCATTCATTTAATTAAACGAATGTAAAATATTGTTCATGTTCGTTCATTTAATAAACGAACGAACATAAACGAATTTTTTACCGAACGGTTCATGAAATGTTCATTGAACGTTCAGTTCGTTTACAGCCCTAGGTGGAAGTGGCCAAAATCGTTAGGTGGTTGACAGAATTTGGTTGTTGGTTATTTTGGATATCTAGACTGATTGACACCTTTTGGTTTGATTTGGAATTGAAGAAAGGGATTGAATAAGATGTGTGCGTGTTTTTTCCTTGGTTATGAGATGAGAAAAGTGGGACCTCTGATACTTCCGGCTTTATTTTTAAATTTACAGTTTTAGACTAAAACTATAAATAAATAGCAAAGAGGCCCATGTGTATTTTCAGATTTTTTGTACGTATGAGTATAAAAGCGTCTTTTTTAACTTTTTTAGGTAAATTAGGAAAGAAATAGAGTTAATTATTTTTCAAAATTTAGGGAAAAAATTCAACTAAAAAAGAATATTACCAAATAAGGTATGAATCTATTTTTTTTTTTGAAATGAAAAATTCCCAATAGGGTTTTGTTTTATTAGGAAAAAGATTTTTGTAGCTATGAGCGTATGATTTCTTGTTATATATAGTGACCCTCACAAAACTTAGTAAATTTAAGAGTGTTTGATTTTTTTAGTACGTAAATATCTTATATATCAAAAGTTCACGATTCTCCATAGTCATGGCTATGGAATCTTCGTATCGGATGTGTCTGATGTGTCGAATATTAAAAAAAAATCACTTTTTGAATCTTACATTAATAAAATGATTAGTGATGCGTTGTGGTACAAAAGTTAGTGCATTTAACGCAATTTTAACACTAAAAATCTAAGCTAGACATTTCATCAAACACCTTGTGTGCAATAAATATGACTAAAATGTCATCTTGAACATGCGATATCTCAATCATATCATATCAAATTTGAGTGATTCAAATTTCTTGGTAAAGAGTGAACTAAAATCTACAACTTTCGTGTTTTAAGTTTATCATGATTTGATAGATTTAAAGGTAAAAAAATGCCCAAAACATCAAGAAAATCAAAATAATTGAATATGTAAAAAAAAAAATCACAATACTTAACAAGATTTATACAAAATTAAAGATAATTTAATTTTAAAAATTATGGTGAAATCGGTTTTTTCTAAAAGTTTGTCATTTAAAAAATATGTGCATTTGAAATTTCAGGTGGAAAAGGAAAAAAAATAATTTTACGATTCTACCCTTAGAGCATATGCAGTGGTAACGCAGGGGCTGCGTTAAAGGGTGTTTAACGTGCGTTAATATGCGTTAACCGTTGCACATTGAAACTTAAACTTAAACTGACATAACATCGTATTACATCATACAACACCATAAACTATCCGTTAAAGTCCCATACGGAAATACTTAACATTGTATGATAATGTATGCTTTATATAGTAGTTTGTAAACGTTTAAGATTCAAAACCTGAGCGGGATAATTTTAAAATTTCAAATTTCAAAATTTCAAATAAAACAATAAAAACGTGTGCAAATTCAAAATTCAAATTTCATCTGAGCGGGATACATTTCAAATTTTGAATTCAAAACAGGGGCGGGATAATTTGAAATTTTGAATTCAAATGAGAGGGCGGGATACTTCCACATTGCATCCTATAAATTCCTATTGGGGTGATGCTGAATACACACACAATTCACACCTACAATCATCAAAGAATTCTCTTTTGCTTATCAAACAGAATGTCTCACAACGCATCACCTGAAAACGGATCGGTGTACAACACACCACCTGAAGACAATTCCCCACAAAACACACCGCCAGAAGATCTATTTCCGGTGTTCCAATATGACAACCCACCACCTTCAACTCCACCAGCAGTTATGTTTCCACCAAACAATCAACCATTAAACAATCAACCACCAAACTTTCCACCTGAAAACCAACCCATCATTCGTCAGTTGACTGAGGAAGAACAGTATGAGCTGGATATGGAAGTGGTTTTGGAGTATGAAGCTGAGCAAGCCCGTCAGGAAAGGGAGCGTGAGGCGTACCTCAAAGGGAAACAGGATCGGAAGAACAAAAGAGCAGAATGGCGATGGGCTCAGGGACTTCCACCTGTGTCATCGAGTGAGGACGATTCAAGTGCCTCCTATTCGAGTCACGAGGGCTATGTGTCTGATGATTCATTTTATTGAATCGTAGTTTTATGTTTAATTATCGTAGCTTTATGTTTAATTATCGTAGGTTTATGTTTCAGTATTTGCTTTAGTTTATTTTAATATGTTGGGTGAAGTATGAATATACGTAACAAACTTTCTGAAATTAACCGATATACGTAACATACTTATTTTATTCCAAAGATACGTAATATACTTTTAAATACTTACCAATGTACGTAACACTGATGATTACCATTTTAAAAAGTTACGATTTTGGTCCCTGTTATTTGCGTTAACTTTCAAAGTTAGTCCTTTGACATTTTTTTACTTAGAAAAGTTACAGTAATGGTCCCTTGACATTTTGTTGACTTCCATTGTTTGTCCTTTGACATTTTAATAATCTTTCGTCCGTTTTTCTTTACATTTTTATCCGTCTTAAGCCGTTTTCCTCTGTTTTTTATATGATTTCGTCCGTTTTTCTTACGTTTTTATCTTTTGTCTGTTTTTATCCGTTTTCACTTGTTTTTATACACTTTCGTCCATTTTTCTTACGTTTTTATCCATTTTGTGCATTTTTATCCGTTTTTATATGCTTTCGTCTTTCTTTCTTACGTTTTTATCCGTTTTTGTCCATTTTTAAACGTTTTCAACCATTTTTGTACGCTTTTGTCCGTTTTTCTTACGTTTTCATACGTTTTCATCCATTTTCATCCGTTTTTATACGCTTTCGTCTGTTTTTCTTATATTTTCATACAATTTTATCCGTTCTCACTTTTCTATCAAAACTGATAAAAATGTACGAAAACGTAAGAAAAATGGACGAAAGCGTATAAAAATGGATGAAAATAGATAAAGTCAGATAAAAACAGATAAAAACGGATAAAAACGAAAGAAAAACGGACGAAAGCGTATAAAAGAGGATGAAAATGGACAAAAACAGTTAAAAATGTAAGAAAAACGGACGATAGCGTATAAAAACAAATAAAAACGTATAAAACCGGACAAAAACGTATAAAACAGATAAAAATGTAAGAAAGCGTAAGAAAAAAGGACGAAATTGTATAAAAACGGATGAAAACAGACAAAAAAGGATAAACATATGAAAACGTAAGCAAAATGGACGAAAGCGTATAAAAACGAAAGAAAACGGATAAAAACGGACAAAAAATGATAAAACGTAAGAGAAAACGGATGAAGTTGTATAAAAACGGAGGAAAACGGCTTAAGAAGGATAAAAACGTAAAGAAAACGGACGAATCATTATTAAAATGTCAAAGGACTAACAATGGAAGTCAACAAAATGTCAAGGGACCATTATTGTAACTTTTCTAAGTAAAAAAATGTCAAAGGACTAACGGTGAAAGTCAACGCAAACAACAGGGACCAAAACTGTAACTTTTAAAAATGGTAATCGTCAATATTACGTACATTGGTAAGTATTTAAAAGTATATTACGTATCTTTGGAATAAAATAAGTATGTTACGTATATAGGTTAATTTCAAAAAGTTTATTGCGTATATTCAGACTTCACCCTAATATGTTTAATGTATGTTTAAATTTTAAGTATTAATATAAGTTGTGTTTTAGTAGTTATTTAAATGAAATATTAGTTTTAGTTGAGAGTTGAATTTGAAAATAGTTGAGTTAAAGCTGAGTTAAGTTGAGTTATTGTTGTGGGTGTTTTTTTGTGAGTTAAAGTTAAAGTGTTTAAAGCTGACGTGGCGCTAAGTTAAGTTATAATGTGAGTTATTGATGTGGATGCTCTTAGGTGGATTTTTTTCAATAAAATAGTGGGGGGACAATTGTCAATTGATAAGTGACTTTCTACACTTTTTAAATTAGTCAACTTTGCAATTGATCAACTAACAATTATATATATATATATATATATATATATATATATATATATATATATATATATATATATATATATATATATATATATATATATATATATATATGTATGTATAAACTTAGGCCATGTTTGTTTTTATTACTCCATCCTTTTCAAAATTATTGTCATGAGACAAAAATCACAAAATTTAATAAAAATTAGACCATTATAAATCTCAACCACTTAAATAGAATGTTCCCTCACTAAATTCTTTTTTTCTTACTTAAAATGAAAAGTGGACAATTATTTTAAGACATCTAAGAAAGAAAATATGGAAAATAATTTCGAGACGGAGGGAGTACTAATTAAGTTATGTATAAATACAACGTTTGTGTAGATATA
Organism: Artemisia argyi; assembly: GCA_030686995.1. Lineage (NCBI taxonomy): Eukaryota > Viridiplantae > Streptophyta > Magnoliopsida > Asterales > Asteraceae > Artemisia > Artemisia argyi. The sequence continues at coordinate 141,016,119 of CM060687.1, forward strand.
TGATGTATGTTTGTAAATAAATAATTGTTTGTTTTGTATGCTCAATAGGTGTGATGAGGCGAAAAATGAACCACTTTTAGGGGGTCATTTAAGCCCGGAATTGAATTTATTTGATTAAATATTGCCCTAAATCGTTCCTTTTGTGATTTTAGGTACTTTGGGAGTGAAATCTGGAAAAGGAAGCAATTCGGACGTTTTTGGAGCATAAAAGTGAAGAAAACGCCAAAGACTTAATTTTCCAAGCTGGGAACAGTGTTTGACGGCGTCAAGAGTACTTTCCTGACGTCGTCAAGAGTAAAGATCATGACGACCCAGTACAGAAATGAAGGCGTCACAAAGTAGAGCGTCAAGAGTTAAATACGTGACGGCCTGGAAAAATGGAATACATGACGGCGTCAGATGTAGATCAAGGCAGTCCGAGAATTCTTTTGGCGGCGAGATGACGGCGTCACAAGGTTGTTCTTGACGCCGTCAGCCTCTTATATCTATATATAGTTTTCTAATTTTCATTCATTAGAGAGGAACAAGTTTGGAGAAACCCTAAGGCCGAACCATATACGAATTTTACAGCTTTTCAAGGGTTTTCAGCCCTTGAATGCTTACATGTGTTATTGAGATAAGTATTCTTTTAATTCAATCAATATGTCTATGTGTTGGTTGTCTATATCTTGTGCTTGTCTTGATTCCACCATGCTAGGCTAGATTTATCTTGTGTTTGCTTAGATGTAATGAAACCTAGATGTTGATTATGTGTTGATTACTTGTTTATGGTTGTATTGGATGAATGATTTCAATGTTAGGCTTAAGAAAACTGGCAGATCTCCAAATGGTAACATGCTTGAACGTCTTAGGAAACATGAACCGATGTGTACTAGGTTTTATTGGTTGTATTTAATGCATGAGTAAATTCTAATGATCCCATGTTAGGAGCTTCTTAGCCGGCTCGACATAGGAGTGAAGTAAGCACTCAAAGGATTGGGGAGTTAAGTACGCCACCCCATGAATGGTATTAAGGAATACAATCCGTCATCCACGCAACTATAACAAGTAATTAACGTGTAAAAGATATCTAGGGAGTAGTGAAATCTAAGTAAACACATCTCTCCACTTATTGCTCACAACCTTAGTTTAATATAGTTTATTTTCATTTTTAGTATTTTATTTTGATTGCATCTTTAGTATTGGGTTAGTTGACTAGCAACTAATTCCGCCCAAATCCTTCAAACCCGAGATTTTTACTTGCTTTCTTAAAAATATAAAAATACAAAAAGAATCATCCCTCATCTCTAGAACTAGTATTTAGGTTTTCTAATCCTAGCGACACTATTCCTAGCTGAACGATCAATCCCCCGGTACTTGTCACTATACTATACTACAACGATCAGGTACACTGCCTGGTGGGGATTGTAAGCTTCTCGAGATCCCTCGAGAGGTAAAGCCTGGTGCAATCCCTACGCTACCAAGGTGTTTGAACAAGCCCACACTGACTTAATATATTAAGAATTTTTCTTAATCAAGTCAATCAAACGACACCTTACATTCTGCAATCAAGATATCTCTAATGAACATAGGCTGAAAAGAAGTTTTAGTTGCGGTCATTGAGTTAAAATTCAGAACTGTTGCATAACTTTTTTAAGAAAAAATTATTTTATGCAAATACATTACGTAAGTAAATGATAAATGAACAAAAATATATTTACTAAACGTAAAATAAGAACTATAACTAAAATGAACCGATTAGATTCATGATCCATCAACTTGGATCATGGGTCGAATAATGATTTATATAAAGAGTTGCGATCCCCTACAAAGGATCAAAAATTAAAAAGGTTAAAAAGTGTTTCTAGCCACTAAGCTAGTGCCATGTGTCCCCCACCCACTCCCTCCCTTTTTTCTTTAATATTTTCGGTTAGAGGGTATTTTGGTCATTTGACATATTTTTTTAATTCCACCTTAAATTTCAAATGAAAATAACTTTCAAACGACAAACTTTTAGAAAAAACCGATTTCACCATAATTTTTAAAATTTAATCCTCTTTAATTTGGTATAAATCTTTTTAATTTTTTCAAAACTTTTTTTTTGGCATATTCATTGGGTCATGATTTTCTTGAAAATTTTAGCATTTTCGGCTCTAATTTTTTCTAGTTTAAAGGCCGAATTTTGCAAAACTTAAAACACGAAAGTTGTAGCTTCTTGGCCATTCTTTACCCAGAAATTTGAATCACTCAAATACAATATGATATGAGTGAGATATCGTATGTTAAAGATGACGTTTTACTCATATTTGTTGCACACAACGTGTTTGATGAAATGTTTAGCTTACATTTTTAGTCTTAAAATCGAGTTAAATGCACTAATTTTTGTACAACAATGCACCTTTAGTCATTTTATTAATGTAAGATTCAAAAAGTTTTGTTTTTTCTTGTTTTTTTGTTGTTTTTTTTTAACTGATGAAACTTATTAACTGATTTTTAAAAAAGACATTTTGTTCATCAGTTACTTTGGTTGAACTATATTAACTGATGAACTTATTAACTGATTTTTAAAAAAGACATATCGCGCGTTAAAGATGACGTCTTAGTCATATTTAGTGCACATAAAGTGTTTGATAAAATGACTAAAAGAGATTTTTCATATAAAAACACATTTAAATGCACTAATTGGTCAAGTTATTTTCAATTTAACAAAACTATCAGTTTGTTTTGTTAAATAGAATTGATGAACCCAAACATTTGATCAAATTGATGAACCCGAAAAAATTGATGAACCTGAAATTTGATGAACCTGAAAAGAACTGTGATCAATTTGATGAACCCAAACATTTGATAAAATTTGATGAACCTGAAATTGATGAACCTGAAAAGAACTGTGATCAAACATTTGATCAAATTGATGAACCTGAAAAAATTGATGAACCTGAAATTTGATGAACCTGAAAAGAACTGTTATCAATTTGATGAACCCAAACATTTGATCAAATTTGATGAACCTGAAATTGATGAACCTGAAAAGAACTGTGATCAATTTGATGAACCCAAACATTTGATCAAATTTGATGAACCTGAAAAAGAACTGTGATCAATTTGATGAACCCAAACATTTGATCAAATTTGATGAACCTGAAATTGATGAACCTGAAAGAACTGTGATCAATTTGATGAACCCAAACATTTGATCAAATTGATGAACCTGAAAAAATTGCTGAACCTGAAATTTGATGAAACTGAAAAAAACTGTGATCAATTTGATGAACCCAAACATTTGATCAAATTTGATGATCCTGAAATTGATGAACCTGAAATTTAATGAACCTGAAAAAATTGATGAACCCAAACATTTGATCAAATTTGATGAATCTGAAATTGATGAATTTGAAAAAATTGATGAACCAAAGTAACTGATGAACAAAATGTCTTTTTTTAAAATCAGTTAATAAGGTTCATCAGTTAAAAAAAAAAAAAAAAAAAAAAAAAAAAAAAAAAAAAAAAAAAAAAAAAAAAAAACTTTTTGAATCTTACATTAATAAAATGACTAAGGCTATGTTTGGCACAAAGCTTTTTGGAGCTTTTTTGGGTAATGAGCGGTCAACAATGAACTTTTTGATTTTTAGTGTTCGTTTAGCATGAGAGCTGTGAGCTTTGCTATCTTTTAGGAAAGCTCATTTTTCCCAATGCTTCTTTATGAAGCTGTGAACTTTTTTGGCTACTGCTCACTGCTACTGCTTACAGCTACTTTTTCCAAACATAGCCTAAAGGTGCATTGTTGTACAAAAATTAGTGAATTTAACTCGATTTTAAGACTAAAAATCTAAGCTAAACATTTCATCAAACATGTTGTGTGCAACAAATATGAGTAAAACGTCATCTTTAACATACGATATCTCACTCATATCTTATTGGATTTGATTGATTCAAATTTCTGGGTAAAGAATGGCCAAGAAGCTACGACTTTCATGTTTTAAATTTTTCACGATTCGGCATTTATGATGGTACAAAATAAGGTCGAAAATGCCCAAAAAATCAAGAAAATTAATACCCATTTCGTATGTAAAAAAAAAGTTTTGAAATTTTTAACAAAATTTATACCAAAATAAAAATGATTAAATTTTAAAAATTATGGTGAAACCGGTTTTTTCTAAAAGTTTGTCGTTTAAGAGATATGTGCGTTTGAAATTTGAGGTGGAAAAAGAAAAAACAAGTAATTTTACTATTTTGACCATATCCAGATTTTTTAAATAAAATAAATGAGTGACACGTGGCAGCACCAAATTTCTTTTTAGGCTTTGCAAAGTTTGGGTACTTTGCAAGGGATCGCTTGTCTTTATATAAACTAGTAATGAAGACCCGTGCGATGCACAGGGACTGAATGTAATTGTTGATAATGTATTCTTGGGCAAAAAAGCTCACCTGTGGCTTACTATTATGCAACAAACTTGTGATAATATAAACTTAACTCACTCCAACATTGCTAAACTCATGGACTATCAAACAATTTTCCTACTAAACAAATTAATACAAAGAGACATGTAATTCATATTACTTAAATTTTACAGATCTCACTTCATAACCAAATAATTGCTAAAACTACAATAAGTTCAATTCATGGACAACACACTATCTGGTCTTCACATGTTACACCTCAGTGATGCCAGCCAAGTAAGCAACTCAAGAAATCATTTCATCCATCTGTAGATGAACACACTAGCTGGTCTTCACATATTTTTGTCTTGGTGTTTCTTTTTATGTGTGGATGAGAAATATTACATGTAAATAAACAATATATGTCTATTAATTTCATCAATTATTTTCATGTTTGTTCAAAAAAAGTTATATAAATGTCATAACTTATAGAGAACAAATAAGAGTTTTAGAATGGAAGCACATAAGTTAAGTTATAATTACTCGATCTCTTACACTGATGAATTGATTCCAAACCGAAAACACCATTGTAAAAATGATTACGAAAAGTTATGCGTATCATGTCCTTCTTTGAACATACCATAAAGGGTGATGCAATTTCCTTTTCCTTTCGAGTGGTTGGCATTGGTATTGTAAGAATTGAGATTGATCTCCCTTTCATTTTTTACTTAAATTACATATCTATATATGATTGTTTTTACTATGTAATTTACATATATCATACTCCTCGGTTCAAAATTCTAAGTCCACATCGAGGCTTAATTAATTCACCATACAATTTTTGGCCAAGCAATACGTGAACTACCCATAAATGTTAAGTTTGAGTTAAAACGTATGTTAGAACATGATGTAAATGTGAATACGCTACATCGCATTTGACTAATTATGTAAATGTGAATTACTAATTATCACACGTTCAAAACAATAGCATAAGAACCGAAATTATCATTAAATCCCAAGATTTTCATAATCGATTTTTAACTCTCAATTAAATCAATTAAATACATTTTATGACTTACCATTTATGCACACACGCTCCTCCCTACAATCTCGGACTAAAAATTCGGTTCTAATTGACTCATTCTCATTCATATATACGACAGAAAATAAATAAAAGACACACATATATTGTTTACTTTGAATTGCAATCAACCCTAAACAATACCACTATAACCTAAACCTAAAAATAAACGTCACCCTCTTTCTCTCTTTTATTACAAACTCAACCACACACATAAACATTAATCATTATTTTTAATCCAACGAACTACTCCAGGAAATCACAACCCTCGATCTGATTCTTTTCTTGTTTGGTTCTTAGAAAAAATAAAAGGATGCGATGGTGTGAATATGGGTCTAAAATCTAATCTCCATCACATCTCATCTTTCATAATCGAATAGCAAACAAATTGTAACACCCCCAAAATACCGCAGGGGAAGACTGTGTCACAGGGGTGCTACTTCATAATACAAAGTACAAGTTATAGAAAACGAACTCTAAATGAGACGTTTTGAAAGGTTACCATTCGATTAATGAATTCAAAGTTACAAACATGAGATTCCAAAGTATGATACATAAATGTATACAAAATGTTTTGAATGGTAAATGATAAAAGCGTATGTCTTCAGAATATGCAGTTTGACTCTAAGTTCCACGCACTAGCTATCGCCTTACTAACCTGAGATAAACATGCTAAAGTGTCAACACAATGGTTGGTGAGTTCATAGAGTTTGTCTTAAAACAGTTGAAAAGCCTTAAAAGAATATTCGCACAGCAAAGGCATCGTGAATCCACTCAGTTGCAAGTCCCGCCATAAGAGACTTGCAACCTGTGTGTTCACAACCCACTGCTAATATATAGTATGATTTCGATATATGTGTATACGATATATGCACGCTTAATGTAAAGTATCACTGCCTACTGAACCTCTTGACAAGAATAAGCACAAATGCTTCATAAGAATAAGCACAAATGCTTCAAAGCTGGATTATATTCACCCAAGGCCAGGAATATATGGCAATGGTGGGGGCGTCAGCCCGATAGTACTATCAATACCTCTCCATCGGCTCCATCCAGGAGTTAAACAGTAGTTAAAGAATATAGCGCATAGAATAGGTTTAACACATTAAGGCACATATCGTAATAAAACTACACGTCATGTTTAAGAGTATAAAAGTATAGCGTAGCACATGAGTAAAATTGTCTTTAGTAAAAGAGAAAGCAAGTAGTTTAAGCATGTATCTCCCCAAAAGAGTTTAAAACAAGTATGAAAAGAGTAGGGGCTATGACTCACCTTAAGCTTATGTAATGAGAAATGAAAGTGGTAGTCGAATCGCGAAAGTCTCTAAGAGCAGCCTATAATAGAACGTTGCGACTTAGGTTTGGAGTAACGTCTAATAATACGAAGAATTGCCTATATATGTCTTGCATAATGTTCATGATATAGTACTTAGTATATAGTGTAAGTCTTTGAATATAAATGGTTTATGAAACATGTATAGGTTGTATATCTCTTACTACCGTTCGGTCTGACATAATTCAGAAGTCATGGAGTAAACGTTCGAGGAGCCAGGACACTTTAATTCGTAAATCCACAACTCATCTCGACGGCTTACTTAATGAACTCCTCACATGAGGCTCCCTACTATTGTAGTATTTGATAACATATATATAAGTTTTGATCTTTAAAAGTTATATGGTCTTTAGCCGTGGCTTTGCCGTGACCTTGGTCATTGTTACCATGGTCTTGAGACTCAACCTTGGCTTTAGCCATGGTTGTGGTCTTGGCTTTAGGTCATTAGACCTCTTGGTCTCATCTAATTATAATCATTATATAGTTACTTGAATATATATAAAATAGCTGTTAAGAAACTGAAGAAAATCTCATTTGTTATTGGTTTTCTGGAGACGTGCCCCTGAGTTTTTGAAGAAAACGTGATTCCGGACAACTTTCGTGACTTAACTTTTTCGTGAAACGCACCAGAAGGGCCTCTTTTTGCGTGTTTTATGTTCTGTCACAGAAAGTATTTGGCAGATTTGCCGTAAAGTTTTGGTAAATTTCAAATGGTCATAACTTTTGACTCGGGTACTCGTTTTGGGTGATTCAAATTGCTATGTTTTCCTTGTTAAGTCCTCTTTAACAGTAAGTAAGTGTCAAATATCATAGTTGTACTATTTTGGTCGTGGTTCTCCATAAAAGTCACTAGTTTACTTGTTTAAATAACATAAGTTAACATATATATACCATAACTTGTTTTACTAGTTTTTATTTATCATGAACATAATAACAAAGACCATATATAGCATGAAAGAAACATAATAAGCATGAAAATGATATTGAGCAAGAAAGTGTAATAGGATTTCTTACAACTTTTGGCTTTCTAAAGAAAGGAAGTCAAGTATGAAACTAGGACACTAAACCTATGCTTGCAAACCCTTCACCACAACTCTTGAAAACCCTTGCTAGCCTTGATCTAACCCTTGTGAAAACCATTTAACTTCAGCCCCTAATCACCTTGTGTAGCTCCTAATTCATCCATGGAATCACCAAATAAACTTAAGAACTAGGTAGAGAATACTAAGACCTTGAACTTTGTAGTGTAACTTGTAGTTTGAAGATCAAAGGATCATGTTGCTAGGAATTAATGGTGTGGCGTTTTGGTGATGAAAAGATGAAGGTATGAGCTTGCTTTTATAGCATGAATGAGGAGGTTAGGAAGGTAACTAGGAAAGTTACTACACTTGGAGACCAAGTTTAACTTGGAGCCTAAGTAGTACACATGTGATGATCTAGTGAATCAATGGTCAAGATCAAGCCACACAAGTGAATCCCCCCCCCCCCTAGAGGCGGTTTCACTTAGGATAGGATGGATGACTTGGTCTTGGATGATATTATCTAACTTAAGTAGCTAGTTTTGACTCCGGGAAATGCTAACCGTAAATGCTTAACTCACAAAACATAAAACCGGGTATCCTAAAAATATGAAACTTATAAATATGCTAGAAATTATCAATATACTCCATAATAAAATATAAAATGAGTGGTAGGTTCTATTGGGGTGCTAAAACCCTGCTAAAACTGGAAACACGGGTCTAAAACGCGTAATACGTAAAACGTACGAAAGTTGCGTAAAATTGAGAAAAGTAAAATGTAACTTTTCTAATAGAATACTAATGACTTAAAATGACTTATAATGTCTAGGCTGGGCTCTGTCTAGTGTCGGTTGGTATTAAATGTCTTTTAGACATAAAACCGTAAGCCTAAAAATCAAGGAATGACTTATAAAATCAAGGAATGATTTTTGGTCAAAGGAGGAGGGAAAAATATGTTGACTTATTCTAATAAGTTGAAAACTCAAATTGTCTTAGAAACGCGGTGTAGGTATAGGCTAAGGTTACGGCTGAGTAAAAACGCTTAAAACTGAAAATTCCAGTTTTTCACGGCCGAGGCTTATTTTGGTCATGTTTTTTCTCAGTCATGATTAATTCTCTAATTAATCATGAGAGTACTAAACATTTTTCTGATGCGGGGTCACTTAACGCGGTTGAGTTTCGTTGTGCGTAGAATTTTTGAATGACGTTTTACCCTAAAACGTGTAATTCCGTGTAATTCCTTAATAACTTTCACGAAAATGATCTGATGAGTGTCAAACTTTTAATTTCTTATGGAAATGATTTATCACTCGAGGCTAAGAAACAAAAATCAAATTTCGGGAGAATTTCGGGAAAATGAATAGTAAACGTGAATAGTAAAATTTTCCGGGAATAGTAATTAACCTGAAATTGCGAATTGTTACAGTCTCTACCCCTTAAGGAGAACTTCGTCCCGAAGTTCAGTTGATGTTAACTACTTACGGTGTGTCTAAAAGAATTCGGGATCTCTAATATAGTGGTGTTTACTCTGATTCGTCTAAGGTTCTGGTTAAGGAGTTGTATCGGATGTGAATAAGCCCACTTATTTATAACTCTTTACTTACGTAAAGAAGCGTCCAAATTTATGTAAGTAAGGGATCATAAACTCATGGTTCGGTGATTTACAATTTCTTTATTTAAATGAAGAGGCGTCCCAATCCATTTAAATAAGGAGATTCTAAAACATCCTACTTAAGAATTTCCGACACAAAATCCGCCTTCTGAGGCAGATAGTAAGATAATCAAGTCATCAAATCCCTAAAGCTAAGCAATAATATTATTTAACTCAAATCTTGTGTCTCATCAAACAAGAACTGTCACAAGATCAAGTTAAATAATTAGTTATTACTGAGCTCCATGTTTTTAATGACTCGACTAATCTCTGGGGCTCCTTATAATACTAAAGTCACATCATCTAACAGCGTGGAACTAAACCAACAACTACCAAGAAGCGTATGCGTATGTAGTGTGTGTAAGGCAAAGAAAGAGGAGAGTCTTAACGTATGTAGCAGTTATAGTCTAGGCACTAAATGCAACCTAGTTCTCTATAACCAAGGCTCTGGTACCAATATGTAACACCCCCAAAATACCGCAGCGGAAGACTGTGTCACAGGGGTGCTACTTCATAATACAAAGTACAAGTTATAGAAAACGAACTCTAAATGAGACGTTTTGAAAAGTTACCATTCGATTAATGAATTCAAAGTTACAAACATGAGATTCCAAAGTATGATACATAAATGTATACAAAATGTTTTGAATGGTAAATGATAAAAGCGTATGTCTTCAGAATATGCAGCTTGACTCTAAGTTCCACGCACTAGCTATCGCCTTACTAACCTGAGATAAACATGCTAAAGTGTCAACACAATGGTTGGTGAGTTCATAGAGTTTGTCTTAAAACAGTTGAAAAGCCTTAAAAGAATATTCGCACAGCAAAGGCATCGTGAATCCACTCAGTTGCAAGTCCCGCCATAAGAGACTTGCAACCTGTGTGTTCACAACCCACTGCTAATATATAGTATGATTTCGATATATGTGTATACGATATATGCACGCTTAATGTAAAGTATCACTGCCTACTGAACCTCTTGACAAGAATAAGCACAAATGCTTCATAAGAATAAGCACAAATGCTTCAAAGCTGGATTATATTCACCCAAGGCCAGGAATATATGGCAATGGTGGGGGCGTCAGCCCGATAGTACTATCAATACCTCTCCATCGGCTCCATCCAAGAGTTAAACAGTAGTTAAAGAATATAGCGCATAGAATAGGTTTAACATATTAAGGCACATATCGTAATAAAACTACACGTCATGTTTAAGAGTATAAAAGTATAGCGTAGCACATGAGTAAAATTGTCTTTAGTAAAAGAGAAAGCAAGTAGTTTAAGCATGTATCTCCCCAAAAGAGTTTAAAACAAGTATGAAAAGAGTAGGGGCTATGACTCACCTTAAGCTTATGTAATGAGAAATGAAAGTGGTAGTCGAATCGCGAAAGTCTCTAAGAGCATCCTATAATAGAACGTTGCGACTTAGGTTTGGAGTAACGTCTAAGAATACGAAGAATTGCCTATATATGTCTTGCATAATGTTCATGATATAGTACTTAGTATATAGTGTAAGTCTTTGAATATAAATGGTTTATGAAACATGTATAGGTTGTATATCTCTTACTACCGTTCGGGCCGACATAATTCAGAAGTCATGGAGTAAACGTTCGAGGAGCCAGGACACTTTAATTCGTAAATCCACAACTCATCTCGACGGCTAACTTAATGAACTCCTCACATGAGGCTCCCTACTATTGTAGTATTTGATAACATATATATAAGTTTTGATCTTTAAAAGTTATATGGTCTTTAGCCGTGGCTTTGCCGTGACCTTGGTCATTGTTACCATGGTCTTGAGACTCAACCTTAGCTTTAGCCATGGTTGTGGTCTTGGCTTTAGGTCATTAGACCTCTTGGTCTCATCTAATTATAATCATTATATAGTTACTTGAATATATATAAAATAGCTGTTAAGAAACTGAAGAAAATCTCATTCGTTATTGGTTTTCTGGAGACGTGCTCCTGAGTTTTTGAAGAAAACGTGATTCCGGACAACTTTTGTGCCTTAACTTTTTCATGAAATGGACCAGAAGGGCCTCTTTTTACGTGTTTTATGTTCTGTCACAGAAAGTATTTGGCAGATTTGCCGTAAAGTTTTGGTAAATTTCAAATGGTCATAACTTTTGACTCGGGTACTCGTTTTGGGTGATTCAAATTGCTATGTTTTCCTTGTTAAGTCCTCTTTAACAGTAAGTAAGTGTCAAATATCATAGTTGTACTATTTTGGTCGTGGTTCTCCATAAAAGTCACTAGTTTACTTGTTTAAATAACATAAGTTAACATATATATATCATAACTTGTTTTACTAGTTTTTATTTATCATGAACATAATAACAAAGACCATATATAGCATGAAAGAAACATAATAAGCATGAAAATGATATTGAGCAAGAAAGTGTAATAGGATTTCTTACAACTTTTGGCTTTCTAAAGAAAGGAAGTCAAGTATGAAACTAGGACACTAAACCTATGCTTGCAAACCCTTCACCACAACTCTTGAAAACCCTTGCTAGCCTTGATCTAACCCTTGTGAAAACCATTTAACTTCAGCCCCTAATCACCTTGTGTAGCTCCTAATTCATCCATGAAATCACCAAATAAACTTAAGAACTAGGTAGAGAATACTAAGACCTTGAACTTTGTAGTGTAACTTGTAGTTTGAAGATCAAAGGATCATGTTGCTAGGAATTAATGGTGTGGCGTTTTGGTGATGAAAAGATGAAGGTATGAGCTTGCTTTTATAGCATGAATGAGGAGGTTAGGAAGGTAACTAGGAAAGTTACTACACTTGGAGACCAAGTTTAACTTGGAGCCTAAGTAGTACACATGTGATGATCTAGTGAATCAATGGTCAAGATCAAGCCACACAAGTGAATCCCCCCCCCCCTAGAGGCGGTTTCACTTAGGATAGGATGGATGACTTGGTCTTGGATGATATTATCTAACTTAAGTAGCTAGTTTTGACTCCGGGAAATGCTAACCGTAAATGCTTAAGTCACAAAACATAAAACCGGGTATCCTAAAAATATGAAACTTATAAATATGCTAGAACTTATCAATATACTCCATAATAAAATATAAAATGAGTGGTAGGTTCTATTGGGGTGCTAAAACCCTGCTAAAACTGGAAACACGGGTCTAAAACGCGTAATACGTAAAACGTACGAAAGTTGCGTAAAATTGAGAAAAGTAAAATGTAACTTTTCTAATAGAATACTAATGACTTAAAATGACTTATAATGTCTAGGCTGGGCTCTGTCTAGTGTCGGTTGGTATTAAATGTCTTTTAGACATAAAACCGTAAGCCTAAAAATCAAGGAATGACTTATAAAATCAAGGAATGATTTTTGGTCAAAGAAGGAGGGAAAAATATGTGGACTTATTCTAATAAGTTGAAAACTCAAATTGTCTTAGAAACGCGGTGTAGGTATAGGCTAAGGTTACGGCTGAGTAAAAACGCTTAAAACTGAAAATTCCAGTTTTTCACGGCCGAGGCTTATTTTGGTCATGTTTTTTCTCAGTCATGATTAATTCTCTAATTAATCATGAGAGTACTAAACATTTTTCTGATGCGGGGTCACTTAACGCGGTTGAGTTTCGTTGTGCGTAGAATTTTTGAATGACGTTTTACCCTAAAACGTGTAATTCCGTGTAATTCCTTAATAACTTTCACGAAAATGATCTGATGAGTGTCAAACTTTTAATTTCTTATGGAAATGATTTATCACTCGAGGCCAAGAAACAAAAATCAAATTTCGGGAGAATTTCGGGAAAAATGAATAGTAAAATTTTCCGGGAATAGTAATTAACCTGAAATTGCGAATTGTTACACAAATCAATCATCATACATAAACACAGCCGTACCAAGGATGTCTTCATTTTCAGCCTAATCCGAATCAAGAAATCAAGTTAAAGGTTTCAAGATCCTTTGGAGGGTCTCGGGTAGGTGTCAAAATATTTTTATTTCGTTTTGTTTGAATGTTTTGGAACGAAACAGAAATAGATTATAACACGGTTGTTATAAATCTATTCTTTTGACTTTCGGACATTAATGGATTATAAGCTTAAAAGAATCGATGATGATTGTTTTTCGTGTGTTAGACCTTCAATGGTCGGACATATCACTGAATAATCACGAACAAAATCTGAGATTGTTCAAATTTTTTCATTTCTTTTCGTATTCGAGTATTGTTGTTGTGAGTTGGATAGATTTTGGTTGTTGTTTATCGAGGAGGATGGGATTTACTTTGTATTTTCGTAATATGAAAATTGATGTAATTAATTGAGTCGAGAACACCACAATGTGGATGTCGATGTTCATGGAAAGGTTTTATTTATAGTTGAATTATTTGTGTAAGTTACGGATATGAAAGGACTATCTACAACCTTTTGTGTTCCGTAACTCCATCAACATTCAATACACAAATTTATGAGTTTTTATCAAAAACGAAATTATTGTTGGTGTGCAATGCATTGGTTTGGTATGCATAGTCATGTTTGTACCGTACTTATGGTTGTGCACAACCCCCCCTGCACATTAAATTAAGGGGGATAAGCTTTAAGTATAATAGATATGATGAGATATGTACTTACAACTTATGCATGAAACTCAAACCAAGGTACTTACACATGAAGCATACAAATATCACAATCAATGCATGAAACATTTATAATGATCACTTTACATTGATAACACTACTTAATCTTTTGTAGTATATAAGATGGATTAATAGTGGACCAGGTCATGATCAAGCTGGATCAATCTAAACATGTGTATGTGCAGCTCAGGTGGCAAGACACGTGGCTTTAATCAAAGAGGTCTAGAGTTCGAACCCTCTCAATATCATTTGTCTATATGTTAGCCTTAAAGATTTGTCACGGTTCCGACCCATATAACCCATGCCTGAGTTGCTCCTCTTTGACTCTTTCATTTCCCAGTTAACCTTTTGATTCTTTACCAAACAAACAAACATCACTCTTCTGTGGGAGATGGCGACCAAGAAGATGTTGATTGGCTCAAAATCTGCTTTTTTCAAATTTAATTCCAGAGGTAATTTATTATTATTCACCAACAATTTCCTAAAATCCCCTTTTCAATATTTCCGTTTTGGTTGTTTAGGATTTGTTCCTCTCAACACATTTTCAACTTCTTTTGTTCATTCCAATTCTTTTTCAAGACATGATTCTAAATCTATTTATCAAAATGTTTCCAATTTGGATGATGCTCTGAACCTGTTCGATCAAATGTCACAAAGACGACCCTTTCCTTCGATTATTAAGTTTAATCAGTTGTTGCAATCTGTCACCAAAATGAAACATTTTTCTCATTCACTTGACATGTTTAAACAAATGTGTGCTCTTCGTGTTCCTGTTGATAAGTTTACAATGAGTATTGCCATCAAGTGTTGCTGTCAGTTGTATCGCACCGACGACGCTTTTGCAGTCCTAGGCTTTTGTTTCAGGCGATCTATTGTACCAAATGTTTTCATATTTAATGCGCTTCTAGATGGACTGGTCCATGAAGATAGGATTCTTGAGGCTGAGATGTTTTTCAAGAAGCTTATTAAACAGAAACTTTGTGAACCCAGTGTAGTCACGTACTCCACAATGATTAAAGGGCTTTGCAAGGTTGGTAACAATGTTATTGCCGTTCAATTGCTTAGGCTAATGGATGAAAGAGGTTGCAGACCTGATGTTGTAGTATATAACAACATAATTGATAGTCTTTGCAAGGACAAAATGATTGACGATGCTTTCAAACTCTTCAAAGAAATGGTTCTCCAAAAAGGCATCTCACCCGATGTCATCACTTACAGCTCTTTGATTGATGGCCTTTGTAGTTTAGCTCGTTGGGAGGAAGCCTCTAAGATGCTTCAAGAAATGTTGGATCTTGGGATCTCTCCAGATGTGCAAACCTTCAATATATTAGTTGATGCATTTTGCAAAGAAGGTAAGGTTGAAGAAGCTGAGGATGTCATCAAAATAATGCTTGAAAGAGGTATTGTTCCAGACATAGTGACATACAATACACTTATAGATGGTTACTGTTTGTGTGGTGAAACAAGCAAAGCTAGGACAATCATTGATTCAATGTTGTCCAATAGTATTGTTCCTAATGTTGTTACATATAGCAGTTTGTTGAATGGGTATTGTAAGAGTTTTAAAATTGATGAGGCGATGCATCTCTTTAATGAAATAACGAGAAAAGGTTTGAAACCCAATGTAGTCACTTATGCCACCATGATACAAGGATTGTTTCGGGTTGGACGTTGTGGAAATGCACGGAAACTCTTTGATGAGATGATTGGAAAAGGTCAAATGCCGGATCAATTGACTTACAGTATTATTCTAGAGGGTCTTTGTAACAACCATCAGATAGAAGAGGCATTATCTTTGTTTCATTTAATGGGTGATAGTAAGCTAAATATGGATGTTGTTGTGTACAATATCCTGATTGATGGTGCTAGCAAATGTGGGAAGCTTGATATTGCAAAGGCTCTTTTCCATGACCTAAGTGTCAAATGTATTAAACCTAGTGTTCGTACATTTACAGTGATGATTTGTGGGTTTTGTGGGGAAGGTCTTGTGATTGATGCAAAACAGTTGTTTCTTAAAATGGAAGAGAGTGGTTGTCCGCCAGATGAGGTTACTTACAATGTTCTTCTCCAAGGACATTTAAGGAATAAACACTTTGATGATGTAGAGATGCTTTTACATGATATGGATGAGAGAGGTTACTTTCTTGATGTTTCAACAATGTCTTTGCTAATTGATTCAATAGCAGCTGGATCTGTGGACACAACTATGTTTAAGTTGATTCGTAAGCTTGTGCCAAAAGAATTGATAGACTCTCTATGATTCTCTGCCTACACAACACTATATGAGAGAAACTGCTAAAGGTGATTGCTATTCAATTTATATAGTGGGAGGAGGAAAGAAAATTTAGAAAACAGCTTTCTCTGTATGGTAAATGTGCTTTCACGTGTTTGGTCATCTCACGTTTTATATATGTTTCAAGTCAAATGATGTAATACTACTCCCTCTAGTCCCAAACAAGTGTCAACTTGATTCTTTTTGGATCTTTTCATGCTTAACACCACTAATGTGGAATAATAACAAGATACAACATAGTTAATGAAGACCAATTCCAACACTTAACTACTATAGAAGAAAACAGCTTTCTCTGTATGGTAAATGTGCTAGTGTTACTAAAGGTAGCTTTCTATGGTTTAATTATTTTTCTATAATTGTTAGTTGATTTGAGTCTCATCTATTCATTAGCCATTACGTGATTTTGTTGCATCGTTGACAACTTGTTTACTCGACGATCCACTTTCCAAGCGTGAATTCTGGCATTTCTAAGTACTTAGTAGTCTGCTGATGATGGGAGCACCTAGGGCTACACGTTGAGTTCGGGAATGCTTAATGAACTTGATCGAACTTGACAACTTAACAAACCCCCCATGTAGACTCAAGTTCAGGTCGAAGAAACTCCATAGTAATTCGAGCTTAACTACAATAATTCAAATCTATGTAAGAGCTAGATTTTGTACTAAAATAATTTCTAGTATATATGCAACCCGAGTTCAGATAGAATCCTAGCAAGCTCAATTACGGCTCATTTTTGTTTCAAGTTTATCGTTGTGCTTGAAATCGGCTCAACTTAACCAAGTTGAGTTTGAGCATCATTGATACTCTCATGTCATATAAATATATCATCTATATGAGTCTCTCTTATAGATTTGTTTTAATATCTCATGAAGTTCTCTGATCCAGATGAGATGAAATTGACCCTCATTCATCATATCATTCACAAAATTAGGGACTTTGTAGACCATGTAGTCGCAATAAATAGACTGATTATATTAATGAATGGTCTCTTTTCATGAGTTTAATTCTAAAACTTAAGCTCCAACATTGATAGGTGTGTGCATGCGCGCGCGCACTAGTTGGATAAACAGGAATCAACAAACCTGACTATTGAAACCCATAAAGCATGAGAAGTGCGAATATATATTATACACAGCTTCATGATCAAAATCATAACAGAACCTGCATACATAGTTACATACAACTTTCCAACTAACCACAAAAACCCTTCCTGACATGTTCTTAATAGCATAATCATCTCTTTACACTAACAGAAGATCAGTTCTTACGCCTTACCCTCCTCTCATTAGTATCTCCACCATCTGAAAGTTGACCAAACACGCTCGTAGTTTTATTAACACCACCACCACTGCTATAGCCTTCTTCACCGCCAGCCATTGTCTTCAAAATCTCTGATTGTAATGCCGGGTGGTTCGTTTTGAGATACTGAAACCCATCTGATCGCATAACAGCTGCATTTGTATGAAAAAGTTAGTAGCAAAACAACACACCGATAAACATCAACTTACATCAATAACGTTATCTCTAAAGTTTATTGCATCAGTATAATCATCATACTTTTTAGGGGTTTTCTTTTCTTTCTTTTGCATTCAATACAAATACACTATTTCATGTTTTGTTATAGTTTGTGCTTTTATTTGTTCATTCAGAGTCTTTAAGATGACCTTGATTTCCTTTTGGGTCATTTTCAGCTTTCAACAAAGATGCCTTTAGTGTAACATTCTTAATTAAATCTATAAAATTGTTAGATTTATATACATTTTATATTATAACTTTGAAGTAGCATGCATTCCATTTAACATAACCAACATGAAAAGTACAAGACTGACACTACAAAAGTATAACAAAAGACCTCACCATGTGACCTATCCAAAATCACCCGATAGGGACACAACACTATATATTTAATGACTCACATGTACCAACATTTAAGCATTTGCAACAATAACTACTAAAAATATCTGCAAAATTATCTGATAAACAGATGCATTGTGAAATAGACTTTGTAAGACTTTCAACCCCATTTGACTCATTCCCTTATAGTGAACTTGTTTTTAAACATTAACCCATTTGAGTTAAAAGGTAGCCCAAATTAGCCCATTAATAAGTAATGGGTAGATATTCATATTGCCACCTCTAGTTATACATGTAAATATTTTAAAGAAATACAAGTATCACTTTTCTCATAAAATGCAAGAAAACTATTTACAGACAGTAGAAGACATGCGATTACTATAGGTGCATTTGACTTCATTGGAAATGTCGTCTTCTTAAAAAGGTATAGTTCACTAGAACATAAGATTAACGGGTAATACTAATAACAGCCAAAGGTTATAGACAACATACCTGCAAGGTTTTCTGAAGAAAATTTAAGGCAAATGGCTTTCAGTTCCATAGCATGATTAGCATCTGCAAGAGCTAGAATTCTACCAACAGATCTTACAGATATATCTTTGCAGAAACGAGACTCGCACATCCGTTTGAGTCTGCATAAATCATACTGATCCGCAGCAGCTAACAACTTGGCTAATAATGAATCTGACACACATGATTCACTTGATGAAGTAGAATCCACTAACTCATCTTCATTAATTTCATCTCGGTAAATGAAGTGCAGCATAGCCTGTTGAAAATCAACCAACCTTAGAAACAAAGATGCAGTAAAGTACTTAAACTTTTCATCCACAAAACATGCTAGAATATTCAATTTTTTCATGCATATTTCCAGAACAGCAAATAATCCAGAAACAAAATATTTGACAACATGTACCCGGCTTGTAAAACACAACGAAAACCAAACGGGTAATGGGTTAAACCAGTTAGGTTGACCTGCAAACACTTTTTGTTCATTTTATGATTTTCTTGTGTAAGCTATTTTTATGTGTTGGTTATGAGCACAAAACCAACATGTTCACTTATTACAGTGAGATTCTAAATCATTAAATAGAAAGGACTTAAAGAAGTTGTAAGCACTAAAAAGAGATCTCAATGATCGTTACCACACAAATATACTTTGAAGTTTGAACACAGTACTACCAATCTAATGTATAGTGTAAATGTGTAATTACCTTAAAAACCTTGGGATCCATATCAGCAATAACAATCTCGTGATCATCTCCCTCTTGTGCAAAGAAATCAGCACGGAATACAGAGGATCTAGCAGCCAATACCAACCTATGAGCATGAAATATTTCACCAGCCACATTGAAGACTGCGTCTGAACCTTCCATAGTTTCAAGCAACATACCAAAATTCAATCCAATATCAGACTCTGGAACCTTGATTGAATGTACCACAGGGCAATGTGTTGCAGAAACCACCACTCCCACAGTGCAATTGATCTTCAAACAGTCATCCTTGAGGTAATCTGAGGTTTCAAGCATTGCTCGCCTATAAAAACGCTTGTATCCCCTGAACATGTAGGTGTGGACTTCAGTTAAAGTTATAGAAGAAAAGTTGTACTAAACATATACGAACTTTGTATAGAAACACAACACAGCAATTTAGCGTAAGCAATGTAGTTCAGGTCATTCTATTTTAGACATTTCTAATTTCTTTCTTGATAGAATTTTTGTGTAGCCAAGTAACTTGATCTTAATCTTATGCGGATTTGGAGTTCTGTGTAGGCAAGTAAAGGTAATATGAAGATTTGACGAAAACATTGAACATACTCAAAAATTGGAACAAGATGAAAGAATATTCACTATTTACACCCGAGTCTCAAATACCAATTTATCACTCTGTGGATACTTGCACTGATTTTAAGATGTTTAAATAACAGATAACAGTAATAGAAGAAGCCAAAGGATCCACTTTAGGTAAGAGAATTGACCACCAAATTCGGCATTAATGTGGATAGTGCATTTATGTTTCAGATAAAAACGCCAATATGTAAAACTTCAATCAAGACCTCGTCACATAATAATAAATAATAGTATAAACTTGGTGTGGGGCATTAATGATTTAGAAGAAATAGATGTATTATAAATAAATACAAGACTTCAGCGTTTATCGCTCTAAAACGAGTGAATTAGCTTACACTCTAAATTTAATGCATATTCCTCCCCAATATAAGAAAAATTAAAAAAAAAAAAAAAAAAAAAAAAAAAAAAAAAAAAAAAAAAAAAAAAAAAAAAAAAGTGAAGGCCATGTGGTAAGAAAGTATAGGTTTAGGTTAAATACATAGGTTCCCGATTATATCTTCTCCTTCCATATGAGCCAACCTATTTCCATGAGCTGTAATGAGAATATATTTACTTCCGAGAATCTCTAATCACATTGAGATCAAAAGGTGATCGGTGATCCTCTATGGTACCATTTATTTATAAAGGCTATCCAATCTACATTACTTGTATAGATCGTTTGTAAGTACTAGCTAGACATTTTCGCAACATCTATGACATTTGAATCCTACCCTTCAATCTCCATGAGTAAACCAAGCTCATACTTTAAAATGGGGAAAACCTGTAGCTGGTGCAAAGTCACACACATTCTACAAATATATCTTGAAAAAAATAATTCTGACATAAAAATCCTCTAATTTATGGTATCATCAACCTGAATCTTGCCAGAACACTCTGTTACTCTAATACCAGCATTATATCCTAGTATAGCCAATGATTAAACCAAAACAATCCAAATGAAATACGTTCAAGCTAATTACGAGCCCTTAAGCTTACATCAACAGCCTGGATATATGAACCATTTACGCAGCTCGTGTAAATAACCAAAAGGATGCGCGTCATTGCATAATTGCGTATAAGGATATTGTAGAAAAGAATCTTAGGCTTCATTCACTTGCAACCAAAAATATATCATTTTACCAAACAATCAACCCATAAATGAGCACAAGAAGCATCAATGCTCTTAACAAAATGGTTAATCTACTCATGCAAATCAAGCCCTCCAAAACCAATCATAGCAAGGCCATTATCATTTCATCCCACCACCTAGTTCCCAAAACCAATACATAAACATGCATAAGAGGCATCAATGTTTTTATCAAGCTCGGTAAATTTACTTGTGCAAATCAAGGCATATCTAGAAGTGAAAGAACTATTTTCAAATCAATCCTACCAGCCCATCATTTCTTCCCCAACTTAGTACCCTAATCTAGAAAACGAGATGTGAAAACAAAAGTCTAACCCACGTTACAGAAACTAGTTAGAACTAGCAAAATTGCCACTAGATAAGATATTCACAAATTCCTTTCTCGTTTCTTGACAAAACAGATTCCCTTAACTAGTAACACTAAACTGATTTATACAAAAATGCATGACATTGTGTCTGGATCAACTTATTCCAAATGAGTTGGTACAAAAAGTGCCTACTACAGCATCTTAAATAAGCAAGCAATAAGAGGCATCTTAAATAAGCTGATAAGCCTAAATCAGTTGGCTCTACCCAAACACCCAAGTTCTGCTTATTACTTACTAGTTGCGTCAAAAGGCAGTAAGTTAATAAGCAAGCAATAAGAGGCATCAATATTCTCATTAAACTTGGTAAATCCACTCTGACTACTAATGCAAACCTGCGAGTCACAGAACTACCGAAATCATCATTTCCTCCCCCACCCCCCCCCCCCCCCCCCCAACCCACCACCCACCTAGTACCCTAATCTAATGAAAATAGATCTATACCAAAACAATAACCATATATGGAAAAAAAAACTGATAATAATAGATCCCAACACAACCACATTACCATAAAACATCCTACAAAACACATCATTTCAGTATTATGTATTATAGAAAAGGATCATACGCATCATTAACTGAAAACCAAAAACATAACCTTTTACCACAACACCAACCCGTAAACGAGCATAAAAGGCATCACTGATACCATTAAACTCAGTATATCCCAACACCTAGTTCACTAATCTAGAGAAAATAGATCTAAAAAAAACAGTGTCACAATTCATAAATCTAACCAATATTACAAAAACCAAAACTCATAAGCAATAATATCCTCTAGGAGCCCGCGGCGTTTTCACAGGCCGGTCTCTTCTTTTGACTATGATTTGACCTAAAAGACCACACACTACATCTTCCGGTTAACACAAATAAGTTCACTTATTAACACATTTCATACTTATTTCTTCACCACACAACCATGTAACCATAAAACATCCTACAACACAAAACCAAAATCCAAATTACATGTTTTCATCACATCAAACATAGCAACAACAATACATCATAAAGTCAAATAAGTTATCGCACATTTCATACTCGTTTCATCACGAGTTTGCGACATAACCATAAAACATCCTACAATACACACTTTACATCAAACTACACATAACAACATCAAAAAAATCATAAACCGTCACTAAAAAAGGAATAACTAGTTCAAAACTTCAAGATGTATCTAACTTGTCACAATATTCTTTAGCGTGTATAAATCTGATTTATTTTCTATTAAATACACTAACCGCCCAATCCTTCTATTGTGTGTACTAAATGACTGATGCCACATCAGCAATACTCCACACAATAAGAAGATCAGACGGTGGTGCATTTAACAGGAAATAACTTAGATTGATACACACTGAAGTCTGAAGAATATTGGTAGTTATCTGCACACTTCATATTTTTCGTCAAACCTAAATCCAAATCAGCGTTTTACATCACATCAAACAAAGCAACAACAATACATCATACACACAAATAAGTTAGCGGCACATTTCATACTTGTTTCATCACCACACAACCACATAACCATCAAACATCTTACAATAAACACTTTACATCAAAAGTTAATAATAATTAGATCATTAAAAAAAAAAAAAAAAAAAAAAAAAAAAAAAAAAAAGAAAAAAAAAAAAAAATCTATCAAAAATCACAAGAATCACATTTCAAATTTAATCAATTCCGGTAAACGCAAATTACTTATTAACACATTTCATATTCGCTTCATCACGATAAAACCAGTGGCGGCGATTAGCATGTGCAAGTGGTGCAACCGCACCAGGCCCCCCTTTGTAAGGGGCCCCAATTTAGTATACATCAATTAATATTTATAGTTTTATATATAAACGTTTTGAATTTTTAGTGTCTTTGTTAAATATTATCAAAGTTGAACCGAGCCACATACAAAAAATAGAAGACAAACTTTGAGCCACATACAAAAAGAGTGAAAGACTTGGATTATGGGGGCCTTTTCGCACCGCGCCCCTCAAATCAATGGGACGGCCCTAGATAAAACCACCTTATTTCTAATTAAATTCGTATTTCCGAGAGATAAGATATTGACATGATCATTTCTCATTCCTTGACAAAACAAAACCCCTTAACTAGTAACAAGTTTCTACAAAATGCACGACATAGTGTCTAGTCTAGATCAACTTATTTCTCATTAGTCGGTTTAAACTTTAAAATAACTTATTGAGACAGCTTAAATAAGCTGATAAGCCTACTGCTTATTACTACTTGTTAGTCGCGTCAAATTGCAGTAAGTCAATAAGCAAGCACAAGAGGCATCAATATAGCGTAAAAATAACTACACAACGCTATAACGATAAAACATACCACATACTACCGCGATACTTCAACGTATAAGGCCCACTCTCCAAAGACCTATCAAAATGACTATGAATCTTATGCCTCTCATTCCCACTCTGGTCAACCATAGTCAACTCAAACAACGCCCGA
Source organism: Artemisia argyi (assembly GCA_030686995.1). Lineage (NCBI taxonomy): Eukaryota > Viridiplantae > Streptophyta > Magnoliopsida > Asterales > Asteraceae > Artemisia > Artemisia argyi. The sequence continues at coordinate 141,040,111 of CM060687.1, forward strand.
ACATCGGAGCCCTCGCTAACGAGCGCGATAAAAAGCGAAACATAAGTAGAATTATCCTCAGGGTTTTTACCATCAGGGTAAAAGTAAACAGCCCATTGATAACCACCAACAGTGAAACTATCACTAGCTATGTGTTTGCCTATCCCCATACCTTTAGCTAATGAATAGCCTTGGATTGTGAATTCGTGGGACCCGTTTACAGTTTCGGTTATTGATCGGGAGGATGTGGGGGATTGGGTTTGGGTTTGTTTATCGGGTTCTGTCATTTTGGGTGTTAGGGTTTGGTTTGATTTGATTTTTGATTTGGGGGAATTTGGGATTGAAATGAGATTTGGGGGTTTTTGGTTTATGAAGCGCCAATGGTGTTTTGTTGTAAGGGTAGAATGGAAAGATGGAAGTGATTAATTGTGTGTCAACTTTCTTTTTTTGGTTAGATAGGTAGATATATTGTTGTGATTAAGTGATAGAAAACTAATGTACTTTTAAGAGTAAATGTCATTTTTCTTTCCTCTGATTTGCCGGGTCAATCAATATTAGTCTTTGCTGTTAAATTTTTTCAGGTTTGATCCTCGTGGTTTATAACCCATACGGGTTTGGTCCCTTGACCAATCTTCTGAAGGGTATTTTTGTCATTTGATGAAAAATAATTCAAAAAAATATATTTTTGTCATTTGACGAAAAAAAAATTCAAAAAAAGTACTAAAAAGTTTTTTTAATAAAATTTTCTAAAAAAAAATTAAAAAAATTTCGAAAAAAATTCTTGAAAAATTCGAAAAATACTACAAAATTCTTGAAAATTTCGAAAAAAATTATAAAAAAAAATTAATTAAATTTTTTTTAATAAAAAAAATTTATTAAAATTTTTATTAAAAATTCTAAAAAAAATTAATAAAAATTAATAAAAAAAATTTTAGAATGTTTTTCAAATTTTTTAAGAAAAATTGTTATTAAAAAAAATTTAGATTTTTTTTTATTAAAAATTTGAAAATTTTTTAAGCAAAAATCAAGATCAAAGTTCACTTTAGTCAACTAAAAGCAAAAATCAAAAGTCAAATTTCTTAGTGCTTGCAGAAAACCAAAAGTTCAAAGAATTTTCAAGAATTTTGTAGTAACTTTCAGACTTTGAGCTTTTCAGATATTAAAGTCCTCCACTTAATCTTTGAAAATCCATAGTTGGCTTATTTTTGGGATTTTTTCTAAGTGCTTATTCAAGCTTGTGAAAAGGCCTGCAGGGTCAAGTCTCACTTTGCACCAAGGCACCTTTATGTTTTTGGTCAAAGTTCAAACCCCCCTCCAGGGTGCAAATCAAAATGATAGGTCTTGCTTTTTAGCTTTTTTGAAAAGCTCTTCAGTAGCACTTTTTAGATTTGGAATATAATTGGATCTCAGTATTGAGTAGAATAGCTAATTTTGTCTTTAAAGATTGCTTATTTCACTCAGGTATACTGAGTCATCAGTATAAGACCACCAATTTCATAAGTCCATAAATTGTTCATTAGTGGGACCCACCCTTAGCTTTTTGGCTTTTTGGAAACCCCAATAAGCCAAGTTGTTGAATCAGGGCTTATTTTGTATTTGTGAGCTTATTTAGACCTAGTAATCAGTGCTTTTAAGTTGTTCATTTCACCAAAGAGTTTTGAGACCTCAGGTTTTGTCTCATTTTCATAAGTGCTTATTTGGCTTATTTATGGGAGTTAGGTCTTGACTCTTGGCTTATTTGAAAGCCCTATAGCTTATCTTCAAAGTTCAGGCTTAAAATTGGATCCCTGGTCCATTGTGTGGAACCCACACAGGCCTGCAAGTTGCCTATTTTTGCCCTGCATACTCAGACCTCTAGTCTACTTGGCTTATTTCAAAAGCTCATTGTGAGCTTATTAGTGGGCTTATTGGCTTGTTGTGAAGGCCCCCAGTCCAACTTGAGGGTTCAACCCTAAGTTTGGACTCCTGAACCCCCCCCCCCCCCCTTGTGGCCCTCACAGAGGGCTGCAGGTAGGCCAATTTAGCCTATTTTGGTCTGTCAATAAGCCAAGTGCTTATTTGCCCTTCCTGGCTTATTGTGAGTGCTCATTTGAATCTTTTGTGCTTATTTCTTCATATTATTGTTAGTTGTTGGTTAATTTTGGGCTGTGGCTCAATAGTGTAGCTTATTCAAGCAATTCCAAATCCTAGTAAGCCATTAGCTTATTCTGTGTTGTTCATAAGCTCACCATTTGCTTATTCTTGATACTCAGCCAAACTTCCTTTATTAAAGTTGCTTATAAATAGTATATAAACAGATTTGAAAAAGAAAAATCCAAAAAAGACAAAAATAATAGAAGTGATAGCTTCTATTTAAGCTATTTAGCTTATTCTCAGCTTTTTGTAAAAGCAATTTTCATTTTTATATTTTTCTTAGGTTCCTGGTATCTTGTAATATTTTTAGTAATTTTTCCAGATTTTTCTCTTTTCATTTAATACTTTTCATAATTTAATTTAGTTTTTATTAATTAATAATTAGTTTTTAATTAATAATAAATATTTAAAAAGTCAGAAAAATACAAATTTAATTTTAAAATTAGTTTTAAGTTATTTTACATTTTTCCAAATATTATTTTCATTTTTCTAGTGTAATTTTAAATTTTTTTTTAGAATGTTTTTTGAATTTTTTAAGAAAAAATTTTATTAAAATTTTTTTTTATTAAAAATTTGAAATTTTTTTAAGAAAATTTTTTTAGAATTTTTTTATTAAAATTTTTTTAATCAAGATTCGTCCTTGTGGTTTATATATATATATATATATATATATATATATATATATATATATAACTAAGGGTGTTTTTGTGTTTTTGCATATATTTAACGGTCAAGGGACCAAACCCGTATGGGTTTGTAAACCACGGGGACCAAATCCGAAGAAATTTAACGGCAGGGACTAATATTGATTGACCCAGCAAACCACAAGGACGAAAAATGACATTTACTCTACTTTTAATGTACTTTTTAAAGTGTATTGTTTTGACATTTACTTTTTTTAATTTGTAAAATAGCAATGTATTTTTATAAGTGTTTTAATTTGGTATGTTTATAAGTGTTTTAATTTGGTATGTGTATTTTTTTTAAGTCGTAGAATATCAATGTACTTTTTCATAAGTGTTTCAGTTTAGTATATCGTACTAAATTGGAACACTTATGGTAAGTAATACTAAACTTAAACACTTATGAAAAGTACATTGCTATTCTTTATGGAAAGTACATTGATATTCTACGACTTAAAAAAAGTACACGTATCTGACACTTTGAAAAGTACATTGTTATTTCACAACTTAAAAAAAGTACACGTGCCAAAATGGGACACTTTGAAAAATACATTGTTATTTTACGCCTTAATCCCTAATGTTTTAGACAATATTAGGGGGTGACCGTGTTAAACATCACTAACTTAGGCGATGTTTGAGATTGCTTATTGAGAATAAATTATGTGATTTGGAAATAGATAATCAGCTTTTACAAAACATGGTTTTGAAATATAGTGTTTATATTTAATTATATTTTTTGATATCGTAATAATCAGATAATTAGTTTTTTTTTTTTTTAATGTTTAGCAAATTAAATTATTTTGTGAGTTAATAGGTAAAATGATCAAAATAGACATTGAAATATGTGTATATATATATATATATATATATATATATATATATATATATATATATATATATATATATATATATATATATATGGTAGGGTTCTAGAGAAATGTGTATTTGAATAGAAAAGTGAGAAAAAAAGTTATAGGGTAGATTTTGAAAACACTTTAAAGTTTAGGGTAAAAATTAAAAACAAATCAACAAGATATCAATCAGATCGTCATTTCAGTTCATTCACAAAAGCTACATGTATTCAAACATATCACTATTCCCAAACATAGAGAGGAGCTACTTCATCTGCACCGTCACCACCACCACCACCGTCGCCACCATCTTCCATCGTACAACCACCACGTCAATCTTTACTCCGCCATCGTCACACCGACGCTCAAACATGAAGATGAGCTACTCTATCTGTATGAGACGACTCACCACCACCACCGTCGCCACCGTCTTACATCGTGGATGCAATAATTTGATAACCTGATCAACAATCCACTGAAATATTTGTGAAGTTTGAACATTGAATCATATAATAATGAAGAAGAAGCAACATTTAACCTGTCAGTGCACTAATTTTGGTTATTGATCACATTTAAATCAATGTTGTAATGATTTTTTAAGTTTTGTTGAATGTTTATCATCATATCATCATGTTTTCTACAAAATATGGAACAAATTTGATGAAAAAAAAGTGTTTATTAAAGTTGCACAATAAAATGTTTGAGTAAGTTTTTATAACTAAGATGCACTAATTTGCAGCAAATGTGTTTAATTTTGAATGATTTGACATCTTAGGGCATATGTGAGTATATTTGCAGCATCAAAATTACAAGTTAGGGCGTCAGATTGTATTAGTGCATCTGTGTTTTTGGTTGTTGCATCTGTATAAGTGCATCTGTGTGTATATTTGCAGCCTCGGAATTACAAGTTAGGGCATCAGATTGTACTAGTGCATCTATGTTTGTAGTTGATGCATCAGGTTAAATGAAACTACATGTTAGGTCATTAGATTGTATTAGTGCATCTGTGATTGTGGTTGATGCATAAGTTTGAATGTTTCTATGTTTGGTGCATCGTTGCACATATTAGAGCATCGGTGAGTATGGTTAGGGCACCAATGATTATGATTACTGCATTCTTAGAGCAACGGTGAGTATGGTTAGGGCATCAATGATTATGATTGGTGCACTCTTAGACATATTAAGATATCATTGTATAAAATAAGTATAGATGATGACACCTTTCCTTTTATCTCATGTATCAAAGAAACAGTCTTACATGTCAGGGAAAATGTGTTTGTGGCTAGTGCATCATATTACATGTTCAAGCATCTTGCTGTATGATTAGTGAATCACATGGCACCTTAAGGAAACTTTGTATAAGATTAGTGCATCAAATGACATATTAGTGCATTTGTGTTTGTGTTAGTGCATTAGTTGCAGTGTTAGGGTATGGAACTATTTAGTTATTGAATTAAGACATCTTAGCGAATCTGCGTATATTTTATAGAACTAGGATAAATGCTTTCAAGAACAAGCATCCGACGCCAATTGAAGCGATTCCAAATGCCATGTTTGAACCAGCCCAAGCAAGTAGATACATTCCTCAGGTAGCAAACCAACTCTTTTAGAGACATTTGACGTACTTTAGTGCATCCGTTTGACGTACTTTAGTGCATCCGCTTGTATCATAGTAGGGCATCCAAGTATGGTTATAGAAATAGTCTTACATGTATCATAGCAAACCAACTCTTTTAGAGACATTTGACGTACTTTAGTGCATCCATTTGACATACTTTAGTGCGTATATTTTCCCTTTTATCTCATGTATACTGAAATGTTCGCCAAATAAAAAAGCGTCGAAGTATAGATGATGACACTTTTCCTTTTATCTCATGTATCGAAGTGAATCACATGACCCCTTAAGGCATCTTGTTGTATGTTAAGGCATCTTGTTGTATGATTAGTGAATCACATGACACCTTAAGGCAACTTTGTGTAAGATTAGTGCATCATATTACATATTAGTGCATCTGTTTTTGTGTTAGTGCATCAGTTGCTGTGTTAGGTTATGGGACTATTTAATTATTGAATTAAGACACCTTAGTGAATCTACATATATATTACAGAATGAGGATTAATGCTTTCAAGAACAAGCACCTGACGCCAATTAAAGCGATTCCAAGTGACTTGTTTGAACCAGTCCAAGTCGGAAGATACATTCCCAGGTAGTAAAACCAACTCTTTTAGAGACACTTGTTGTTTTTTGTGTGATTTTTGTTTTTTATAATAAAATGTAATACTTTAGTGCATCAGTTAGACGTACTTTAATGCATCCGTTTATAGTTGCAATGCAGAAAAAACTTGGATTATTGGCTGTTAATATGAATTAAAGAAAAAAAGTGATACTGGCACACACATGGGAACCAAGAATTGATAGTCGGCGTTCTTATTTTGAGTTTTCTTCGCCCTTAAAAAAGTGATGCAGGAAGACACTTGGATTATAGGCTGTTAATTGTGTATGCATAAATGTTAATAAATATTGTACAAAGTTTGTTTTTGGTTTCTTCAGCTTTGAACTCCATCTAGTTGATTGTGTACAATGTAATAAATTCCAAAGGTGTATTTGTGTCAATTTTGTACTCCCAACCGCACAATAATTTTTTCAAAAAAAATATAAAGCTTTAGCTCTGTATATCGATTACATTCAGCAATTGTATTTTGTTTATTCTTTGCATTAGTGGTTATGTTCATTCTAAGCTAGAACTTTAGTGCATACGTTTGAGGCGCTTTAGTGCATCAGTTTGAGGCACTTTAATGCATTCGTTTGAATTACTTGGTGCATCTATTTGTATCATAAAAGCATAAACAATTTCAATACTTTTAGGTATTCACAATTAGAACTCATCATTTTTTTTCATATAGTCATACGTAGTGTTTGTATCATCAAGAAATAATTATGTATGTAGAAATGTAAATAAATATTGTACAAATTTTTTTTCTCGCTTCTACAGCTTTGCACTCTATCTATTTGATTGTTTACAGTGTAATAAATTACAAAAGTGTATTTGTGTCCCTTTTATTACTCCCAACCGCACAATATATTTATATTTTTAATGTTGGTACTTTATATAGTTTATAACTATGATACATTACTTTTAGTTGATATATAAAAGAATAGGTTCATCATGATTACAAATAATAACTACATCATGGTAAGAAAAAAAGTAGTGATATCACAACAAGATGACACATCAATATTATAGGAAAGAAATGCATCATGTTAATATAACTATGATGTGAGTTGTTTTATAGCTATGATGCTCATTTGGTGCATCTGTTTTGTTTATATTAAGTGCATCATTTTGTGTAAATAAAATAGTGCAACAGTTTATGTAAAAACAATGCATTTGTATATTACTTATGATTCTAACTGAACTAAGGAACGGACTAAAAAACGGAAACCAACAAGATGACACACTTAAAATGTAATCATATAAATTAAAAAAAATCTTAGCCTCCTCATGGCTAGAAAAAATGCATGTCTTTAATATATAAAACCTCAAACAAACTTTGGTTTTAAGCAATTATAAGTATTACAAGCTCAACTGTCAAAACATATGTAAATATGGCAATTACACACAAAATGGAAACATGATAAAATAACTTTACTGCATCTGTTTGATGAACTTTAGTGCATCTGTTCCAGGCACTTTAGTGCATCCGTTTGATCAGTTGGTGTAACCTACAAAATATGAGATACATGTTCAAGTTAATGTTATGCCTTAAGAAACTAGCATGAAAAATCTATAGGTGACAAATCAAAATCTAAGCTGCAAATGAAGTAGTTCAAACATATAATGACAATTATAACATATTTAACCTTTTTAGGAGCCTGAGTGATTTCTCTAAATCCACCAACCGTCTTTTTGGTACTGATATCCATTGTCCTAAAAAGATAACCATATTCGACCATTACAACTTTATAGTAAAAATAATTTGGAAAGAAAATAATAGTAACTTGCCAATCTTACATAGCTATTTTTATTCTCTCGTTTACCATTTATCTTGACTTTAGGCTTTTGATTAATTACATGTAACCCATCTGAGCATGCCTTCAGCAACTGCTCGAATGTAACATTCACAGGCACCTCATGTATTTTTGTCTTCCCATACTACTAACACATCCATACATAATTACTTGAATATAACACATCCATTACATTCAACAAATACATTTGTTTAACCTTTGCATTATGGTTGTGTTCATTCTCAGTTAAAACTTTGGTGCATCTGTTTGATGCACTTTAGTGCATCTTTTTTAGGCACTTTAGTTAAGTGAATGAATTTCAGACATAAAGCAAAAGAAGCTCTACCTAGTTATCAAGGAGTACAAATACTATAACTCTTAATTAATATTTACCTTGATAGGTAACTTTCTTCAACCGCGGCACAAGTAACTGTGAGGTGCTCACATCTTTTACAATATCAGGACCATCTAGATCCATCATGAGTCCATACATAGAACTGTCGATCATACCAAGCTGTCGATCATACTAATCTTACAATTCAATTTAATTCCATCACTCAGATTTGCAGCATGAAATGAAGCACCTAAAACTATATCTCATCTGCGTCTAGATGTTTGTCAAGATCACTCCTCTCAAGAAATAGTTGAAGCTTAGCCTGTGAAAAAGGATACATCAATACTGGTGGTAAGAGTATGTTGCATCGTATAAACACAACTTGTAAAGGTACAAAAAAAGGGAATGAAAGAAGATGATGCATAGAAAAATCAATCCAAGACTTTCTAATTAGTTCTCATATATATTTTTGGTTCATGTGGAACTATATTGCAAAAAAATCCTAGTTTGTAGCATTACTTAAGAAATGACACCTCAAAGTCAGTTTAGATACTATAACTATTTTTTCTATCAACGATATAGTGTCATTGTGTATTGCATCCAATGTGCGTGTTTGTCAAAACCCTGCATCTATTACTGAAATGAATAAGGTGTTTTCTTGCACCTTATGGATTCTAGTTGCACAAACGAGTGAACATAAAAGTGAACGAAGAATCACAAATACCTAACCACTATTTGCAGCCATCATGTTACATTAATCTTTTAGCGAAATAATTGTCGGAGAGCCGTAATTTATACAAAAACCGAGGAATGGAACTAGTGTATTGTATAATTAGCAACAAGTATACAAGGTTAAACAAATAAATAAGCTTCAAATAGTCACAAACTAAAAGTAAAAGAACACATAACTGATGGCTTGTAAGAGGGCTTTATTAATATTAACGTAGTACATCGTTTGTACGTATTTAGCGTGATCAGAGTCAGATCCACCTTTCCCTACAAAATCTTTCATCTCCTCGAACTCAAACTCCACACTCGCAGTGTAAAATCAGTGCATCACAGTTATAAAATTTAATTTAGGCATTTTATCAAACACCTGGTGTGCAGTTTTTGTAAACATGATTCCATGTCATTTTTTTCCTCAAAATTGCTTCAAATAACTAATCTCTACAATGCATCAGGTCACAAAAACACTTAAAACGATACATCAATGAACAAACATGATGATTATCGAATCAAAATTCATAAAACAAAACCCTAATTCGTAATAAACAAATAATTGGTACAAATAAACTTTAACAAACATGTATATCAACTTTATTTTTTTATCTTTGATAACAAAACTAACAAAATTATAATCAAAAAAGGTTAAAATCTTACTTTCATCGGTGATTTATGACGTTACAACAAGATGATTAAGTGAATCTAATAGGAGATCATGTTTTATTGTGTTGATTATGTGGAGATTGGAAGCAATAATCATTGGAAAAAATGAGAAGCGGGATAGAACCAGAGAAATGAAGAAGAGGAAAAAAGAAAAAAATGAAAAAGTTAGGCATTTTATATGTTAGAGTAGCAAATAGGGACGAATTTACAATACTTACCCTTAAAGAATAAAGAAAGTTACAATCAGGTCCTTTGAGCTGGTAAAAAAAGGAGGGGGAAGGGGAGAGTGAGATTTTTACACTTTTCCCACTTTTCTATTAAAGTGGGTTTTTTAATAGAACCCACATCTCTCTCTCTCTCTCTCTCTCTCTCTCTCTCTCTCTCTATATATATATATATATATATATATATATATATATATATATATATATATATATATATATATATATATATATATATAGTTATTAATTTTCTATTAAAAAAAATTCTAACATAATGACAACTATTTTTATGACATCTATATTAATTCACCATACTCCATTTTTTATATTGTATGAAAAACAATATCATATAAACTAATTCTACAATAGGGTTAATACACAAAAAAGTTACTAAACTTTACAAAAAAGTTCGCCTAAGTTACTGAACTTTCATTTTGTTCACTTAGGTTACTGAACTTTGAAACTTTGTTCAATCAGGTTACTAAACTTTGAAACTTTGTTCAATCAGGTTACTAAACTTTGAAACTTTGTTCAATCAGGTTACTAAACTTATCAAAAAATATATGTTCAGGTTACTCGGACTAAGGCTGAATTTTCGAGTGTATCTTTCCCGAAAGTTCAGTAACCTAAGTGAACAAAATGAAAGTTCAGTAACTTAGGCGAACTTTTTTGTAAAGTTTAGTAACTTTTTTGTGTATTAACCCTTCTACAATATGCACTCTGTAGACACTCTCACCCAGTTTATTATATAGAAATAAAACATCATGCTCTTTTGTTCAATATTCACCGTTGGTGACAAACACACTATAATCCACACCTTTTGAAAATAAAAGTTTTATAACACAAATAAAAAAGTATAATGCGTGCTTTTTTTTACATTTTACGTTTATAAAATTAAACATCAGACATATTATTATTATTATTATTATTATTATTATTATTATTATTATTATTATTATTATTATTATTATTATTATTATTATTATTATTATTATTATTATTATTATTATAACACTTTATTAAAAACTAATAGGATTTACAAGAAATTAGTGGGGAGCCGAGAGACTAACTGGGCCCCCACCCTCTAGCTATAGCAAAACCAATCCTACTAAAAATATATGGAGAAGCACGTGTTCCAATGTCCTGAGTCATAGAGAATCGTCGAATACGCTTTAATAAGGTCATCACATCTTTTTCAAGTTCTCCAAAAGAAGAGAATGAAAAGGGGAGGAACCCATATCTGATATCAGCGCATTTAGCCTCGTACTTGACACGTTTACGTTGTGCGGCTTAAATAACCGCCTGACCAGGCATAAAATCATCCATACTCGAACTCGTCAAGGGTGACGATCCTGTAAGATCAACACAAACATCAAGCCCACCATCCCAAGAATAAAGTAACATATCAGCTGGTCGTAAGTTTTTGTCCCTTTCTCCATGAAGCCCAATATCAACCTCCTTACGAGCTGAAATTCCAGACTGATAACATATATCAACAAGAACATCACGCACAATATTGTGCCGATGTTTAATGCCAACTATACCTGCACACGAAACAGCATGATCCCCAAAAATATCTCCAGAAAAAACCTTAGAACAAGCTGAACACGGCATCTGGACAGTAAAAAGAGGAACACCCAACTGATAACACAACACACATCGGTAAGTCCTGGCATTCATAGTTTGTCCCAATCCCGATATCGGTGCCACCCTAAGCCAATCTGACGTGTAATCCTCTTTTAGTGAGCTCCATAACGCCATCTGTCTATGGGTTAAATGGAAGGTGGATTCAACCTTTTGGACAACACGTGTGAAATGTATATCTGCCAATTTCTGCATAAGTTTGGGGGCAACGATCTCACTAGGGTTACTCAAAAGGCCAGTATCCATATTTACATTAAAAGTACGCAAAGCATCATCAAATGAGGGACCAGAAGTCACAATACCAAAACTATAGAGAAGCTTAGTCTGTAAGCTGGCAGATTGAAGTCTAGAAGCAAGGAAGGCATAATTCAAGACATCACCTACAGAATACACACCAAGTCCCCCGAAAGCAAAAGGTAGGGTGGCAAGTCTCCATTACCAATCGCCAAACCCAGGTCCAGAAGCAGTGACAATACGTTCTAAAGAAGAACGAAGTGCAGCATCAAAAGAAACCTGAGCACCCACAAAGACCCGAGGAGGACATGTACGCATAGAAAAATACAACTTGGAAATACCAGCACATGCACGCAGTAACAACAACTCACATTGGGGATCATTAAGCTTAGCAACAGCATCCACAAGTTCAATAGTTTTAGCAACCCTTTTCATAATAAGCTTACTACTAAACTCAAAGTCCACACTGGCGGGCCCACCTAATAATTTAACACCATGTGAAGGTCGAGAAATATTAGGGGGGAAAACACCAACATACCTGCTCCTGGGGTCTTCCTTGGACAAAAAAACCTCAGTTTTATCAACATTGAGGTGTAAACCACAACTAGGTCCATCCATCATAATTAACTCTAAAACCTTCCCCACAACCAAAGTATCTCCAATAATAGTGCCATCATCTAGATACCAAGCTTGAAGAGAAAGGGTAAAGGAGTCTCTAATCTTACAAACCAAGGGATGTAATACTAAAGCAAAACCCATTCATCTCCTTCCTCTCATTTTCATCTCCTTCCTCACATACTCATTTCCTAATCAGGACAAGATCGAAGAGTTGGCTGAGGAATAAATGGAGCATTTGGAGCATGGCAAGAGGACTTGAATCAAGAAAACGTGAACCAGCATTCCCTACGCTGTAAAGGACTTTCCTTGCTTACATCGTAGAAGCTAGTCTTTAATTTTGCTTTGTCTTAGAGTTCTCTACGGCGTAAAGCTGGTCTTTAATTTTGCTTTGTCTTAGAGTTCTCTACGGCGTAAAGACAATGTCTCTCTATGCCATAGAGCTCTCGTATTTATTCATGCGTCTTAGTGGTTACGCCATAGAGGGAAACTTCTCCTACGTTGTAGATGCTTCGACAACTGAAAATACCTTTTATAGTTTGAGTCGGTTTTCACTATATTCAGGTTACTTTTTCCCCAAGTTTCACATTTCTATAAATATAGGGCTTGAGTTTATTGTTTAGGGATTCAACTATCAATTCTCTTTGACTTAAAGTCTTTAAATCCTTTGTGATTTTGGTTTAACCCTTGTTAGGGTTTTTATTCACACTTTCATTCTACGTTAGTTGGCATCAAATCCTGTTGGTGTCTAGATGAATAAAGATGAAAAGAATCCCAAAACATGTACTAGTAGTGGGATACAGTCGACCAAAGACATGGATCGTGTGATCATTGATCTTGCATCCAAAATCACGAGTATGTCCACTATTATCAATGAATTACGATCTGTGATCGTAGGTGATGGTAATCATTCAAATCATGAGTGTAAAAATCATAGTAATTATAGATTCCGTACTAACAATGAGGGGTCCATTGATAGTCATTAGCGTAACCAATCTCCCAAAAAAGTTTAGAGGCAGGATGATTTCGGGTCTTAAGATGAGGAAGGAGATGTAACATTCTTGCCAAAGATAAAGATAAAGGAAAAAAAAAGTTGATCTTACAAACAAATACTTGATGTATTTCCTTTGGTAGTTGCCATGCTGGAAATCTATCCAAACCTTTTAGAATTTGAAACGAAAACACTTGAATCTAATCTCCATCGTTGATGACGCTCAAATTATGCATGTATTTAGTAGCGTTATCCGTGCGTTTTGTGTATGATATTTGGTTATATTTATAAGCTTTTGTCACTTAATCGTACCAAAGTATGTTTGCCATTTATATGTAACCAAGTACAGGAAAAGTAGAAGAAACATTGAACAAATAAATATTCATGATCATTCGAAGATTCCCGTATCAAGATCCACACCAAAAGGCATTTCAAGAGTGAATGATCCAATGATTCAACATCTCAAAGTCCCAAGTCAGAGGAAAGATCAAGTTTTGATAAAGAACAAAGTGATATGCACAAGAGACAAGAAATCGGCAAACCAAAACGGAAAAAGAAACCAAGTACCCTGTTGAGGACCCTCCAACTGATCGGTCGCAACGCGAAACCGATTCGGCTAGAAGGATTTGTAGAAGACCAGCCGATCGGCTGAACATCATACCGATCGGCTGGGATACACTGTTTGGCCATATCTTCATCATTAAGATTACAAGCTTATACCAATCGATTCTAGGTCCTTCTAATCAACATTCTAATCCATTCTAGGCTGCTTGTTGGCCAAGTTGAAGCATTAACACCCTAGGCCTTGAGAGTAGTATAAATACAGACCTTGGCAAGCATTTCTAATCATCCAATTATCAATCAACTCTCTAATACTCATCAAATACTCTCTCAAAGCTCTTAATTACATCCTTAGAAGTCCACGAAAGTTTGGAGGTCCAAGTAGTCAACATTTAGAGGACAAACCATCAAAAAGTCAAGACCAATACTTGAAGTATCATTACTTCATCCTTTGTAATCTTATTTCAATCATTGTAACACTTTTAATCATGTTTTATAATGTTCAAAATTTTGAGTTTATGTTTATGTTTGCAATGAGTGGCTAGTGCCTTTGTGCACTTGCTTAGATGATGTTTATTATATGATGATTTGCTTATGATTACGATAACATGTTTTAATTCAATTTCAAGTTAACTCTAAGATCCAATTGCAAGTTTCATAGTGACATTTGTTTATCAAGTTTAGCTAGTTGATGGTGGTTTCATAGGTCAAAAGGGTTATTGTCATTCAACTAGCAATAATTATTTATCTATAAATGATTGTTTTTAACAATTATTCTTGGTTTAACAAAGAAACTTGAATGTGATTGTAATAAGAATACTTTTGTTTATCAAATTGGATTGACCGATAATAACTTCATAGGTCGAAAGGGTAGTTGTTAACAATCAATTGTAGCCTTTTTGTTTATGATCGGTTACCTTTTGTATTAACCATTTCTTAATCAAATTTGATAAACAAGAAACGATTCGTGTTTAAGTTTGTAAAACTACCATGAATCAAACTTATGAAACTTGAATTGGTCTTGAACTGATTCGTTAAACTTAATGCTTGTTTTCATAAACTAAAATCTTGATGAAGGTTTAAATTGTAAAAACAATAGATTAGAATACCATCTGTAGAAAACTAGAAGGGGGGGGGGGGGGGTTTGAATAGTTTTACCGATTAAAAGTTCTTTTTTAAAAGTTATAGATCGATTTATGTCAATCTAGTTTTGTCTTGTTGGATATTGATAGAAATAAAAACATATAAACTGATCTACGAGATAGAGTTAGAGAGACACAATCACAACACAAGTATTTATAGTGGTTCGGCTACAAGGTCACCTTCCTTGCGTTACTCCACTCCCCGAGTCACCTACTCGAGAGTTCGTAATCACTTCACAGCACAAACTCCTTTCACTTGGCAGAGAAGCCTCCACAACGTCGCTTATACTTTATCCGGTACAAAGCTAGATACTGGGCTTTTCCACGAGGTAAAGCCAAACCTTCGTCGCCTACACTTTATCCAGTACAAGGCTAGATACTGGGTCTTTAGCATGGCGGACCAAACCAACACACCTAGCACAACAAGACTAAAGGATCCAACGTCCTTTTACTCCTAACGACTCAACATATCTACAACACCCTTTTGAATAGAAGAAAGAACAAGATGAAATTCTGTGATCTTGGAGGTTAAGAATCCTAGAAACTCATATCACAAGCTTACAAGTCTTGAGAGGTCGTGATCTCGCCTTTTAGAAGGAACCTAGAGAATCACATAGAAAGACTACATAGAAAGATCCTAGGATCTGTGGTTAGAGAGTTTAGAACATAGAGAGAAGGAATGTCTAAAAGGTGTGAGGGGTAAGAGAGAAATGGCTCACTATTTATAGGCAAGCTGTCCAATGTTCACCCGGATCCAGCGGATCCTTTCCCAAAGGGATCCGGCAAGTGTAATCCAAGGGATCCAGCTATCTGGTAGTACCAGTTCGGATTTTGGGTTACAATTCCGGGTTTTGGATTATGGGTCAAGGTCCATGGGTCAATTGATGTCAAAGACATTTTGGGTCATGGGTCATGGATTTGGGTTATAGGTTATGGACTTTGGCTCATAGGTCATGGGTTTTACCCATTATGGATGTCATGCATGATGTCATGCAATGGGTCATGGCTTATGGATTAAGCTTCATGGGTTATGGACTTGGTTTTTAGGTCGTGGATAGTCCAAGTTTTTCTTAGTTAATTTACAAGTAACATGTATTTTAAAAAATGTAAGTAACTAGTTTACTTAAGTGTTTTTATAATATGGTTTTAGTTTTATGTAAACTTGTTAACTAAATATGTTTATGGTTTACTTGTTTAATGAAATGAGTTAGTAAGCTTTTGGCTTAAAGCGTTACGTATTTTATCTATCTTGTTAAAATGATTTTACGTTTGTTATCAACAAAACATTAGAAGATCGTAAAATATAAATAAACGTTTTTAAGGTTTATTTGTATTAACACCATCTAATTGTCATAATCAACATGTTAAAAGGAGTTATCACAATCATGCATATCAAAGTTAGCAAACTAGTCGAAGCAAGTGTAGATTTAGGGTCCGCTTGGTTCAAAGTGGGGAAAGGGAAACGGTAAGGGAAAGGGAAAGGGAATGCAAAGGAATGAGTGAGGTGGGTAATCAATCCCTTACCCCCTAATTTATTCTATAATGGTTGATTACCCAATACGGGGTAATCAATCCCTTTGAACTCCCCTACCAAGCACAAACAAATGAGTAAGGTGGGCCCTTTTTAATACCTTACCCATTCCCCACCCCCAACCCCCCACCAAGCACCCCCTTAATCATTTGGATTTTCATCATAATTATTATTGCTTATTGTCGAGTACGATTGATATACTATTAGGTAGTTTTAGTTACTTACTTTTCGATTCACACAAATCCCTGTGAATGATCCCGACTTACTATTCATAATCTTACTACAACCGGACGAGTTCACTTGTTCGTATGTGTTGTTTATAGATTTGGTAAATCGTGTTTATAAATTTTAAATCTTGTACACGTTAAGACACATCAACCGTCCAATCCCACCATTTCTCTCTCTATTTATTGTTAAATTTTATACATATTTTTATTTCTCCCTCTCTTTTTACCATCCATCATCTTCCCCATTTAAACATTCTAAATCATGAGTAGAAAAATGTATGGGTGCCATGTTGGCAATCCACATCACACACTCTAATCCCAACCATCCATCCCACCCTTTCAAGATCAATGAACCGCACTCCCGATCTGCACCATCCCATCTCCACCAATCACATCACACCTTTTTTCATATATAGACATACAAATCCCATCCCATTCACCAAAACCAAATTACAATGCCCCTGGACAGGGGCGGATTTACCTTATGCATAGGGTATGCAAGTGCATACCCTATGTAATTTACTTGCTTTCTGAAAAAACATAAAAATACAAAAAGAATCATCACTCACGTTTAGACCTATCTCGACATACATTTTGACCTAACGACACTATTCCCTTAGAAAACGATCAATCTCCCGAATCTTACCTATACCACATTACATCGATTAGGTACACTGCCTAAGAGGATTGTAAAACTTCGTGTGAGGTCTTGCAATCTCCACATCAACATGCTCGAATCAAGCCCATTAACCAAGGCCCATCAACAAAGGCTTAAATCCCATGCCACGCAGGGCCTGGTAAAACCTATTAGGTTAGACCGAGCATGTAATACTACTGCTCCCTAACTGTCACTAGCGGTTAAGATGTACCATCTGACACTATATAGTGGGACGCACAACAAGCAGCCAAGGGACGTTGACCGCGTGTCCTCCTTATTTGCTCTCTAGATGATCAACAACTAGCCTCCTCACGGTCATTGATCATCTCTCAAGGGTTTATCCCTAAACCCTATTCGTCTTTTTATATTAGAAGACAACATATACAACTTTATAAGGTTCACACACTTGGGCAAATACTGTCTCACAGAACTAAAGTATGGTCTTTGTTTAAGTGTTACCCGAGCTTCTTGATCTTCATCAATCTCATCGGGTCCTTATCGTTTTACACGGGAAACCAAACAACAAAATCATTATCTCTAAACCGATTTACATATCATACATAAACAGTTATGAAATTATTAAATTTATCCCTGCGCTATCCATCAAAATCTATGGTAGAACCCAACATGACCTAAAAAACTATGAATAGACTTAATGTTAGTGGGATAAAGGGAGTTTGGAAATTGCTTCAATTTTGGCGCGAACCACTTCGATTCCCCCTCCAGAAACCTTACGTCCTAAAACGACGCCTTCTTTTACCATGAAATGGCAATTCTCCTAATTTAATACTAAATTTGTGTCTTCGCAACGTTTCAACATCTTTTCCAGATTAGACAGACAATGATCAAAAGAACTTCCAAAATAGAAACATCATCCATGAGAACTTTCATACTATCTTGACCCTACAAGAGGGAGCAATCCTCTTGACTAGAGGTGGCAATGACAACCCATCTCAACAAAAATGGGTTGATATGTGTCAATGATAACAACTTGTGGGTTGAATCGCGGTACCCCATTGGTAGAGAACATGTCGAATGGGTCAACAATCAGACTTCTCTGAATCAAATAAGGGGTTGAATAGGTCATTTAAAGGTTGAATACGGTAGCGGTCACACTGTAATCTGACCAACATTTACCACAACCATCATTAGATGTATCTTGTGTGTAGTTTTGCTGTACCAAATGATTATGGTGGTATCAACGAAAGGGATACGTCCAATTATTGAATTTTATATTAGATTTATTATTATAAGATATAAATCTTGAATTAGTACCATAGTTTGGTGGCACCTACAAGAGATATTTGCTTTTCGAATTTAATATTAATCATTTAATAATATGATTTTATAACTTAAATGTATATTTGTTGACTTTAACATACTAACAATTAATTAAAAAAAAAAAAGTTACGGATTAATGAATCAAAACAATTTATTTTTGACTTTTTGAACACTACAGTATAATTTAGCGAGTTGACCCTACTCAAACCGTCTAAGACCTGTTTGGCTGTTAAACCCATTTCTAAAACATGATGATCTGTTAGACTCATGACTCATTTTGACCATACCCAAGGTTAATATAAAATCACCACGTTGATTTCTAGTAAATCAAAATAAACTAAAATAAGCGACGAACGCAAAAATCAGCCACAATAACCTCTTTTATACTAATAAAAAAATAGTTAGTGGAAAAGTTGATATTCCCTACTCTTATTTTACTAAAAAGTGTTCATAAATAATCTTATCTTTATTGTCTGCTAAAGAAAGAAAACTGACAACCACTCTTCAAGAATTTTCCGGCAAGCTGCTTTCTTCTCCGGCGAAATTTTAAACTCCGGCGAAGTGGGTTTTGTTCAGAGACCGTGTAAACTACTACTAAGGTACCCATTTTACGTATCTTTGTACATATTTTAAGGTTTATGCAATTATATTAGAAATACTTTTTTTTTACCACCTTATATCACCTCTTATTGATATGATGCGATCACCTTTTTCTTCCTCACAAACCCAAATGAAGTTAACATTCTTCGAACCCAACCGTTAGAAACTTGAGTTAAGGCTTTGAACTAATAAGTGCGGCTCACCTGGAAATATTATAGACATGATGGTGATCCGATGATCAGTTTCGGATCTGAAAGAATTATGCTCGCCGGAGGTTGCTGATGGATCGCCGGAGATGTTTGCCGGAGGGTACTGTTGGGTCACGGAGAAGGTGGTTGGTGGAAAAAAGAGAGAGGATTGAACTACAGTGTTGGTCTCTGTGGTACTCTGAAGTTTTGCATCTAGTCCCTGATATAGATAAATTACCACCCACTGACCAGGGACCACCTCTCCAACATCCATGATAGGACGGGCTGTATATGAAGTCCGGACAATGGTTTTTTGGGTCAGGTTAATACCTGAACTAGACCCTAATAACGGTTCAAGTTATTTGGGTTCGCTTTAATTAGACCTGCATATGTTTTATATGGGTTTGGGTTAGTCGGTCACAGGGGCGTAGCTATGTGGGGGTAAGGTGGGCCATAGCCCACCCATAAAGCCTTAATAGTTAATATATGTGTTGTAGTCAAAAGCCCGATTTACTATTGTATATTAACATTTTGATCCACCTACAAACTAGATATCTCATTCTCTCTATTACTTTATGTACTTAATCCCTCATCCATCCATCAATCCATATTAAGTCCTATATCTAAGAATTTTGGTTCAAATTCATTTTTAGATGATTTTGGTTATGCGGATGAGCTTCGTGTGCAACTAAAGCGTTGAATGAACAAATATGTTGCAACCTTTTTACATAGTTATATATATACTCCACAATCTTTTGTGTTCCTTTCTAACATGCGGGTGTATTTTAAATTTTTTTGGCCCCCTGAAAAGAATTCCTGGCTACACCCCTGGTCGGTCAAAAGAGGGTGTTGGTTAAAAACTCGTTGATGGAACATTTAACGATCTTTAGGTGTTTTTGACTGTCGGGTGTTGGCGTAATGAAATTGGAACATTGAGGAGGCGAGGTGTAGTTTTTCAAGGACTAAGTGCGAAACTGAAGTTACCACAAGTTCAATGGTGTAATTTAGTCTTGTTTAAAAGAGGTAAAAATAGTTTGTCCAAATTTATAAAAAAAGATGGAATAAATGATTTTTGTACCTCTTGTGCCTTGAAAAAAAAAACACTTGTATTTAGAGTATATGCCCACCCTGCATACATAAAAGCTAACTAGAACGGTACCCGCGCAATGCGGCGGCGAGTACCTGTGACTATATTTTGCATTATTCGGTTATTCGGTTACACATTTAGTTGCTTTTATGCTTTATAAGCAGAGATGGTAGAGATGGTTAAGCCAAATAATTTTAGTTTTAACAACCAACATGCTTCCTGACAAACTTCCTAACCAACTTGCTTCCTAACCTACTTCCTTACCAATTAATTTTGAAATCCTTCCATATTAAGCAAGTAAAAGTCTGAATTTTAAGCCTTTCTAATTATAGAATAGTCCCAAATGCATTCTACAGTAGTATAGATAGGGTGTTATTTTAAAATGCAAAAACCTTAAGTTGATTGTTGTTAGACCCCCCCCCCCCCCCCCCCCCACCCCCCCACCAACCACCACACACACACACACACACACATCCCCCCAAAACACGTGTTAAGGCCGTGATTAGGTCATGGGAGTGACCAGATAGATGCTTTTGTTTTTCAGTTTTTTTGTGTGATTGTATTGTGTGGTATGTTTTTGTTTAAATGGGGTATGGTAGTCACCACAAGGATATTTGGTGGTTTAGGTGATGGGAGTGTATGATGAGTGGTGGTGGTGGATGTAGTCACCATTACATCTAGTCTCATAAGCTGCTTAACTTTACTGTAATTTGTTGTTTTTATATTGATATCTTTTGAAAAAAGTCATATTTCAGAAGCAAAAACAAATTTGCCAATGCTTATCATTCGAGTGCTTATCTGCTTAAAAATGAGCAAACCTGCTTATTACATCTTATTCCAGTGTAAATTAAGCAAATAATCAGTTTCAGCCAAATACTTGAATCTGCTTAACTGGTTAAACATAAGCAGGTAGGTACTCAAAGAAGCGGATGCGTACTTGAATAAGCAATCCAAAACACCTCTTATTCCTCAAATAAACAGAATTGTACTTAAATAAGCAATCCACAACATCCTCTTAGTCAGATTTGTTGCACTCCTTTTCTATGCGTATAGATGGGGATGAAATAATTTGGGGGTGTTTGAGACATATGCTTTTGAAATAATCACACTTTAATTATCAATGGTATCAAAATAATAGATATTTGCTGAGGCTTTTAAGCCTCTTTCCTCCCTATTTGAGCTTTCCTAGTTTCCCTTTCTAAATTAAGTTTTATATCCTCGAGTATGATTATCTAGCATCTGTGTCGTTAGTCTGTTTAAACTAGTTTTTAATATGAACAAAATGTGAAAATTTCATATAAGATGGTTAGATGGGCTTTGGATGTCATTGCTTGATATTCCATCTATTTGTAATAATGAATTACTTCTGTCTTCTTGTTAGATAAATGGAACTAGTTCATGGGTCACGTAAAGTACCCAAGTTTGCGCCAGAGGATGTTATTAGCAAAATGCCAGAAGAAGTGATAACCAATATTCTGGGTCGTTTGCCATTGCAAGACGCTGTGAGGACTAGTATCCTGTCGAGCTGTTGGAAGTCTAAGTGGACTATGCTCAACCAACTTGTATTTGATGTGAAGTTCTTTCGATTTTTAAAAGAAAGAGAACACGAAAATGATTATGGGAGGATTATATATGGGATTCTTCTTCGTCTTAAAGGCGCAATTACAAAGTTTGTCCTCTATATGCCATTTGACAGTATAGTGGATTTTCAAGATGTTAATAATTGGGTTGAGTACTTGTCTAGAAAAGGAATCAAGGAGTTCACTCTTAAAAATATGAATGAAACACCACTCGAGTTGCCTAGCCATCTTTTCTCTTGTCGAGAGTTGAAACATTTGAAGCTGTACAACTGCTATTTTTGTCCCAAGTCTAGTTTTCAAGGTTTTCCAAGTCTTTTGTGTTTGGACTTGTCTGAGGTAGTATTCGAAGGCTACACATGTGGGGAATTAATTTCTCGTTGTCCATCACTTGAAATACTGAAACTTAGATCTAATACCGGAGGCAAAATAAAACGAGTTGACCTTGCAAAACTTGGGAATCTCAAAGTATTGATTTTGCAATTGCGTGAACTTGTGAATAAAGAGACGATAATTACAAGTTCCGATATCTTTCAAATTATAGGATTATTCCCAAAACTGCAAGAGCTTAATCTTAATTTTTGGAAAAGAAAGGTAAGCTTAAGTTCTCTTCATATTCATTTTACAATATATTGCAACATGTTTTGATTATTCCTCTTATTAATTATCCTCGCTATCTATTACCACTTTCTTGTAGTTATCGGCAGATGCTGAAATGAGCTTCTTGACTGCCCTACCAGACGTAAAGACACTCAGATTATACGAAATAGATCTTAGCAATGAGATTATGCTATCATGTGTGATTGACTTGCTTAAGGGCTTTTCAAATTTGGAGAGTCTTCTAATCAAAGTGAGTGGAACACGTTTACTAATACTGAATTTTTGATTATGGTATCATAGTTGTGCATCTGGTTACTATATGATTTTACAGGCTCCGTGTAAGGATGATGACCCTGCGCTTGCAGTTTCTTCTTCAAAAGCATATTTCTGCAAACTGGGACAGTTGCATCTTCGGAAAGTGAAGTTTGTACTAATTAGTTGTACAGAGAATGAAGTGTGTTTGATGAAGTCATTACTTGCTTGTTCACCGTCGCTAAAGAAGATGGTTATTGTTCCCAAATCATCGGAAATGTTTGGCGGTGATGATGGGGAGAGGAAATTTATTACAGAGTTGAAGCAACACCTAGCCTCCCCTGGAGCTAAAATAGTCTTTGAATCCTCTGACGACGCTGCAACAGCTCATGATTAGTATAGTTATCTATAGACTTGCACCAAGGTTTGGTGCAACTGGATGTTTCCTCAAATCTATTGACCTGTAAGGCTGAAGAATTAAAAGATACAAGTATGGGGAGTTTAAACGTTTAAATGTTGGTAATTTCATATATCTTTTTGGTGTATTGAATACATATTCCATTATAAGCCTTAGGCTTGTGTTTGACATATTGGACGGTTGCTTCTTTAGGTCCGGTTTCACCCACATGTGATTAGTCTATCTGTTTCAGACCTAAGACCTTACACTTGATGACAGAGTGTATGAGTATGCTGAGTTTCTGTCTTTAATGGCGTCTGATTCTAGGTATGTTTGGCTCAGTCCTGATATTCCAAATTTGAGATAGCCAGATAGGTGTACGAATAGGTAAGTGCACCAGTAGTAGTAGGGGTGTCAAAAGTAGACAGTCCGAACCCGACCAACCCTAAAGCATAACAAGGTCTGCTCGGGTGTGGTGTCTTTAGCCTCAACCTGACATACCCGCCCTAAATGAGCCCGAACCCGCCCAGCCTGACCTGTTAACACACTAAGTAGTAGTCCCGCATGTTGAGGTTTCGTGTGGTCCAACAATTGAAAGACTAATGGGTGTTGCACTTAAATTTCAGTTTTGAGGTTTTTCGAGGGAAGTAGAGCTCTTATTGACTAAAAGTGAGTTTTCGCTTTCCTTTAGAATGAAATTTGCTATGATGACCCTACTATTTACTTTGTTTGATTCAAAAGGTGAACGCACCCCCAACAAGTAAAAGGGTATTTTCGTCTTTTTAACACTAACAGGCATTACTGAGCTTTTTAAGTAAATGGAATGTTTGGATTAGTGTATGGATATGTAAGTTTCGTATGGCTCATTAAGTGGTGTTGGATGTGTTAGATTGAAAAGACCAAACTCCCCTTTATTTACCGAGCTCATTGGCACCTGGTAGTTTTCTAAACCACCAATGTGACGTAACCTAAACATCAAGGACTACTTTGTACACTTACCTTGTAAGAAGCAATCGGAGATAACTAAATGACCAATAAGTAATATACTCTTGTTTTTTTTATTATTAGTACATGATGTATAAGTTGCTAACATTACTAATTTGTTGTTTTTTTATGTTGATATATAACTTTTGGAAAGAAAAAAAAAAAGTTTATTTTTTCTAGTTTAAACTTCATAATATTGACATGATATCACGTATTTTTTAGTTAAACCATTTATGTAATCACGAGCGATTTAATACAACTTGTACGATTCTTGACATCTCGTTAACTCCTTGTATTTGATTCATAGATATATTATACAACCCAAATGAGTTTAGTTCAAGATAAACTAGTTGATATCACCAATCCAATTTTATTCTATAGACACCTAAAATAATTAGTGTTAATTGCATCGTAATAGAGTCAGATCTAAGATCGAGGTTGATGGTGTATTCTGGTTGTTATGCTCTGCAAGTCTGGCGAAGGATTTCTAACTAGTCATATTGTCATAGAGGCAAACCTTGGATTACTTGAGTAGTCGGTGTAGGTCGCAGAGATAGACTACAGATTACTTGGGTAGTCAGCGGAGGCCTGGTTACAGAAGGTTAGCATCATTGAAGAACAATTGGAACGTCACCTATTGGAATTGTTTACAACGACCGAAGCCTGTGGAAGTTGTGATTATGAAGCCTTTGGAGACTTCGATGCCTTCTATATATGAAGATTATCAAGATGGTTATGAAGATGTAGGGGGTTGTTGTGGAGAGGAATATTGGAAATCTGGTTTTGGGTTTCGGTAGTATCATTTAGAGTTGTGATTCAGTAATAACATATGTGTCAAGAATCTTTATACAAGATTAATTTAGTAGTTTTATACAAGATTATTTTAGTTGTTGTCTTTGTTGAACAACAATTTTCTTTAGCTTCAGAATTTTCATGTGTTTACAAAACGTGGGTTGCGCGTATGCACAACCTCAACAGTTTCCTGGTACAGAAGATACAGCCACAATGAACACCAACATATAAACGGTTTTAGTTGTGCGTATGCACAACCTCAACAGTTTCCTGGTACAGAAGATATGGCCACAGTGAGCACCAACATCTAAACGGTCTTAATAAACCTGGGCTATGGTTTATAAAGTATCAATCAGTTCAATATTTCATATTGGTAATCATACGTGTTCTCTTACCCATTAAACTTGTCAATTTTGTGTAGCCCGATAAAGTAAATCTATCAAAACCCAAATAAGAACGAATCGTATATACCTACACAGAAATGCACAAAGTACAACTACACACAAGAACTTCATTTTGGAGCGCACATCTCACAACTAAACTGACCTCACAATCACATTCTGGTTCTCTTATAGATACCCGTCCATGCAGATATAACGAGGATCATCCATAAATTCTTTTGGTACAACCTTGTGTATCACCTCAAACAAAGTGTTTTTCAATGACCCAGCTGCAATTCGATTTAGTAACAGTGACAAAGTCGAATCATCAATTTTGTAACATCTTATACCCATTTCATGTAAAAGCATCTCTACATCATCATAGTGGCTGTTCTTTAGATATCCGTGAAGAAGAACATTGTAAGTAAAATTATTTCGTAGACTCTCTTCCATTTTAAGAAACAACTCTTTTGCATCATCCACTAGACCTTTCCTACACAGCCCACCAATCATCGCATTATAAGTTCGAGCATTAGGATGCAAGCCTTTATTAGTTAGATCCTTGAAAAGAGCATTCGCTATATCAAGCTTTCCACATTTGCTGGCACCATCAAGGAGGATATTGTACACAATAATATGTGAATTTAGCTAACTGTCACCCGTTATATGAAACAAAGAGAGTGCCTTTTCTATTGGATGGTTGTTACAAAGACCCTCTAAAATGACCCCATAAGTCAACTGATCCGGCATTTGACCTTTGGCATGCATCTCATCAAAGAGTTTGCATGCATCTTCACAACGCCCAACCCTGAGCAATCCTTGTATACATTAGGTTTTAGACCTTTCCTAATAATCTCATGAAACATATGCATAGCCTCATCTATCTTCAAACTCTTGCAATACCCATTCAATAACAATATTTGGGACAAGACCTCTAGATGCCATTGAATCAAGAATTGCTCTTGCATTGCTTATTTCACCTCGCAAACAGTAACCATCAATGATTGAACTATAAGTTACTGTATCTGGAACAATACCTTTTTTACGCATGATGTTGATGACATCCTCAGCTTCTTCAATCTTCCCTTCTTTGCTATATGCATCGACTAATATATTAAAGGTCTGCACATCTCGAGAGATCCCATTATCTAACATTTCTTGAAGCATCTCAAAGGCTTCCTCCCAACGACATACCTTACAAAGGCCATCAATCAAAGAGCTGTAAGTTATGACATTTGGTGAGATGCGTTTTTGGAAAACCATTTCTTTGAAGAGTTCTAATGCATCATCTATCATTTTGTCTTTGCAAAGACTGTCAATAATGGTGCTATATGCAACAACACCAGGTTTACAGCCACTTTCATCCATTAGCCTAAGTAAAGCAATGGCAGTAACATTATTTCCGAACTTGCAAAGCCCCTTAATCATAGTGCTGCATATAACTACATTAGGTTCACAAATTTTCTCCTTGATAAGCTTCTTGAAGAAAATCTCAGCCTCAAGAATCCTATCTTCATGGACCAGTCCATCTATAAGTGGACCATATATGAACACATCTGGCGCAATACCACGCTTGAAACAAACTCCAAAGATCGCAAAGGCAACATTGGTGCGAACACGAAGAGTTCACATTTGTTTAAAAAGATGGACGGAATGAGAAAAATGTTTCATTTTGTAAAGAGAATGCAACAACTGATTAAACTTAATAATGGAAGGAAAAGGTCGTCTTTGAGACATTTGATCAAACAGGTTCAGAGCATCATCCAAATTGGAAACATTTGAAGAAGAAGAATTGGAATGAATTAAGGAAGCTAATCTTAAGTCTAAATGGAAAAATGGAAAAGGATTTCTAAGGAAATTACCTGAAGGGAATAATTTGGAGAAAGCATTAACAGCAGGATACATGGGATTTACCAATTACCATCATATTCGTTGTTGTTACTAGAAAAACTAAAAAGAAAACCTGAATTTGATGTTTATTCCATTGTTTCAGTTTCAACCTA
Organism: Artemisia argyi; assembly: GCA_030686995.1. Lineage (NCBI taxonomy): Eukaryota > Viridiplantae > Streptophyta > Magnoliopsida > Asterales > Asteraceae > Artemisia > Artemisia argyi. The sequence goes on from CM060687.1 coordinate 141,067,451, forward strand.
AACACTCACTTTGTTTGGTTCGGTAAAAAAAAATGGTGTTAGAAAGTAAAAATGCAAAGAACAAGATATTTTAGTTCCTGTTGACTGCATCGGTTTGGTTTTAATGACCATGTTTGACTTTGAAAATCCATCAAGTATTATAAGCGTTAGCATTTCTCGCTAGTCCCTGAAATTTCTCGTTAGTCATCACACTCGATTGAAATTCTCTCAAGTTAAAATGAACATGATAGGTCATGTTTTCTCGCATAGAAAACTGTGGGGTCTACTGTGAGACCCGGTCTTCCTTTTGTTTGTGAGGTAACATGGCGGTGGTGGTGGCGGAAAGTGGGCGGTGGTGGTGGTAGGTGGTTGGTGGATGGCCGGGGTGGGTGGCGGTGGTGGTGGGTGGTGGCGGTGTGTTGACTAATGAGAAATTTCAAGGACTAACGAGAAGATTAAATTACGTATATACCCATCATCCAAAAGTCAATTGTGTTGACTAACGAGAAATGAAACGACCGTTAGCAAAAAAGGACATGTGGTGTAATTTATGATAAAGTTTGTGACTCAAAAGTGAAATTTTTAAGAAGAAAGGACCAAATGCGTGAATTGGGTATAGTTTTGGGACTAGCGGTGTACTCGAAAGAAAACAAAGAAAGTGAAATGACAAACGAAAAAAAAAATACCTAGCATCATAGGTTTGAATGTTTGATCGTTTGGAAAACTACCTATTATAACTAGCAATCTAGTATGTGTACTCCTGGAAGAGATAATTCGCACATGTCCAAGCAAACAAATCATAATGTATATATTGTTTAATGTAGGGACGGACATAAGATTTTAAAAAAAGTGTCGCACAAAAGAAATGTTGAGCTAACTAAAGTTACACCGTAAAAAATGAAAGTAGCACAAAATTTAAGGTGTTGCACATACCACAAAAATGTTAGTTTTGAAATTTTTTTGCACTTTGTGACCTAAAATCGGGTGTAGCCCGTGCCACACCTGACATACATGTGAGTCCGCCCATGATTTAATGTATAAATTGATGTGTATCTGTAAAAGTTTATATGTACAAATCAATTTTCATTCCTACATATAAACACAATTTATTATTATTATTATTATTATTATTATTATTATTATTATTATTATTATTATTATTATTATTATTATTTTTATTATTATTATTATTATTATTATTATTATTATTATTATTATTATTATTATTATTTTCCTAACTAAGGTTTTGTTTATATGAAAAGGATTAAATTGTGATCTATATATAAAAACTTTTGCGACTATCCTTCAAGTTTCGGTATCAAATCAACTAAACTCTATTTTTTTTTTGAAAAAAAACCCGAACCCGATAGGGTAACCCGAAACCTGAACTTTTTGGGGCGGGGCGGTTCGGGGCATGCTTATCGGGTTACGGGGCGGGTTTCGGGGCTTTAATGGGGATTTTATTGGGTTTGGGGCGGGGACGGGTTTCAACATTCCCGCCCCGCCCCGAAACATATAGATACATACAAGTATATCTATATACAATTATACATATACTATCACGTTAATATTTATCGAATAAAAATATAATTCTTTAATTTTCAATACTTGTAAAATTGAAAATTGTGATCATGAAAGCTTGTTTCGTGTTATAATAGTTGATTTGCGATGCAGGTAGCTTATCAATTTTTATGTTTAATATTGTTTTTAAAAACTTAACTAAGGCTAATGCTTAATTTATTAATAAGGCCTATCGATTTTTCAGGGTATGGTATAGTAATATTGTTTATAGTGTAAAAAAATTAATAAAACGAGAAAGACACGAGCATTCCATCCGACCAAACTAAACTGCTTATAGCTACACCTACTACTAATCCAAACAAACGTCATCGAAACAAAGTTATCAAAGAAGACGTTTTGCCTTGGCCGCACTACTCGAAAGACACAAGCATTCCTATGGGCCCACACGTGCCACCAAAGAGAAAAAAACGAGGCCTCCAAGATAACCTTTTGCATCCTCTTTAACCGAAGATTCCGAAGCCATTCCAGCCAATGCTGAAATGAAAGGAGAGTCGGAATCTCAATCTCCTACCAAGTCACCAACAACCAAACAACTTATAAACTTGTATTGTATTTGGTTATGGATTTCATTATATGTTTGCATGTTGTTGCGACTTTTAAATCGATACGGCATTAATATAGTTTGACTTTAATAAAAAGAGTAAAAAGCTTTGAAACTAAACTTTTTAGTCATAAAAAATAAATAAGTAAATAAATACATTAAAAAAAAGAAAAAAAAAAAAAAAAGCTTCATGTTGTTAACGTAAAGTTAAATTTTAATGGTAGTTGTATTATTTTGACATTACCGATAACTAATTAAGGGTGCGTTTGGTTTGAACTTGTGGGAATGAAGGAATGAGTTTGAGAGTGATATATGTTGTTTGTTTCATGGTAATCAGTATAGTGAAATCCATATATTGGGTATACATCAAAGGTGCCAAAAAAACATTGGTATGAATCAATCATTCTTGAGGTTCCACCACTACTTGCCAAAACATAAGCCTTTAGAGGGTTTTTTTTTTCAACAACAACAAAAAAAAAAAAAAAAAAAAAAAAAAAAAATCAATCAATTTTAAGACTTGTAGTTTAATGATATCTCATATTTATATGAGAATGCTCCTCAGTTACATAGTTGTAGATTTATATCATGTCTACAAAATAAGAGGTTCCAGCATTTTGGATTTCACAGAAACAATGAGACCATCAAGCAGTGTAACAAGATGCAACAAGATGATTTAGAGTCACATTAGTAAAGAGATATCTTAGCATTAAAGGATTACAAGTACTACTAGCAGGTGCTAATAGCACTTGGAATGACTATGGATTAGTTTTCATGGTTTTGTTATCTCAGGCATATAAGTTGGAATCTGAGTTAAATATTTAAGGAACATTATTTACCCTTTATTCAGTTGCTCCATATGAATAATGGGAACTAATGTGATTACCTGTACAAAAGACCCGTGTTTATTGATTGGCTCCAAACGGTCAACCTAAACTGACCAGGTGATGGTCAGCAAGGTCAAATAGCTAGAATCAATCTCCGTTGAAGTATAGTGGCTTCCCCGGGTCGTTATGTCCCGACGAGGTGTGGATGGTATTGAAAACGGGTTTGTGATCGGGTGAATTTGGACAGAAAGGTAAGGAATTTGGTTATTATGATTACACTACGAGATTAGGAATGAAAATAACTTAGAAACACTATAAAAACAATTACTGATGATCAGATACACTAAAAACGTGAGCTAAGTCCAAAAACGTGTTCGTTTGAATTAAAATTACGTTAGCGTACGAAATAAAACGCGAGTTTTGTAAAATAAAATACCTACGGATATGAAAATTACATTTTTACAATCCTAATGATAAAAGAAAATTTTTAAATGCAAAACCAAACAGGCCTGCAGGTGATTGCAGGCTTGAATTTACCCACTCAAATGAGTTCAAGACCCAAAAGTGGACTTGGATCCAGTGAGTTCACCTTGTGGGCTTTTCATAATGCCCACAAGCTCAGGAAAAGCTCAAGGTTTGAGCTTGTGGTGGTCTGTGGAAGGTGGGGCAGTGATGCAAAACACAAAGTGAGATTTGAAATGAGCAGCTTGTGTACAATAAGCACAAGTGGAAAAACTAACAAATTTTCAATGACATATAAACACAAACAACATAAGTGAACTAAAAGCAACAATTAAAGGATATGAATCCACTAGAAACAAAAAAAATCAAGCAAGCTCAGCAAAAGCTGAAGAACCAGCAGCAACAGTTGCCTTGGGGCAACTTTGAGGGCCAAGTTAAGTAAGCTAATAAGGAAATGAGGCTAGATCACTTATAGATGTAACAAGCCAGCCTAGAAGGCTTCCCAAATCTCTAAAAATTAACTCCTAGCATCAAGAACTGACCAAGATATGATGAACTTAAAATGGGTAAGTGGGGGGGGGGGGGGGGGTAGGCTGGGTGCAGGGCATTCACATGACCCATCAGCCAAATTTGTTCCACTAAAACCCTATCAAATAAAATTTATAAAATTAAAATAAAATTAACCTAACAAACACAAGCTGGCCAACATCAAATCCACAAAGTTTCAGCCCTTAACTCCTAACCATGAATGCTTTAAAATTCCACCAAGTTATGACCAATTTTGAATATTTGACTTTTTCACTTGAACTCACAAGTTGACTTTATCCAACTTTGAATGATCAAATCATGCTGGAATGGATATGTTATGCAACAATATGAAAGATTTAATGTGGATAAACAACTTTTGAATCAAAATGGGTAATTATGCAAACCCAAAACCTTCACAGTTAAGCTGAAATGCAATCAATGATCAATTTTTGACTTTTGAACATATACACTAGGATTTTATGGCTTGACTAACTTAACTCAACCTAATGGAGCATGACTCAGTAACAAACATCAGCTGAAACCTGCTAGATCCCATGGGAATCAGTTTACCCAAACACCCTATAACTTAAGCTGATGATGAGATTTTCACAAAAATGACAATGCAAGCTATGGAACTGATATGTGATAATCTACTGGGATATATTAAGCTAAAACAAACTCAAACATATAAGTTTAATCCAAAATATCCTATGATGCTAAAGTTAAGCTAAATTAGACAGTTGGCATGAGATTATCAAATAACTCAGAAATTTAGTGAACAAGTTGATTACTTAAACAATAATCCTACTTACTTACATTACCTGAGCACAACATACAGATAAACAAGCTAAAAGCATAGCTACAGTACATGTACAAAAATTGAGATTATAGTCTTACAGATGAGTCCTGAAGAAAACCAAATGACCAGGGTACAATACCTGTCCTAACACCTCCCTTGAGGTACTAAACCATGACTTTACAACATACAACCTTCCTTCTTGCTTCAACCAACTTTTCCATTGATTATTTTTTTTTTTTTTTTGTATTTTTCATGTATTATTTGGTTTACTGAGTTAAATCAATTTAAATGCCTTACAAGGGTTTAAAAGCTACTAAGTGAGCTCAATTTAACTTGAATGAAACATGTGAGATGACTAGTAAGCTCAGACCAACATTCAGCCAAAACTTGAGTTTTATTATGAAACTGAAAATTGTAACAACACTGAATTTCTTAACTAGAAAGCTTTTTATTATCCAAAGGAAACAAGATACAAACTAAGGTCTTTGACTGAAAATAAAATTACAATAGGTTTAACATAATTTAAAGTAAACTAAAAATCTACCACTAAAATAACTAAAAACTACCAGCCTTCCTCTGCTTCTTTCCCTTTCTTCTTATAGTTGATAATTAGGGTTTCTGAGCAATCTTGTCTCTTTCCCATCTGAAATCACAACCTTTGGATCATAAAACTTTAATCTTGGCCTTTGAAATTATTGGCGCCAAAATGTAATTTGGCGTTTTCTCTTGATTATTGGTGCCAGAGAGTTATTTTGGAGGTTTGTGTTTGGTTTGGAGTAGGAGGGGTGGGATGTTGAGTATTGCAGAGGGTGAGAGTTGGGTTTGTGATGATGGTTATGGCAGAGAGTTGTAGGGATGAGGTGGAAAGGGTGGAGTAGTCAAACGGTGGGGGTCAAAGTTGGGTGGTCAAAATGGGGTAATATTTATTAAAAACGGGGAATGGGTATTATATTAAGTGAGGTGGGCTAAGGAATTGGTTGGGCCAGATTTGCATGTGGGCTGGTGAGGGATAATGGATTGGATTTGGTGGGATTTGGATTAAGGGATAACATTAGGTCCGGTTTGGTTTGTAGAAATATTATAGGGACCAAACATGTAAAACTGAAAATCCAGGGGGTGTTCTGCCAATATTCCAAAGTTAACACAAGGGACTTTTCTTGCCAATTTGAATTACCAAAGGACCATAAATGTCATTTTTCCAATTTTGAAACCCCGAGGACCAAAGTAGTCATTTTTCAAACTGCAGGGACCAAACGTGTAATTTTCTCAAAGTTTTCACCCAAGGATCGTTTTTGATAATTTTTGACTTTAGAAAACCTTGGGTTGACTTTTCTTTTGTTTTAAACTTTTAGGGACTAGTTTTGTCAATTTTTGAAACTTGAGGGACTGAAACTGCCAATTATGCAAACTTTGTTCGTTTTTCATTTGTTTTTAAACATTTTGCATCTAAAACGTATAAAACACAATTTTGGAATATTTTTAGTATTTTGATGCATTACTGAGTGTTTTTGGACGTTTTGGCAGTTCAGATACGATAAAAATGATGAGTATTTACACACTCATCATTTATGCAGAAGACTTGCAAAACTATTATGCACCACATTTTGCAGCTAAGTGTTACAACAGAAGAAATATGGTGATCCTGTGAGCAGACATATTTGAATTGTCTGATTATAATGTCGAATACATGGATAAGACATATGATTGAAGTATAGCATCCACATTATCAAACTCTTAAAAGCAAATAAATGCGATAAAAAGTGAAAAATTATGTTTGAATAATCAAAAAAGAAAATTAAAGAAGAAGTTAATAGCTAGTCCATGAATTCAGCAATAGGTCATTTACTACAACAAACACCAACCACATGACGCCCAGATGAAATTTTGGTAACAATTTCCTCTTTCGCCATCAAAATGCAGGATTTGCTATTTAGGTGAAAAATTAGGACCCTCAATCAAATCTTTTGGCACAAGCTTACCAATTAACTCAACTAAAGTGTTATCTAACGAGTGTGCTGCGATTTGATCTAATAACATTGATAAAGTAGTAGCATCTAGTGAGTAACATCTTTCATCCATTTCATGTAAAAGATTCTCTACATCATCATAGTGTTTGTTCTTTAGATATCCTTGGAGAAGAACATTATAAGTAACACTATTTGGCGGGCAACCACTCTTTTCCATTTTAAGAAACAACTCTTTTGCATCACCCACTAGACCTTCCCTACATAGCCCACTAATCATCACACTGAATGTTCGAACATTAGGATGCAAACCTTTATTAGTTAGATCCTGAAAAAGAGCCTTTCCAATATCAAACTTACCACAATTGCTTGCACCATCTATGAGGATATTATACACAACAACATCCGAAATTAGTTTACTATTACCCATTAAATGAAACAAAGAGAGTGCCTCTTCTATTTGATGGTTGTTGCAAAGACCCTCTAAAACAATTCCATAAGTCAACTGATTAGGCATATGACCTTTTGCATGCATCTCATCAAAGAGTTTGCGTGCATCTCCACATCGACCAACCTGAAACAATCCTTGTATCATGGTACTGTAAGTGACAACATTGTGTTTCAAACCTTTTCTGGTTATTTCATTAAAGAGGTCCATTGCCTCATCTATTCTCAAACTCTTGCAATACCCATTCAATAAACTATTGTATGAAATAACATCAGGGACAAGACCTCTAAACACCATTGAATCAAAAATGGTCTTTGCTTTGCTCATTTCACCACGCAAACAATAACCATCTATAAGTGTATTGTATGTCACTATGTCTGGAACAATACCTTTTTCAATCATGATGCCAATAACTTTGTCAGCTTCTTCTGCTTTACCTTCTTTACAAAATCCATCAACTAATATATTAAAGGTTTGCACATTTGGAGAGATCCCCACATCCACCATTTCTTGAAGCATCTTAGAGGCTTCATCCAAACGACCTAAGTTACAAAGGCCATCAATCAAACAGTTGTAAGTGATGACATTTGGTGGGATGCCTTTTTTGAAAACCATTTCTTTGAAAAGTTTGAAAGCATCATCAATCATTTTGTCCTTGCAAAGACTGTCAATGATGGTGCTATATGCAACAACATTAGGTCTGCAACCTCTTTCATCCATTAGCTTAAGCAATTGAATGGCAATAAAGTTATTCCCAATCTTACAAAGCCCCTTGATCATTGTAGAGTACATAACTACATTAGGTTCACAAAGTTTATCTTTAATCAATTTCTTGAAGAAAATCTCAGCCTCGAGAATCCTATCTTCTAGGATGAGTCCATTCAAAAGGGTACTAAAAGTGAAGACATCAGGTATAATACCACGTTTGAAGTTCCAGACAAAGATAGCAAAAGCTTCATTGGTGCGATACAAATGGAAACGACACTTGACAATAATGTTCATAGTGTAATCATCAACAGGGACACGAAGAGCACGCATTTGTTTAAAAAGATCAAGGGAATGAGAAAAATGTTTCATTTTGGTAAGAGAATGCAACAACTGATTAAACTTAATAATCGAAGGAAAAGGTCGCATTTGTGACATTTGATCGAACAGGTTCGAAGCATCATCCAAATTGGCAACTTTCTGAAACTTAGATTGAGTATGACCATCAACATTTGAACAAGAAGAAGAAGAATTGGAGTGAATTTGGGAAGCTAAAAATGTGTTGTGAGGACAGAATCTTAAACCAAAATGGAGATATGAAAAAGGGGGTTCAAGGAGATATTTGGTGATTAATAAATTACCTTTGAATTTGAGAAAAGAATTAACAACTGCTAATTTTGAATTGTTCATCATCAGATTCGCTGTTTCCAAAAACCAAACCTAAATTTGAAGAAAAATTATTATCAGTAGATTGTTTTTTTATTTTATTTGGTAAAGTAAAAAACTAAAAAAATTAAGAAAAAAGAGTTTGGTATATCTTTTTGCGTCATTAGCGCGTTATTTGCATCAACCAAGAAGAAATGACTGAGATCTCTTGCAATTGTTTTGTATATATGTTTAAAAATTAACCTAATAGCATAATAAGATTTGATCATATGCACAAATATCTTTTTGAAATAAGATCAAGTGTTTGTTCTTATTTTGGGCACAAAGCATGAACCTTTTCGAGTAAGTGTTTCTGTCTCATATTTTTTTTCCATGCATATGTGTATTTCATTTTATAGGAATGATTAATCGCCCCACTAATCTCCTCATAATGCTCCATAATTGCAATAGTTGTTACATGACCAATTAAACGTGATCGTTAAATGCAGTTATAACTACCTTTAAATAGGTCAAAGCCGTTACAAGTTAGTTAGCATTCAATCCAGCATGTTAATTCGCTGATGAACATACTCCCTGAAAGGGCAGTTGAGTTGGCTCACTGAGAAGTTTACTCGTTGAAGAGATGAATCCCATGAAGATACTACTCGTTGAAGATATGAACTCATCAGCCTCATGAAGAGTCGCACTTTACCACTATAGAGTTAGGGTGGGGTGTACACTCTGTACCTTGAAGCCCATTATTTACCAGGTGTGACTTGAAACCTTCAATTGAACTAAATTTCCAACCTAGTCGGCTAGATCTTCTTCTTCCTTTTAACTAACATCTTGGCTAGTTGGCTATAAGACCACAAGTACTATAGTTAAAGGTTAGTTTATAATCAATAATGGAATAGTACAGTTGTAAGTTGTCGAGCTGATCATTGAACCAACAAACTGTCAAACCAAGTTTATGCATGATTGGTAACATAAAGAAGACAATCATCAGCGTACACCAACAATGAGGGACGGAATATATAACTAGAACCGAAAATTTGCAAGCATTACAAACAGGTCCTTTAAACTTTGTGATTGAACCTCAAACTAATGATTACACAGCCTTGTATCTGCATTGTTAAGTATGTATATGTCGTGTGTGTATTAAACGTTTGCTGTGTGGTGTGTATAGTTACTGCTTGAGTCGAGCATACACATAATGCAACCTTGATGTTTGAAATGCCTTGGAAGGTATCATTTGGTTGTTCAACAACCAAGGACAGACATGATATATAGGCATCTAACTTCAATATGAACATGAGTAAGAAACAATAATGTTGCGCGGTCAAAATTTTTGGATTTGCCACATCTAACTTCAATATGAACATGAGTAATATAGTAATGACGTACATAAATACAACGAGTGACAAGCATACCTTGAAGACCATGATATAACAGCAATAATGGGGAACCACTCAATTGATAGAAAGGAGAAACAAAAGACTCCAAATTGTTCTAGGTTTATAACCAATAAAAAGAAGCTAACCCAAGCTACTAAACAAAATACAGATAAAACAAGTAGTTAATATTTCGGCACTACAAATAAATTCAAGCAAGAAAAACCAAAAACACCCAACAAAACACTAAAGCTCGGAAATGAATCATAACCACAAATAGAGAAAGACGTTGAACTCACCAGCCCTCGTTAAACTTCTTTAACGTTCTTTATCTTTTTTTTTTTTTTTTTTTTGCAAACTATTTTTTAAATTCAATTACCATATCAAAGATCCTCACTTAGCCATCATGACCTTGACAAATTCCTCGTAGTTGATCTGGCCATCACCGTCCACATCAGCTTCACGGATCATCTCATCGACTTCCTCATCTGTCAACTTCTCACCAAGATTAGTCATGACGTGACGAAGCTCAGCTGCAGAGATGAAACCATTTTGGTCCTTGTCAAAAACCCGGAAAGCCTCCTTGAGCTCTTCCTCAGAATCAGTGTCTTTCATCTTGCGGGCCATTAAGTTGAGAAACTCAGGGAAATCAATAGTACCATTGCCATCAGCATCGACTTCATTGATCATATCTTGAAGTTCAGCCTCGGTTGGGTTTTGTCCTAGAGACCTCATAACTGTTCCAAGTTCCTTGGTTGTGATACAACCTGGTACATGCATAAATAATCACATTATCACAAGACACAACATATGGAAACAAGCACATTTAAAAATGCATATTATAGCTTTGTTTGCTGAATTACTAGAACTGATTTTTCACACTCCTTATAGAAAACCATGAACCTTATAACATACCTATTCAGATGTGGCAGACAAACACAACAATACTTTAATTTATGCTAAGAGTGTGAGATAAGTCATTAGACATACCCACAACTAAATGACTAATAAGGGACTTTTGAAGGGATGTTTGGGATTGCTTATTAAAACTGGTTAATAGTTTACAAAATAACTAGATAAGGATTATGGATAAGCAATCCCAAACACCCAAAAAAATTATTACAGTATTAAAACACAAAAAAACAAATAAGCAATCCCAAACTCCCTTTATAACATATTGGACCAGCTCATAACACCCTATATAACATGGTACAAGTTGTCAATTTGTCATATACTCCCCACTTATAACATATTGGACCAAGGTGCCACTGTTTTTATTCAATTCCTAACGTCCCGGTCACAAAAGACCAAAAAGCTATTATTAGCCCAAACAAACATGTTATTATCTAACGACGACTTACAACGGACTTATAATTCTAATCAAATACCCAAGGTAGTTAAAAGCGAAAGCGACCTCAAAGCGACATGCCTTTTTCTAAAGCGAGAAGCGACAAAAGCGAGCGCTTCAATTAACTTTTTACCCTTTGTGCATATAATAGTGTCTAGTATGAAAACAATGGTTAAATAAAAACATAATTATCTTAAAATCTTCATTTTCAATCTAAAAAGACCACAAAAGAGAAGTTTATTCAAATAGTTAAAGCTTAAAGTCTAATATTTTTTATTCGGAATAATCATCTAAGTTCTCATTTCTTATTTCCCCATCGTTTCTGAGATCCACTATATCATCTTCATCTACAAGATCCTCGTCGGATTCATCGAAGAGTGCCCTACTTGTAGATGTCCTACTTGTAGATGCCGGTGCATTTCTTCTTGTATAATGCCTCGGCTCATTTACACCACTAGCACTAGCTACGGTACCCCAAGTTAGTGCTTCATCCTCACCAAACACAAACTCCCCTTCGGTCGCTCATTTAATATTATGCTAAAGGGTCAGTTTTGTAAATATTTAACCTAATTTAAAAGATTAGGGCCGGCTGTAAAACTTCATTAGGTAAAAAATTAAAAACTAGCCGTTATGCAAAAAAGCGAGCGCTTTTAGGTCGCTTTTCGGTCGCTTTAGGTCGCTTCTGCTCGCTTTAGTAAAACGCATCGCTTTTTTAGAATCAAAGCGCTATAGGGCGCTTCGCTTCGCTTCTTCGCTTAAAGCGCGCTTTTTCTCGCTTTTGACTACACTGCAAATACCAATGTATGACACCTTGTAACAATAATAGTAAAACTTGCACAAAAATAACAAATTACACAAATGGGTTGCCAATTTGTCATCCAAAACATCTATTACTATTTATATATAATGATCTATGTCATCTATCCTTAATTCCCCAAACAGATCTGACATAAAAACATACATAGAAAACATTCTCCTATATAATACAACATAATAAAAACAAAAACAGATCCAAAATTGATCTATAATTAGACCCACATCACATATACACAAAAAAATCTTATAAAAAAAAGTCAAACAACCAAATAAACCAGATCTAACAACATAACATAACCAAATACAATATAAAGAATCAAATAAATCAATTCATGGATAATAACACATTCATTTAAACATATCATTACATATAACAAATAAAACAAAAAATGGGATTTTTATAAAAAAAAATATGAAGGAACTAACCATCGCCATCTTTATCAAATAGGCTAAAAGCCTCCTTGAATTCAGAGATCTGATCATCGGTGAGTTGATCTGCCATTGTTGTTTTTTATAAAAAATGAAAAATGAATGAAGAAAATGATGATGAGAAGTTAGAGAGAGGGGTGGGTGTGGGAATATATATAAAGAGTGGTCCTCCATATATCATGTCATTTTGAGATGCTTCCTCCTCCCATCGTGCTGTGTTTTTACTTTTTTCTCCTTTTGGTTTTATGTTTTGGGTGGTATGGACCTTTGGGTTTGTAATGCTTTTCATTTGGAGTTGGAGATGTTATAAGGTTGTAAACTTAGTGTCAGGGCTGATCAAACCATCTGAACGGACGGGACCGATTGATGGACCGACTGATATCAGACTGGACCGACCACATTCAGTCCGGTCCTCGGTCTTGGCTTTTGGGTTAATTCAGTATGGGTCTTGGTTGGTACGGTTCGGTCCGAACCACAAACAGACTATTTTGCCTTGTTAGACCAGACGAGACCGACCACATTTGGTCCGGTCCTCGGTCTCGGCTTTTGGGCTAATTCGGCCTCGGTCTTGGTCGGTCCGGTCCAGTCCGAGACCGATACTCAGCCCTACTTAGTGTTATGTTTGGTGTTCTCAAAGTCTTAGGCTGACAGAATAAGACCACGCCAACACCAGATCCAACAATGCCACATCCGCGCTACCTCAGCTTTTTTTCTTCTAAACCAAACACTCGTAATAAAGGGACCACACTCACAACAACATACCCCACAAACTTAAATATATACAAAAAATACACACACAAACCAAACCATTTCATTTGGTCCACAACCGGACCAAAACAATGCAAAAATATTGGTTGGGGGGGGGGGGGGGACGCGTGTAATTTGGTTTGTGTAGTAAGGAGACCAAACAAAATGGGTAGACCAACCGAACGGTTTGGTCCCCATTACGTTTAGTCTTAAAAGAGTTCATGTCAAACATCGTTAAGAAAATACTAGTTAAGTCATGTATATCAAGGCCAAAAATTGCTTATTTTTTAAGTAACTAGAATAGGAATACTTCTCTATTTACTCGTTTAGTAATGCTATGGATTTTGAAATGAGTATCTTTGAGTAGAGGAACCTAACATTTTTTTTATGAGTTTTAGTTATGTCTAACTTCTTGAGCTTCATGTTTGAGTTGGAATTTAAACTTATCAAACTAAAGCATTTTCAAGTGTGAAACGCACTTCGTTATTCAAATACCTATTTTTAAACAAACATGTCTTAAATATTACTCGTATGACACTTCTAAGGGTTCGTTGATATATGTTTAATATGAGGTAGTGGTAAATGATTACTCGTGATTCAAATAATGATTAACTTCAATATAAATTTCATGGCACTCGTGGGGTGATCGTGTTTATGGTGCAATGATGTTCAAAGGTAGGATCGGATGGAAGTCATAACAAATGCTGGTGGGAAAAGTCAATTTTATCAGTATCTATGTTATAGACACCCACTAACTATTCTCTTAGACCACCACATTTGTTCTTGTAACACCGTAACCATTATAACCATCAATCAAAAATTGTTGTCAATCGTTAAAAAATCGTCGTAATTTATCTTTTGTCAGTGTTTTGTACCATGCTATAAGTTATTACTATGATGGTGTTGTTGTATCCATCCAAAGTGGTTCTAAGCTCAAGATACGAGAACACATACTTACATGTTTTTCGTGATGAACTAGCATATGCTATTATGCTTGCATGTTTTTGTTGATGAACTATTGAGCTTATAGTCTTTGTTAGAAAAATGTTATAACAAAGGTGTTTAGGATTGTGCTTTCCAAAACGATTATCTGAATGTAGCACTAACCTAACTTTTCAAAATTGATTTTCTTTACAAAAATGACGATGGTTATTTTTCCAATAGGTTTCAAATGCTAATTTTTACAATTAAATGCAACAATTAGCCAAAATATATTTTGAAATACAATTTCAAACAACATTCAAGGTGTGTGTTCAAAAACTAGTTGAAACTGAAGTGTATATTATATGCGGTAAATTGTAGCTTTTATTTTCACAAATGTGTTTGGTTAGTTAGATGTTATTTACAACTTAATCACCTCAATTGCTTTGACATGCTCACTTAGAGTAAAAATCAATAATGGGCTATTATTATAAGGGTTTTTCTAATGTGTGCCCTGGGGCACACGTTAAGAACACCAAAAGGACAATGGGACCCACGAAAAAGTACATCCGGACCCACACCTTTTATCTGAAAAGTGTACTTTTCTGTGGGTCCGGATGTACTTTTTCGTGGGTCCCATTGTCCTTTTGGTGTTCTTAACATGTGCCCCCAGGGCACACATTAGAAAAACCCTTATTATAATATGACACAAAAAGACATCAAATGAAGTTCACACATATTCTAATTTTTTTTATATTCATTCATGATATTTTAAAAATATATTTAAACAATTTGCCTAATTAAAAAAAATATTCATTTTGTTAAGCTTATTTATACTAGCTTGAGTTTACGAAAGTTCATAACTTTTAAAAAGTTTCTAGAAAGATAATACTTTTATAAGCTAGTCGTCAAACACATCGTTAGACTGACTTTTGTTCACGACGAGAACAATACAAAATTGAAAATTCGATTATTTAGTGCGAAAGCGCTCTTCAAATTCCAAATGATGGGCTACCTTTTCACCAAAGGTCAACCAATTATTTTGGGCTTACAAGTTTTGTTTTTTCATTTCAAAATTTGAACCCACTTCACGAACTCGGCTCTTAAAAACTTATGGTCAATGGTTTCATGATACAGTCTTTACTGAGTTAGTGAGTTGCATACTAGAACCATACGATTTTTACAGAACAGTATCCATAAAATGATGGGAGTACATATTAACATATCACATCATTTTGTCAAAATTACGTTCTTTCTCACTCATATATGGGCAGTAACGTTACACCACTATCTACAAATTAACTTGTTAAATATGACATATTCATAGTGAATTATGTGGTCACTTGTCATGACGCATATATACGAAGATTTTTAGACACACGTGTCCTCTGTTAAAATAATACTCCGTATATCAAAGTAACCCACTGAGAGATAAATTTATCAAAAAGAATGTGCAAGGAAGTTGCTTCGATATGACAAAGAATACAACAAAGACATTAGGACTGCACTTAAGCGACCAAGAAGGCAACAAGAAGCTCACAGGAAATCATCACCAACGTTCCTCCTACTAGTTTGACAAAGATTCTCAAACGGAAAAAGAAATATTTGTTTAAAAAAAATAGCTTTCGGCAAATTTAGGTGACATAAAAAGCATTTCATGGACTTGTCGAAGATTTTATATATTCTTTGATTTCATTTTTGCAAATCCAAATAAAAAAAAAAAAAAAAAAAAAAAAAATCAAAATAAAAATAAATAAATAAATAAAAATCAAAAAGCAAACTAAAAAGTAAGAGTCAGAACATGAATTGTCAAATCTATCTAACATCACACGGTACCCTAGATGTACATGTGGTGCCAACCCAAAACGACCCTCATAGCGCCAAGAGGATATCGCTCCGTCGGCCCTCGTCGTGGTGACCATCCCACACGGTCTTTTTTTTTTTTTTTTTTTTTTTTTTTTTTTTTTTTTTTTTTTACCATGGTACCGTTTTTACTAATGACATCACTTTTGGTTTCAATTAGGGATGAGCACGGGTCTAGAACCGTTTGGAATCAGAATTGGAACCGGACCCGATGGATTCAGTAACAAAATTTAGTGAAAAGTAGGCATATCAATACATTTCAGCTATTACAACTTGTAGCTCTCATTAAGAGTCACCAACTTATATCTAATAGTTTGCAACTATTTTTTCCAAACACATATGAAGATAAATCGCTCAAAATCTAATTTGATACGTCTTGACTTCAAATAATGTTTGGTGCAAAAATTTTTAAGTGACGACGCTAACCTCTCTGAAAGAGAGTATTTTGTCCGGTTTGAGTTTGTGAGACGGTGAGCTTAACTCCCACAAATTAAGCTAAAAAAATCTAAAACCTTAATTTAAAAAAAAAAAAAAAAAAAACTGAATATTAGTTGTTTATGCATAATCTGGCGCGGACTGAATTCGACGACTCTCCTTGGGCCGTTAGTCGTCTTCTAGAGCCCTGAGTAGACCTGTCAACGAAGAGAACCCGTTAGGAGTGGACCCGAGGCCGTAGCCCCGGGATCCACCTCCGACGGTCAAGTTAGTATCGGTGCGATATGGCTAATAAGAGTTAGGTTTAGAGTAACCTATTATCTTGTGTTGTGAAGGGAACCCCAGCCCTATATTTATAAGGCATAGATTAAGGTTTAGGCGTAGAGTGGGCCGCTGTCTGCTGGGCCTGACCCATTCCTGGCCGAGTCCGGATTATACGTCCACAAGCCCCCCAAGTCTAGTTTGACATAGTGCATGGCTATGTTAGGCTAGACTTAAGTTCTGTTCATGGCCGCGTAGGCCCAATCAACCATGACGGCATGGCCCATGTGTGCGCAACTTGTGTGCACATGGGACAGATCATACTGCGCAACCCACATGCGACAGTGCGCACTGGGATTGCGATTGTGATTGTCTCACAATTGTGAAGGTGGATCTCGTATGTTGCATCCTGGGTAAGGGCGTACCCTTTGTACCAGTAGCGATGCAGCATGGTGCGACAGAAGACGTGCTTCTGTGGCAGAAGTGCGCATTGTGCGCGACAAGGATGTGCGTTGTACTCGACAAGGATGCGCGCTGTGCGGGACAGAGGTGCGCGCTGTGCGCGAACATTACATTTGTCTTTACAACCGACAGAGGACGTCTCCCCTGCGGCAAGATGGTGTGAATATTTAAATCCGTCTTTGTACCGGGCTTGCAATACCTCTTACGTACGATCTGCTTCCAAATATACATGCGTGACGCGTACGGAAACAGTGGCATTATATACTCTGGTAGCCCCCCAAGTTTGATGGTGCTACTCTTGTAGGAGCATTAAACTTAGTTATTCAAATCCTGAAAAACACTTAATGCAAATATTAAAAGTATATGCCGCGAATCGCAACATATAAAAGCTAATGGAGTAAAAGATTAGCGCGAAGCAATATATAGCACATAGCATGTGAAAGTAACACATAAGAGAAATAGTAGTGCGAATTACGCCTATCGTGAGGTTTTACAAACTATATAAATAATGAATTGTTGTTTCAATAGCACCGTGACCGTGACTAATAGTTTCAATTGCACGCACAAACGCAGATGGACGTATCGTGGCCGCATAGACTCGAACGTTTGCGGATGATCTCAGATGACCACGACTTTTGTCCAGTGCGCTCATGGCGATTGACTAGCATCGTGGTTCCTGTACGTGACAGTGCGCTCATGGCGCCAATCTGCGAAGATGTCCGAACGCACGGCCTAACGCGGGTAGATTTATCGTGACTGCGTTGTTCGCTGCTAAAAGATAAAGTAGGTCCGATCGTGCGGATTTAGTGCGGTTATAGGTAAAATAGTGTTTACCAAGTTAAAAGATTTACATAAAATCTTATCAATATTTAAAAGATATTATATCCCCTTTTTTTATAAATATTACGAATATTATGAGATTTACTTGTTGTAGCTCAAACACAATCAAATCCTATAGTAAGGATACGTTGGATCGTATATATAAAAGAGAACGGTAAACAAAAGAACAAGAATTATAATTCTTGTTGTATTCGAGCAAAACAAATATATGATCTTATGTCAGCAAAACAAATATAAGTATATATGATCTTATGCCGCAACTTTTGACCAAGGAATCTTGTGTCAGTGAATAGAACAAAAACGTTTTAGGTTTTGTTGTTGTGTCGCATCTTAAACTCGATGGTTGCGTATATTATTTTGTATCTGCGCATCGTGTACTAGCAGAAAATAAAGAAAGAATACCGGCTTTTGAACTCGATGGTTGCTTTCCGGTGATGTGAGAGCACGAAACTTGTCGTAGTCGGTCCCACGGATGGCGCCACTTGTTGATGCATAATCTGACGCGGACTGAATTCGACGACTCTCCTTGGGCCGTTAGTCGTCTTCTCGAGCCCTGAGTAGACCTGTCAACAAAGAGAACCCATTAGGAGTGGACCCGAGGCCGTAGCCCCAGGATCCACCTCCGATGGTCAAGTTAGTATCGGTGCGATATGGCTTATAAGAGTTAGGTTTAGAGTAACCTATTATCTTGTGTTGTGAAGGGAACCCCAGCCCTATATTTATAAGGCATAGATTAGGGTTTAGGCGTAGAGTGGGCTGCTGTCTGCCGGGCCCGACCAATTCCTGGCCCAGTCCGGACCATACGTCCACATTAGTTATTTTGTAATGTTTTTTACTCATTCTCGATTTATGTGTGAAAATTGCGTCCACCAATGAAGTTGTTGTCGTAGGTTCGAGTCTTGTTCGAGACATATATGAAAATATTGTGATATGAAGAGGGTGTTTGTTTCAGTTTATATAGCCAACTTACAACTTATTTGGTTTTGGGTTATGTTTCATAAGTTTACTTTTTGTGGCTTATTTTGAAATTTTTGGACTTATAAAAGCTTATTATAATATACTAAACTTACATAAGCTGGAAAACTTAAAAATAAGACACAAAAAGTGAGCTTATGAAACATAAGCCCAAAACCAAATAAGCCATAAGTCAGTTATATACGCCGAAAGAAACATTCCCGAAGTGCTTAGATATTGTTAATTCAAAAAATATATAAAAATAACATACGTTATAGTGCTACTCGTATTTTATATTTTTATAAGCGTATTTTGAATTCCCCCTTTTAAATCAGAAATAGGACATGCTTTTTCAGTATTTATTTTCCTTGTTTACCAACCACTATAGTAGTTGGTTGAACCGTTGAAACAATAGTGGTAAATCGACCATGATGATGAACAGCTCAAAATCATCTGCTGTACATGTTTTCTCTAATTTCAGAGGTAATAACTCTTTCCTTAAAACCCCTTTTTCATATCTCCATTTAGGTTTAAGATTCTGTGCTGATAACACATTTTTAGCTTCCCAAATTCACTCCAATTCTTCTTCGTCTTCAAATGTTGATGGTAATACTCAATCTAAGTACCAAAAAGTTGCCAATTTAGATCATGCTTTGTACCTGTTCGATCAAATGTCTCAAAGACGGCCTCTGCCTTCTGTTGTTAAGTTTACTCAATTGATGCAATCTGTCACCAAAATGAAACATTTTTCCCATTCACTTGATCTTTTCAAGAAAATGTGCGCCATCGGTGTTCCTGTTGATAAATTTACAATGAGTATTGCAATCAAGTGTTGTTGTCAGTTGTATCGCACCAATGGCGCTTTTGCAGTCCTAGGCTTTTGTTTTAGGCGGCATATTGTACCAAATGTCTTCATATTTAGTGCGCTTCTAGATGGACTGGTCCATGAAGATGGGATTCTTGAGGCTGAGATTTTCTTCAAAAAATTGATTAAAAATAAACTTTGTGAACATGATGCGGTTATGTACTCCACAATGATCAAAGGGCTTTGCAAGGTTGGTAACAATGTTATTGCCATTCAATTGCTTAGGCTTATGGATGAAAAGGGTTGTAAACCTAATGTTGTGACATATAACACCATCATTGACAGTCTTTGCAAAGACAAAATGATTGATGATGCTTTCAAACTCTTCAAAGAAATGGTTTTCCAAAAAGGCATCTCACCTGATGTCATCACTTACAACTGTTTGATTGATGGCCTTTGTAGTTTAGGTCATTGGGATGAAGCCTCTAAGATGCTTCAAGAAATGTTGGATGTTGGGATCTCTCCAAATGTGCAAACCTTTAGTATAGTAATTGATGCATTTTGTAAAGAAGGTAAAGTAGAAGCAGCTGACAAAGTTATTGACATCATGATTGAAAAAGGTATTGTTCCAGACATAGTGACATACAATACACTTATAGATGGTTATTGTTTGCGTGGTGAAATGAGCAAAGCAAAGACCATTTTTGATTCAATGGTCTTTAGAGGTCTTGTCCCTGATGTTGTTTCATATAGTAGTTTACTGAATGGGTATTGCAAGAGTTTGAAAATAGATGAGGCGATGGATCTCTTTAATGAAATAACCAGAAAAGGTTTGAAACACGATGTAGTCACTTACAGTACCATGATACAAGGATTGTTTCAGGTTGGTCGATGTGGAGATGCACGGAAACTCTTTGATGAGATGCATGCAAAAGGTCAAATGCCAAGTCAATTGACTTATGGGATTATTCTAGAGGGTCTTTGCACTAACCGTCAGATAGAAGAGGCATTATCTTTGTTTCATTTAATGTGTGATAGCAATCTAAATTCTGTAGTTGTATACACTATCCTTATGGATGGAGCTACCAAATGTGGGAAGTTTGATATTGCAAAGGGTCTTTTCCGGGATCTAACTAATAAAGGTATGCATCCTAATATTCAAACATATAGTGTGATGATTAGTGGGTTGTGTAGGGAAGGTCTATTGGGTGATGCAAAACGATTGTTTCTTAAAATGGAAGAAGGTGGTTGCCTGCCAAATAATGTTACTTACCGTGTTCTTCTCCAAGGTTATCTAAAGAACAATCACTATGATGATGTAGAGATGCTTTTACAGGAAATGGATGGAAGAGGTTACTCACTTGATGCTACAACTTTATCACTGTTATTAGACCAAATCGCTGGAGGTTTCTTAAATAACACTTTACTTGACTTGATCGGTAAGCTTGTGCCAAAAGAATTGATGAACAGTCCCAACTTTTCACCTAAATAGCAAATACTGCACTTTGATGAAGAAAGTAGGAAATCAGTACCACAATTTCATTTCGGAGTCATGCTGTTAGTCATTTGACAGTTTCATTTCAATGAATCCAAAACTATTGAGTACTTGTATTTGTTGTATTTTTATGACCTATTGTTAATTCATGATACTAGTGGTTAAACTATTGCTAAAGTCATGGACTCATGGTTATTTGACATTTTCATTTTACTGAATTCACTGTTATTGAGTATTTGGTACTTTTTGTATCTAAATGACCTATTGCTTTAGTGTGAATCAAGCAAAGACTACTACTATATTCCTATCTTTCAAGCATCTTCAGGTCCACTATGAGATCATGAAGATTTGCCTAATTCTATGCTGTAGGGTAACATATAGCACCAAAATAACATATCTGAGTGTATATATATCATATGATCAAAGGTGATTTGTAAGGCCATAGGTTGACCATGAACCCTACTATTCTGCATTGATTTTTTGCATCAAATCTGAATGCCAGATCACAATATTTCTTCAGTTGTGTAGTTGTGGGTAACAGCACGTAACCCATCTGCATCTATATCTCCATATATACACCTGAACATTTAGAATCTGCGAGTTGAACCCAAACAGTATTCCATGTCTCCCTCCCTGCCCAATTACTTTGTAGTATTCAATCTTTTCATTCCGAAAAACTTAGATATTATATAGTATCTTTAGTAATCAATGGATGTTAACTGATATTTGCAGCGTGAACACGCATCTGTTTATAGTGGTTTGATGTCTAATGGTTTTTTTTTGCTGTGATGAGGATGCTACTTAGATCCATTCAAAGCAGTAACCATTCTTTGACCTATTAGTGAGTAAGCAACTAAATTTAAGTAGAGTTTAAAAAGTCAACTGTAGTTTGATGCATTAGAAGAAGAAAGTTAAGCCCTCACAAGATACACATACTTCTAAGTAATAGTTTACATTGTAATAAGTTATACTGTATAGTTGGTCGATATTAAAGTTAATTAGAATGTTGTTAGCCTTTCTGTTAAGATTACTTACACTCTGTTTTTTTTTTATTAAGTCATAGTGGACTTTCCTATGCTGACTTCTGCTTTTGTATATATTTATCATTCACCTGATACTTGTAATGAATATTTTACAAAAATGCTCTTTATCTTTATCGAAAATTAGACTTAGTATTAGTGATATGAAGGCGTAAAGTTGTTGGACGTCATATTTTTTCTGTAAGTGGTAATAATGTAATATGCTTAGATAAGCTGTATTACATGAATGATTTACATTGTCTTTAATAAATCATTTAGGAAGTTATATTCAGTTAATCATTTGTTCGACCCATTTCCCATTTAGTTAAATCTTTAGTCTTGACTTTTGAGCCATTTGACCCGTTTTAGATAAAAGGTAACCCAAAATAGACCATTAAGTGGGTACAAGGGTTAGATTTGACACATAAGGTGTTCTCTAAGTTGGAGTAAGCTAATTTATTTGTCACTGCTGCTGTTCGTGATCACAGAACACCCATGGTTACTACAAGCAATGATACACCGGGAATGTTGGCTTCACAAAGTAACAAAAATGACGTGAACTTCAGCAACAGCAAAAGAGGTGATTCCACAATGCTCGTTAATACCATGAGGCTTCGGCTCAGGAGAACATTTGTTTTAAGGGTGTGCATGTCATAAATATATGTTTTTGATTTACAAAATTGTAGAGCATTTGAACAGTCTTGTTGAACAAGTCTCATCTAGTGAGTAGTGTCTAAAGTCTGAACATGTATGCAGTATGCCCCAAAATAGAAGTTTAACTGTGACAAGGCTATTAGATTAAGGAACTGATATGTGCTAGACTGCTAGTCATGTCTTTTATTCATTATAGAGTTTGCTCACGAGTTTTTACTTACCATGGTTGAGTCACATTATCGGTGCGGCAGTGATGTTACTCAACTATATTAGAGTTGATACTATATTTGGAATTAGAGAAAGGTTATGAGGTTATCTCTTGAGGTGAAGTTCACATATCGGGTTCATGAATATATATCTTAGAGAAATGATACTTCATATTTGGAATATAGCATCTAGTGAACTTTTTATAAAGGTTTATGACTCTGCATAGTAATCCTCAATCATAAATTCATAAACTTCTTTTCTTATTATAAATATTTTTTACTATGCATAAACTTCTTAAAGATTTATAAAACCTCATTAAAAACAAAAGCATTAAAATTAGAAAATGTTCAAGATATAACACCTTTTTCATTTCACAAAAGAATGAAATACATTTTCATTATTGTCAATAAAATGATAGACCTCTTCATCTTTTTTTAAACATTATTATAAACACTATAGTAGATGCTCTAACTGGACATAAAGAACATTGAAAATATTGGAGAGGAAGTACGTAACGTCGCTTTCATACTTCCTAATTTTTATTTTTAATTTTTTTTTTAACATTTTGGAGTTTTTTCATAAATAATTATTCATACAAGATAGATAACAATATTAGAGCATCCATGATGGTGGATTTTTTAAAAGTTTTATAAATTTATCAAATCTTTAATTTATAAAGTTTTTGATTTTATAAACTTTTTTGCAATATGTATACTTTTTAAAGTTTATTATATGCATTTCGTTTATACACAGACATGAATCATTAACTCACTATTAGGTGTGTACCCGTGCATGACGACATGATTTAATAACGGCAAATAGTTATAGTTGTGATATTGTGGTTAAGTGTTTCATTTTTAAAATTGACGTTGACAACTCCTTATCATCATCCAAGATAACAACAACATTATACCAGCTCCAATTTAACAAATTGGGATTGAAATATGGATCGAGATTGGGAACAAGATTGTGATGAATTTGTAGAAAAAGAAAAAAAAAATGGCAGAGAATGAGTAATTTAAATAAATAAATAAATCAATAAACATGATTCTTAAGGCGACTATTTTAGAAACTTTTTTTAAAAACATTTATGTGAGAAAGTAAATAAAAAATTGAAATTTGAGTTATAAAAAGGTATTTTGAGAATTAAATATTACTCATTTTTAAGTTTTTAAAGATTAAAGAACAACATTTGTGCATTATACATATTAAAGTTATAACAACATAAATAACTTTTCATGTGTTTTAAACATTTTTTTAAACTCCACCGTGGGTGCCCTAAGTAGCATGTAACATATGATAAAACTGTTTACATACTTATTTTTTAAATGTTGTACGTGTAGGGATCAAAATATTTGCAAATCGATTCTCATAATGTTTTTGATGGTGAGCTGCGAGTAACAATGTATCAAGGGATATGATTGTAAATCATTAAATCCTATAGGAACGTAAACATCCAATCAAGATTTAAGACGTCAGTTCACTCTTATCTACCTCGTAGCGTGTCAAAAGATCCGGATCGGACCTAATTTTCCACAAGTGTTAAGATTATTCGTTTATGTAAATATGCAATTTAATGTAAACATACAATTAAAAATTTCACAAGTGCCACGACTTTTCTTCTCCGTTTCATCTTGCCAAGAAACAACACAAAGTTCCGTGTGGAACTGAAACTCGAAATTCCATGGTCTCGTCATATCTAAAAAAAGTTTAAATTAGAATGGTGGCAGTGCATCGGCATCACCACCGGCGGCATAGCCGCCGGTGAACACCGCCGCCACCTCGGCGGCATGGCCAGCGGCATGGGTCTAACGGCAAAGATTGCTTACGCGGTTTGGTGATTTCAAAGTCAAAATGTTACCGTTTGGAATTTATTGTTGAATGTTGGAGCGAAAAAAAAAAAAAAAAATCCCTATATATATTAAACATTCCATTTTTATTTTCATACTTTCAAACATATACATAAACACAAACTTTTTTAAACACATACATTTTTATCATGGATAGTGGCAAATCAAGAGGTGCTTCATCACAAAAAGGTCGTGGACGTGGCTATCGTCCTCGTGTTCGTCCGCAACGAGCCGCACGAACACATAACCAATCAGGTTATGCGAGATTTCATTGTTGCCAAAAAACGTGGGTACGCGGAGAAATATGGATGGCCTACCGATTTTTAGATATAATTATGTATTTTTTTTCCAAGTATTATGTAATGTTATTTTAATTATTAATGAAATTTATGTTTTAATTAAATTGTTTAATTTAATTTATGAAAAAAAAAAAAAAAAAAAGTTGGGAGGTATGAAAAAAGGCATGGTTGCCACTAAAAAGGGGTTGGGAGGTATGAAAAAAGTATGAATGAGGTGGAATGATATTATTGGTGAATTTGGGAGGTATGGATAATTTCGGAAGCATGACTGCCACCCTCCTTATAGTCTAACATACAAAAAATGAACTTCTTTCCTTCTGTAAGTTTTAGTATATTTTAAAATAACTTTTTGCTCAAATTCAGATTAGAGTTAATTGCAAAAATCGTCCTTGAACTTTGGCCAGATTGCATGTTTCGTCCCAACTATTTCGAAAGTGCAGAAACCGTCCCTGTGAAAAACTTTGAGCAAATTTTGGTCCCTGGTTTTAACTGAGGTTAAGTGGTTTTCGTTATAATTTACACGTTAGCCCTTTGGGCTAACAACTGTTGTAGCGTCCATCCTTTAACTAACGGCTGTTTATAACTTTATTTTTTAAATTTATTTAAAGGTTTTTTTTTTTTTTTTTTTTTTTTTTTTTTTTTTTTTTTTGACCAAGATGATGAATCGCTCTGCTGTAAATGTTTTCTCCAAATTCAAAGGTAATCTATTCATTACCAATTGTCTCCATATAATCCCTCTTTCATATTTCCAATTAGGTTTTAGATTCCCTCCTGATATCACATTTTTATCTTCCAAATTCACTCCAATTCTTTTTCTTCAAATGTTGATGCTAATACTCAATCTAAGTACCAAAAAGTTGCCAACTTGGATGGTGCTCTGAACCTGTTCGATCAAATGTCACAAAGACGACCCTTTCCTTCGATCATTAAGTTTAATCAGTTGTTGCATTCTCTTTCCAAAATGAAGCATTTTTCTCATTCTCTTGAGCTTTTCAAACAAATGTGCGCTCTTCGTATTCCTGTTGATAAGTTTACAATGAGTGTTGCAATCAAGTGTTGTTGTCAGTTGTATCGCACCAATGACGCTTTTGCACTCATAGGCTTTTGTTTCAGGCGATCTATTGTACAAAATATCTTCATATTAATGCCCTTCTAGATGGACTGGTCCATGAAGATAGGATTCTTGAGGCGGAGATTTTCTTTAAGAAACTTATTAAACTGAAACTTTGTGAACCTGATGTAGTCATGTACTCCACTATGATTAAAGGGCTTTGCAAGGTTGGTAATAACGTTATTGCCATTCGATTAGTTATGCTTATGGATGAAAGAGGTTGTAAACCTGATGTTTTGACATATAACACCATCATTGATAGTCTTTGCAAGGACAAAATGATTGATGATGCTTTCAAGCTTTTCAAAGAAATGGTTTTCAAAAAAGGCATCTCACCCAATGTCATCACTTACAGCTCTTTGATTGATGGCCTTTGTAGTTTAGGTCATTGGGATGAAGCCTCTAAGATGCTTCAAGAAATGTTGGATGTTGGGATCTTTGCAGATGTGCAAACCTTCAATATATTAGTCGATGCATTTTGTAAAGAAGGTAAAGTAGAAGAAGCTGAGAAGGTTATTGACGTCATGATTGAAAAAGGTATTGTTCCAAACATAGTGACATACAACACACTTATAGATGGTTACTGTTTGCGTGGTGAAATGATCAAAGCAAAGACAATTTTTGATTCAATGGAGTTTAGAGGTCTTGTCCCTAATGTTGTTACATATAACAGTTTATTGAATGGATATTGCAAGAGTTTGAAAATAGATGAGGTGATGAATCTCTTTAATGAAATAACCAGAAAAGGTTTGAAACACAATGTAGTCACTTACAATACCATGACACAAGGATTGTTCAGGGTTGGACGTTGTGGAGATGCACGCAAACTCTTTGATGATATGCATGCAAAAGGTCAAATGCTAAATCAATTGACTTATGGAATTATTTTAGAGGGTCTTTGTAACAATCATCAAATAGAAGAGGCACTTTCTTTGTTTCATTTGATGGGGGATAGTAAGCTAAATGCAGATGTTGTTGTGTACACTATCCTCATGGATGGAGCAACCAAATGTGGGAAGCTTGATATTGCAAAGGGTCTTTTCCGGGATCTAACTAATAAAGGTATGCATCCTAATATTCAAACATATAGTGTGATGATTAGTGGGTTGTGTAGGGAAGGTCTATTGGGTGATGCAAAACAATTGTTTCTTAAAATGGAAGAAGGTGGTTGCCGGCCAAATAATGTTACTTACCGTGTTCTTCTCCAAGGTTATCTAAAGAACAATCACTATGATGGTGTAGAGATGCTTTTACAGGAAATGGATGGAAGAGGTTACTCACTTGATGCTACAACTTTATCACTGTTATTAGACCAAATCGCTGGAGGTTTATTAAATAACACTTTACTTAACTTGATCGGTAAGCTTGTACCAAAAGAATTGATGAACAGTCCCAACTTTTCACCAAAATAGCAAATACTGCACTTTGATGAAGAAAGTAGGAAATCAGTACCACAATTTCATTTCGGAGTCATGCTGTTAGTCATTTGACAGTTTCATTTCAATGAATCCAAAACTATTGAGTACTTGTATTTGTTGTATTTTTATGACCTATTGTTAATTCATGATACTAGTGGTTAAACTATTGCTAAAGTCATGGACTCATGGTTATTTGACATTTTCATTTTACTGAATTCACAGTTATTGAGTATTTGGTACTTTTTGTATCTAAATGACCTATTGCTTTAGTGTGAATCAAGCAAAGACTACTACTAAATGACATATCTGAGTGTATATATATCATATGATCAAAGGTGATTTGTAAGGCCATAGGTTAAGCCCTCACAAGATATACATACTTCTAAGTAATAGTTTACATTGTAATAAGTTATACTGTATAGTAGGTCGATATTAAAGTTAATTAGAATGTTGTTAGCCTTTTTGTTAAGATTACTTACACTCTGTTTTTTTTTGTTAAGTCATAGTGGACTTTCCTATGCTGACTTCTGCTTTTGTATATATTTATCATTCACCTGATGCTTGTAATGAATATTTTACAAAAATGCTCTTTATCTTTATCGAAATTTAGACATAGTATTAGTGATTCGAAGGCGTAAAGTTGTTGGACGTCATATTTTTTCTATAAGTGGTAATAATGTAATATGCTTAGATAAGCTGTATTACATGAATGATTTACCTTGTCTTTAATAAATCATTTAGGAAGTTATATTCAGTTAATCATTTGTATACATTTTCAGACGACGTTCAACCTGTTCGACCCATTTCCCATTTAGTTAAATCTTTAGTCTTGACTTTTGAGCCATTTGACCCGTTTTAGATAAAAGGTAACCCAAAATAAACCATTAAGTGGGTACAAGGTTAGATTTGACACATAAGGTGTTCTCTAAGTTGGAGTAAGCTAATTTATTTGTCACTACTGCTGTTCGTGATCACAGAACACACATGGTTACTACAAGCAATGAGACACCGGGAATGTTGGCTTCACAAAGTAACAGAAATGACGTCAACTTCACCAACAACAAAAGAGGTGATTCCACAATGCTCGTTAATACCATGAGGCTTCGGCTCAGGAGAACTTTTGCTTTAAGGGTGTGCATGTCTTAAATATATGTTTTTGATTTACAAAATTGTAGAGCATTTGAGAAGTCTTGTTGAACAAGTCTCATCTAGTGAACAGTGTCTAAAGTCTAAACATGTATGCAATATGCCCCAAAATAGAAGTTTAACTGTGACAAAGGCACACAGTTCATGCCATATGTCGAATATTGTATTCATGATAAGGCTATTAGATTAAGGAACTGATATGTGCTAGACTGCTAATCGTGTCTTTTATTCATTAGAGTTCGCTCACGAGTTTTTACTTTGCCATGGTCGAGTCGCATTATCGGTGCGGCAGTGATGTTACTCAACTATATTAGAGTTGGGGAGAATTGCATATATACCCACTAAAACTCAAAAACTTGCATATTTCTCCAAAATACAAGTTTTCAATGCATGATGTACAATGCAAGTTAAGCATGTTTTGGGTATATATGCAAATATGCAAGTTTTAGTGGGTATATATGCAATTGCCCCGAAGAGTTGATACTATCTTTGGAATTAGAAAAAGATTATGAGGTTATCTCTTGAGGTGAAGTTGGCATATCGGGTTCATGAATATATATCTTAGAGAAATGATACTTCGTATTTGGATATATTACGGTGAACTTTTTATAAAGGTTTATGTGCATAGCCATCCTCAATCATAAATTCATAAACTTTTTTCTGATTATAAATCTTCTTTTATTATGCATATATTTCTTGAAGCTTTATAAAACCTCATTAAATACAAAAGCATTAAAATAAAATAAAAAATTAAGATATTAGACCTTTTATTTCACATAAAAATAAAACACATTTTCACTATTGTCAATAAAATGATAGACATCTTCATATTTCTTTAAACACTATTATAAATCACTGTAGTAGATGCTCTAACCGGAGGTAAAGAATATTAGAAATACTGGAGAGGAAGTACGTAACGGCGCTTTCATACATCCTAATTTTTTTTAGCGTTTTGGAGTTGTTTCATAATTAATTACTCCGTATTCTTTATTCATACAAGATAGATATAAACGCTATTAGATCATCCATGATAGTGGATATTTTAAAATTTTTATAAATTTATCAAATCTTTAATTTATAAAGCTTTTGATTTTATAAACTTTTTTGCAATATGTATAAAGTTTTTCAAGTTTATAAAATGCTCAACAATTACACATGCGTTAAGTTTATACATAGACATGAATCATTAACTCACTAGTATGCGTGTACCCATGCATGATGACATGATTTAACAAATTGAGATTGGAATATGTATCGGGATTGAGAATAAGATTGTGATGAATTTGTAAAGAAAGAAAAAAGATGGCACAGAATGAGTAATTAAATATATATATATATATATATATATATATATATATATATATATATATATATATATATATATATAAAGAAAAAACTATTCTTAGGGCGAGTATTTCAGAAACTTTTTTTAAAAACATTTTTATATGAGAAAATAAATAAAAATTTGAAATTTGAGTTTTAAAAGGGTATTTTGAGGATTAAATATTACTCATTTTTAAGTTTTTAAGGATTAAAGAACAACATTTATGCATTTCATTTATATGTAGTAAATGATATGCATGGTATGTTTCAAAAGAGAAAAAGATGTGCATGTGATCTTGTTGTGAGTTACAATGATATATGCATGGTATGTTTCATAAGAGAAAAAGATGTGCATGTGATCCTATTGTGAGTTAGTTTCTCTAACGGTGTAGAGACAATAAAGTTATAAGGTTTTGGTTTTGGATAACCCTAGACTCTGTTTGACGTCCTCTTTACGGCTATTAACAAAGTCCCTCAACCCCATATTAGATTTCACCACTTCTTTTGAGTCATCAAACTTTAAAGAATAGAACAATGGTGGATTAGAGTTCGTTATTATAAATTTGTAGGTTGCTTCTTGCAAATTAGCCAAACAATAAGCATCCAAAAGAGTTTTGGATATAAACACGCTAACCCTTTTTTCAAGTTCTGGTGGCAACCCACAAATGAAAACATCAACTAAAAGTTGCTTAAACCCATCTTACTGAATGAAGAATTGAATGAGTCAAAATACTCTTTCTCTGTGTCATAATTTTTGAGAAATCCAGTCATCCCTATTTCATTAAAGGATAATTACCAAAATGTCCCGTTGCCCTGCGGTTTATGCATTTTTAGCCCGATTTTAAAATATTCTTGATTTAACTCGGGTTGCCCTGGGCAACAAGCGTATAACCAACCGCATGATGACACGTGTCCTCCAGTTGCCCAAAAAATTACAAAAGTTGCCCAAAAAACACAAAAGCTGCCCCAAAAAATGACACTTGTCATCATGCGGGTGGTTATATACTTGTTGCCCAGGGCAACCCGGGCTAAAACGAGAGTATTTTAAAATCGGGCTAAATATGCCTAGACCCAGGGCAACTAGGCTATTTAATTATTTATCCCTTTCATTAGACCCTTATATGTGCATCAATTTTATCATCACCAATTTTATTTTATTTTTATTTATTTATTTATTTATTTTTTCTTTTCCCATTATTTAGTACATTATGACTATATTTTACTATTAAAGGTTTCAAATCATTCACAAAATATGAACTACGACTCGAATTCTTAAGATCAAAACACATGAATTTACCTTTGTCTTCTTTCAATTCTCGCATGTCACCACCCATGAATTCGTTCTTGAAAGACACCTCATTAATGGACCTTGAAAGCTTCCTTTTACTCCTAAATGCCTAGAGCAACGGGTCAACGCCACTTTATTTTATTTTATTTTATTTTACCAAAATACCTCGTATTATAATTTTTTGTACATATGTTTATACTTTTTTTCCCCTAAAATAGACCATATTTCAGTATATTTGACCAAAATAGACCGTATCCCAATCATTGATGGGACACGTGTTGTACAAATGTTCAGTTGCCCATTTTGACAGTCGCTCAAAGTCTATTATGAAGTATTTTTTAAATTTGGTCTAGTTTTTGATGTCATTGGGATGCCTCCGTGGCAAATTTGAAATTTTCCCTTCCAATAATTTGTCCATTTGCATCTTAAGCGGTTGTAACACTGAACTTATAGTTTCCTTGATGACTTACTTCCTCCTTTCATCTAAAACTGTGTTCGTCATATTTGTAACAATCTTGATCAAAATCTAATTTGATTAAAACTGAAACACAATCAAGAACCTTAATTTTTTTAGTTAATTGAATGAATGAATGAAATAGTAAAATTTACCGGAGATGATAGGTAGCAATCCATTAATCGAAGAATCGCTTTGAACTAAACAAAAACTATCGAAATGATTAATGGATTGCTACCTATCATCTCCGGTAAATTTTACTATTTCATTCATTCAATTAACTAAAAAAATTAAAAAAATTAAGGTTCTTGATTGTGTTTCAGTTTTAATCAAATTAGATTTTGATCAAGATTGTTACAAATATGACGAACACAGTTTTAGATGAAAGGAGGAAGTAAGTCATCAAGGAAACTATAAGTTCAGTGTTACAACCGCTTAAGATGCAAA
The DNA here is from genome assembly GCA_030686995.1 of Artemisia argyi. Taxonomy (NCBI): domain Eukaryota; kingdom Viridiplantae; phylum Streptophyta; class Magnoliopsida; order Asterales; family Asteraceae; genus Artemisia; species Artemisia argyi. The sequence goes on from CM060687.1 coordinate 141,099,910, forward strand.
TGGACAAATTATTGGAAGGGAAAATTTCAAATTTGCCACGGAGGCATCCCAATGACATCAAAAACTAGACCAAATTTAAAAAATACTTCATAATAGACTTTGGGCGACTGTCAAAATGGGCAACTGAACATTTGTACAACACGTGTCCCATCAATGATTGGGATACGGTCTATTTTGTTCAAATATACTGAAATATGGTCTATTTTAGGGAAAAAATTTATAAACATATGTACAAAAAATTAAAAAAAATTAATTCACACCTTTTGTGCACACACAATACCCTAAGTTTTCTCTTTTCTTCCTTTGTTTTTTCAGCCGATCGAACACCCCTAAAACCTTAGGGTTTTCGATTTTTGTTTTCCTAAGACAATACTTGTGTTTAATCTTGCAATTAATTTGATTCGGTATTAGTTTGTGTGTACAAGAACGAGGTAATAACTCACTATAGTTATTATCAAGAGATTGATAAACAAAACGGTAAGGGGTTTATCATAGATCTATTATTACACAAGATCAAGATTAATTGAAGTGCATCGGGTACGTTCCTATTTATGTTTTAGTTAATATTATGTGTTATACTTGATCCTAGCTTCCACATACGTGTACGTTGATTGTTAAATTCTAACAGTGGCATCACGAGCCATGTATAACATGTAATAAATTATTAAAACATAATAAAAATCGGATCTTTAATTGTTTTAGATACATGTTTGATCTAGGGTTTTTCTTTTTAATTTTTTTTTGAAAAATTTCGAAACCCTAACCCTAACTTAGGGGGGGGGGGTCGATTTTCCATGAAACCCTAATTAGGGTTTTGTGGTTTTCTTTGATTATATGTAATCACTAGAAACCCTAGGTCATTAACCGGTTATTTGATCGTATTTTGTGACCTATGTGATAATTGTTATGCTTAATCCGTGACGAAACATGCATGTTAGTCATGGATCTTGGTTGTTTTTTTTAGTCACATGTTTTAGATAGATCTTTAATTGGGGAAGACCCCATAATTATAAATTAAAATCAATTTATATGCTATGTGGTGTGTATATTAGCTTTGGCCTACGCAATTGATTCGTCAATGTATGTGGCTCTCTTCCATTAAGAGGAGAAGGCCTTAGTTGATTACATGCATAATTATACCTAGAATTGATTTTATTAGGATCTTTTCTCATTAAGATTGCATGTGGCTAATTGTTTCACCTTTTATTATTATTAGTTGTTGATTTGTCTTGAATTACTTGTTTTTATTGTTTCTTAATTGTTTGACTTGTTGTAAGCAATAAAAAGGGTGATTTGTGGAAAACTAGAAGGGGGATTGAATAGTTTTATGTCCTTTTTAAATTTATTACCAAAATATTTTGTAGCTTATTAAAAACTTTCGATTCGATCTCAAGTGAATTCAAGTGACAACCAATATAAGCAATTCTAATCTAATAATGAAAGTATTGAAATGTAATGAAGAAAAGATAGAGTTAGAAAGATCAAACCACAACACGCGAATTTATAGTGGTTCGGCTACAAGGACACCTTCCTTGCCCTACTCCACTCCCTGAGTACCACACTCGATAGTTTTCTTCACTATGTCAACAAACTCCTTATGGTGGAGAAACCTTACGCACCTTGGCTTACACAAGTTAACGACACTAAGCTAAATGTCGAGTTCTAATCGTAGCTAGAACCAATCTCACAACTTCTTCAAAGGCTTCACACCTTCTTCACACCTTCACAACTTCTTCAAGACTTCACACCTTCTTCACACCTTGTCAACTTCACACCTTCTTCTATGCACAACTAAGTCACAACTTCTAAACTACTTTACAACACACCTAGTTTCTACAATCAACAAATTCACACAACACTTTTACAAATATCTAACACTACTACAATATGAAACTAGCTATTCACAACACTACTACAATTAGATGGATGTAGAGGAGTGTTCTTCTTCTTGCACTTGAGTGGATGAAGCTTTGGATCACTTGGAAACAAAGACTTATGAATTATATGATCAAAGGATTTTAGATCTAGAAATGGAGGTTGGATCAGAAAGTTTATAGTGCAAAAAGGTGAGAAAAATATGTGAAATGATCCAATATTTATAGGGCCAGAAAATACTGTTCTGGAGCGTGCCGGTCCCCTTAATGATTAAGGGGGCCGCCTAATAAAATTAAGGGGGCCGCCCTCCTGAACGTTGGAAAAGTTTTTCTGGATAAAATTTGCCCTTTTTGGTTGGAAATTTGAAATCATATCTTTGTAGTTTAATATAGCATTACCAAAAATGATTTACAAATATATATAAAATGTTTATATCATTTTATAAGATGTTATGTCTTAAGACAAAATTTCCTTTGATCATGTAATGCATAAGATGCTTAGTTTATGCATACCTTAAGTGATATTAGATGTAGAGGTAAATATTTGTTACCAAATACTTGTTTACATCTTAATCTTGACTTAATTTGATTTGAGTTTTGTGATTATCAAAACATAGGTTTATTGAGAGATATTAATAACATTTTTAAACATTATTTATATCAACAATCTCCCTCTTTTTGATGATTACAAAACTTAAACTCATTAACTCAAAAATTAGTTTTTAAACAAGTATTTTAGTGAGTTTATATTTACTTCTCCCCCTTTTTGTAGAATCAAAAAGGTTTTGCCGACAATTTTCAAACGTGAAAATTTGACGGGAAGCCATCTCCCCTTTGATGTGTACTCCCCCTCGTTTGGGGGCACCAAGAGAACGAGCTATGGAATGCTTTGCAACACAAAAATATTAGAAGCACAAGTATATTCATGCAAACATATATTAGGTGATAAAAAGAAATATGCATGGTTTAAAGAAAGCATTCATATAAAAGAAATGATTGTGTTAAGACACAACATACAAGTAGCAATAAGGATTACAAGTAGAAAAGCTAGTACACAAATAAACAACTAGGAGAATACATCATCATGCAAAGAGTACATGGTCTTCATAGAGCTTGCAAGCAAAAGGGTGGTAGAGGCTTTATTTATTAAGCATATCAAATGCTTAATTTGGAGAGCAAGATGGGGATGGTGGAGGAATGGGTGAGAATTGTGGCGGAGGAATGATTGGAGAGGATAGTGGAGTTGGTGGTGGTGGTGGGTTGGTAAGCCAATGTTCAATATATGAAAACATATATTGAATTTCATCTCTAAGGCCAAAGATGACGGTGCGGTTGTGGATACAACAAAGACAAGTATCCCCATGGGATTCAAGTAGCCTCCAAGGCACGGGATTGGCAAAGAATGGTGGTGTAATTGGTGGAGATAAACTCTTGCTAAAGGGCGGAGTCATGATGATTTAGATGATGAATGATGAGAAGAAGAATGATGATTATGGAGGGAATTTATAGTATGGAAATGGTTGTTTTAGGTATGTATTTGAAATGGTTGAATGAGATGCTAAAATCAGTTGGGTTAAAATGGGAAATGGTAGCTGACACTAGAGAAAGGGTTCACAAGATGCAAAAGAAAACAGTGAACCCAGTTCCAGATGGCCGGTCCCCTTAATTGTATGTCGGCCCCCTTAATTATTAAGGGGACCGCCTAGGGAATTAAGGGGGCCGCCCTTCTGGTGTTTTCCCAGACGACCAGAAACCCAAAATTTGCAGAATTTGGTGATTTTTCAAGTGTGTTTTTCCAGCAAGCTCCATTTGAAGTATATACTCTAGGAATGATGATATATAAACATATATAAATAACCAAATTTTGCATGCAAATTAACATATTATAATCCACATTGAAAAGAAGCAAAGCATAACATTAAGATAGTAGCATGATAATAGTTAGAGTCTAAAAATCATTTAGGAGATAAACAAGAAATAACACAAGTATTTCCGAATTAATCGGACAAATAGCAAACCATACAAGTGTCTAATAGAACCAAATAATAACAAGTAGCAATACGTCAATATCTTCTACTTCTTTTTCTTTCCAAGCATCTTCCTAAACATCTTCCCAACGGATTTGAATCCTCCTCGAAGTTCTTCATGCATTTGTTGTTGACGGTTGATGATGGACGTTTGACGAGTGAAGAGAAGCTCATCGGTACATTCATGAGGAAGAGGAACTTGATACTCGGTATCATCAATATCGGAAATATTTTCAACAAAGGTCGTAGGGGATGGAGTACTAACACGTGAGGTGTTTTCCTCCTCATCATCATCGTCCTCACGATGAGATGTAGAACCACGAGGCCTAGAATACAAAGGAGCACGAGATTTTCCTTTGTCACTTCGAGAACGACGAGTACGAACACGAGTAAGTTGGTTCAAAGTAGGAAGGATATGAACGTAGTAATCTCGTTGAAGATGTGGGTAATGTTCCATCACATAACGATAAAGTCGTGTGAGGAACATACCATAAGGAAGATTTGCATTTGGGGTGTTTTTGGCGGACATGATTCGATGAATAAAAAGATAAGCCAAGTTGTATTGCTCTTCAGCAACTACACAATACAACATGTGGGCAATGCTCGCCGTGACATGATCACGGTGACCACCCGTACCAAACGCATTCTCGCGAATGAGTTATTCCTACTTTTTCAAATCTTGGCTTAACTCTTTGAGGAGGATTTGATTTGCATGAATATCGACATTCTTCAACTTGATTACTCGACTAGTCGTACGACGTTCTAGTTCAAGCATTCGACGAATGTCTTCAGGACTAGGAATCTCAGAATAGTAAGGGCCATCCTGAGGACGATTTCTTTCAAGAGAGAAAAGATCCCATTCATTTGAGAAAACGGCTTGGCCGTTGAATGGGATTCTCAGAATTTGTCCAAATTGAGCAAGAGTAAGAGTGATGAATTGATTTTGAATCATGAAGGAAATGAGGATATGACCATAGGGATTGGTTTGCACAGTTACTTGGCTATAGAAGTCGAGGATAAAACGAGGAATGATTGGTTCGTTGATTTGGAAAAGACATTCAAAACGAATATTGGAGAACATTCGTTCTGTTTGATCATTTTCATAGAAAGATGGATCGACAATTCTTCCTTCGTGAATGTTTCTATTTTCAATAGGACGATAGAAACATGCAACTGAAGGAGACATGCCGGGAGTAGAAGAGACATTTGGAATGTATTGTTTTGTTTTGGAGACATCACCAACCGTGGTCTTAGGCATTTTCACCTAAACATTATAACAACAAAAATAAAATTAATATAAAAACAACTATCATGCATATGTTTTATATATATATATATATATATATATATATATATATATATATATATATATATATATATATATATATATATGCAATATATGTAGAACGAAATTCTACTTCGACACAAAAAAAATATTCAATGAAGTAGTTTCATAGTGTTCCTTTTTATTTTGATTTTAAACTCGTTTATAATATATGATATCAAAGAGTATGATATCATAATTCATTTCGAAGTAAGGCTAGATATATATTAGATTATATATCTTCCATTTCATAAGAGTTTGACACAACATAAGCTTGTTTAAAAGATTAAAATGCTAATTTTAGTTTTCAAAAATATCATTTTCGAGATAAACCAAACGCTCCCTTAACTAGATAAAAACATCCTAAAACATCAATATATATCTTGATTATATATCTTGATGACATCTATTGATTCTAGTAGTATTAACAATTTTATGAACTAGTTTTAAGTTTCAAATAACTACATATAGTTATAGTTTGTTCATGAACCAAACGCCCATGTTGTCTTCATGAACCATTTTATAACGAATTGAAAAGTATGTTTTGATTGTTTATAACATTAAAACAATGTAATGTAGTAAGTTTTAAATAGTTTTTAAGAGTTATATCAACAATGTGCCTTTTGAAAAATAAAATTCAACAAGGGTTTATGGGCGATTAATGATTTTGACAAAATGATATGTTATACTAAATTTGAGTTGCAATACATCATCCTAATCCTATGGGAAGCATTTGGTAGTTCAATTTCTAGCTTCTATTTCACTAAAATTCGAATTAAAATAAATTTTAATAAAATGCATAATTATTGATTAGACACCAAATCGAATGAAATGTGATGAAATGCATGTTGGAAAACTTACAAAAGATGTTGTTATATGTTTGGTTAACGTTTGCCCCTTGCGAAACAACCCCGGATTGGTGATATGGTGGAGGATTTTGATGGTTTTGGGTGTTTTGGTTCGTACTCAGCAGTAATGGGGAAGAGATGAATGAGCAAATAGAGTGTTTGGGAATGGAAATAAGGTGGAAAACGTATATGGAAGTGTCAGATGGCCGGTCCCTTTAAACATTAAGGGGACCGCCCTCGATAACAAGCCGGTCCCCTTAATCTTTAAGGGGGCCGCCTTTGAAATTTTTGAAATTTCGCGGAATTAGTTTCTGGAACAAATATATTTATACGTATATAATTAGATTTATAATATATCAAAAATACGTAAACGTTTATTGGCACGATGATAAGATACTTAACAATTTTTAATTACCGTTTCGATAATTAAAATGTACCTTTGACAATTTTGGATAAAATGATCAAAGTGTTAAGTTGATGAGGGGTTTGAGGTGTGTTAGGGAATATGTGAATAAGTGTGTGTGTGTATATATATATATATATATATATATATATATATATATATATATATATATATATATATATATATATATATATATATATATATATATAAGTATAAATGTGAGTGAAAGATGGGTTGATGGGTGAGGTTTGAAAGATAATAGCGGAGATAGGATATAGTCGGCGAGAGGAGTTTGTTTCATCCATAGTGTTCACGTGCGAAGGCGTTCTTGCATGATAAAAGTCCACTTGACTCATATCCCTTCATCATCATGAGTCTTCTAAAAGAGGACTTAATAGGATAACGCGAGGGGGGAAGGAAAGGGTTCGATAATGAACAATTTCCTGGAGTTCTAGAAAGTCAACTAATGGCGTATCTAGGTTATGTGCAAGTAATTATATATATATATAATATACTAAGTATAAGAGTATATATATATATATATATATATATATATATATATATATATATATATATATATATATATATATATATATACTCTTATACTTAGTATATATATATATATATATATATATATATATATATATATATATAAGTATATATATATATGATCGAATAAATAGAGAGAAATAGCAAGCTATATCAATGCAAACAATGTAATCAAATAACGCATATTTATCTAAGCATGGCAATGAGTTATGAAAGAATGGCGTACCCGGTGGTCTTCAAAAAAAATCTTCAAAATCATCAAGATGACATATAGACTTTGAAAAAGTTTATGTTGAGAGAAACTTCAAGATTGCCTCAAGGAATGTTCATCTAGCCATTTGATCCCCATTGTTTCTTTGGTCCAAAGTTGTTTGGTCCAAACATGTTTAACATTTGACTAGGATGCATGAAAGGTGGTAGTATACCCCAAGGATTGTAGCTTTGTTGGTAGTTTCACATTTGATTACTATTGTTATTATAGTTTTGCCTATTTTGGTTTCTTCTTGGTTGAGGTGTTTTAGACCTAGGATTAGAATTATTTGGTTTTCTAGGTGGTGGTGTTTTAGATCTTGTCTTAGGTTTAGAAGATCCTGCCTCATTTTTAAAGACGGTTTATAGAAAACTTTTACTTCTTCATTGTTGGCAAGAGGTATTTTTCTATCATTAATAAGTATATACTTTGGATTAGATTTTAGAGATTTTTGTTCATTAGGTTCATTTTCGAATTTGACATTTTTGATATCACTTGTTGAAGCTTCATTTGAATTATATCCTAAACCGGTTTTATCTCCGGATGTTCTTTGAATACTTATTATTTTACTAAGTGAGTGACTACTATTTTCGAATTTATCAAGTTTGCGAATTTCTTCCCTAAGTATTTCGTTTTCACCTTTAAGCTCTTGACATGATTTACATTCTTCAAAAATTTCTTTACCTTTTTCAAGTTGATGTATTTTAATTTTTAGTTCTAGTACTTCATTTTCCAATTGATTGTTTATGTATTTTAGTGATTTGTTTTTGGCCATTATTAGTTGTTCTAATTTGCATAGCCTATTATATTCATTATCTAGATCTTTTTCATCTAATGATAAGCTTTCATCACTAAAATATTCGGTTTCGGAACGTACCTCATTTGATGTATTCGCCATAAGACACATCTCTTCTTTTGTCGTTTCTTTCTCATCTTCATCACTATCACTCCAAGCGCCTCCAACAAAAGCTCTTTGATTTTGATCTCTTGTCATCATTGGACATTTTCCAATGAGGTGATTTGGATCACCACACTTGAAACATTTCCTTTCAATCTTGTTGTTCTTGTCATCCTTACTCTTTTGAAATGTTTTCTTTTCATCATGTGGTTGTCTTACGAATCTTCCTCGCCTTTTGAAGAATTTCTTGAAACCTCTTACGGCCATGGCGTATTCTTCGTCATCACTTTCGGAAGATGAGCTATCTTCGATACTAGATTCCTTTCTAGCTTTCAAGGCGATTGACTTGCTTTGCTCTCGTTTTTCTTTGACCATTTCGGAATCCTTCTTAATAATAACTTCGTAAACTTTTAGATTTCCAATTAATTCATCAAGTTGCAATGTTGACAAATTCTTTGATTCTTCAATCGCCGTCACTTTAGCTCGCCATTTTGGATGAAGAGCCCTAAGAAACTTCCTAACAAAATTCTTACTAAAAAAATTCTCATCAAGTGCTTTTAAACTTGTGATGATAGTGTTAAATCTAGCAAAAGCATTATCAATTGATTCCTCTTCCGGAATCGTGAATTGCTCATATTGTTGAACAAGTAGATCTATCTTATTATCTTTGACTTGACTATTACCTTGGTGAGTTATTAGTAAAGAGTTCCAAATTTCTTTTGCGGTTTCACACATAAAGATCCTTTCGTACTCTTTACGTGGTAGCGCATTATAAATAACCATTTTTGCTTCATTATTTTTAGCAAGTTTTCTTTTTAAATCATCATTTTGTTTTTCAAAAGGTACGATTTCATCTTTCTTTGTTTCGGGGTTATTTTGAATAGGTAAAAAATCACCATTAGTAATAACATGCCAAAGATCTAGATCTTTTGACTTCACATAAGTTTCGAATCGATTTCTCCAATATAAAAATCCATCACTTTCAAATAGTGGTGGTCTTTGCATAGATTGCCCTTCTAAATATTTTTCAGATTCCATAGATCGTTACAAGTTTTAAAATACAATATATTTTAAAGATTTTGCTAGACATGGCTCCTGATACCAATTGTGGAAAACTAGAAGGGGGTTGAATAGTTTTATGTCCTTTTTAAATTTATTACCAAAATATTTTGTAGCTTATTAAAAACTTTCGATTCGATCTCAAGTGAATTCAAGTGACAACCAATATAAGCAATTCTAATCTAATAATGAAAGTATTGAAATGTAATGAAGAAAAGATAGAGTTAGAAAGATCAAACCACAACACGCGAATTTATAGTGGTTCGGCTACAAGGACACCTTCCTTGCCCTACTCCACTCCCCGAGTACCATACTCGAGAGTTTTCTTCACTATGTCAACAAACTCCTTATGGTGGAGAAACCTTACACACCTTGGCTTACACGAGTTAACGACACTAAGCTAAATGTCGAGTTCTAATCGTAGCTAGAACCAATCTCACAACTTCTTCAAAGGCTTCACACCTTCTTCACACCTTCACAACTTCTTCAAGACTTCACACCTTCTTCACACCTTGTCAACTTCACACCTTCTTCTATTCACAACTAAGTCACAACTTCTAAACTACTTTACAACACACCTAGTTTTTACAATCAACAAATTCACACAACACTTTTAAAAATATCTAACACTACTACAATATGAAACTAGCTATTCACAACACTACTACAATTAGATGGATGTAGAGGAGTGTTCTTCTTCTTGCACTTGAGTGGATGAAGCTTTGGATCACTTGGAAACAAAGACTTATGAATTATATGATCAAAGGATTTTAGATATAGAAATGGAGGTTGGATCAGAAAGTTTATAGTGCAAAAAGGTGAGAAAAATATGTGAAATGATCCAATATTTATAGGGCCAGAAAATACTGTTCTGGAGCATGCCGGTCCCCTTAATTAGGGGCGGTCCCCTTAATGATTAAGGGGGCCGCCCTCCTGAACGTTGGAAAAGTTTTTCTGGATAAAATTTGCCCTTTTTGGTTGGAAATTTGAAATCATATCTTTGTAGTTTAATATAGCATTACCAAAAATGATTTACAAATATATATAAAATGTTTATATCATTTTATAAGATGTTATGTCTTAAGACAAAATTTCCTTTGATCATGTAATGCATAAGATGCTTAGTTTATGCATACCTTAAGTGATATTAGATGTAGAGGTAAATATTTGTTACCAAATACTTGTTTACGTCTTAATCTTGACTTAATTCGATTTGAGTTTTGTGATTATCAAAACATAGGTTTATTGAGAGATATTAATAACATTTTTAAACATTATTTATATCAACATGATTTTTCATAAAGAAAATAATATGGACTAATAATGGTGAAACTTTAAGTGATAAAGATTGAATCTTGCGGTGTCTTATGTGCCAACAACGGTTCTCTTCACACGGTAATTCGCTTCAAGGCGAGACTAGCAAGATTCATACTTTATTACATGTTTTGAGATTGAATCCATAAACTTTTGCTTGATTGATGTTTTGTACAACATGCTTTTTAAAGTAACTCCTTTAAGACAACATTCATAGTCATGGTAAGAAGGCTTAGAAAGAGCCTTAGAGTCTGCCTTGGTTATCACACTTACGAATACGTTTTAAACGAATTTCTTTTAAAATCATTCTTGTCGAAAGTCATCTTAGGGTTTTTAAAACCTGAAGTAAAACTTTGTGTATTAATTTCAAGAATTGGTAATAAAAAGTTTTTTTGAAAACTTATGCTATAAAGATGAGTGCATGCATCTTTATACATATTTTGATTAACACATCAAAATTGAATACCCTTAAAATTTAAGTTACATGCCATCTATCTATAAGGAACACTTGGAATTTTAATTTAGTAAACGTGAGACCTAGGCTAATTTATTATAACAAGGTAAAATTCTGTTAATGCGTGAGACTATAGATAGTAATTTTACAGTTTCTAAGGTAGACGACTTAATTAAGTTGTGCGTGAGACCTAGAACTTAAGGCATGAGATGGGATGAAATATGCTTACAAAGGCAAATTGATGAATCAATTTGATATAAATCCCATAATGGTCTAGGAATTGGAAATCTTGTTTGCCAATTATTGTTTGACAGATTACCATCTTTTATACTTTCACCACTAGCAGATCAACTGATGTGGTGGAATCTATGTAAAGTTGGATCCTAGATTTTCAAGAAAATTTTGTTGGTTATATGAATATAGCCTTTAGGTATTATATTTTCTTGAAGATATTGATTATCGAAAATACTAATATTTGAACTTTTATCTGTAGATATGGCTCAACCTAATAACCCAACTGTGATTTCTGCTTTCAAGAGTCATCTTGAAAGGGAAAAATTGACTGGAAAGAATTTCAATGATTGGCACCGTTCGCTCAGAATTGTCTTGGGGGCGGCTGGTAAGCTCGATTACTTGACCGATGAATCTCCAGCTGAGCCTGCTGCTACTGAACCAGAAGCAGTTAGGGCGGCTTGGAAGGTGGAGCATGCTAAATTTAATGAGGTTGCTTGTTTAATGCTCACTAGCATGAGTGCTTAGTTACAAAAGAAGTTTGAGTACTACTTTCCTAAAGACATGCTTGAAGAACTTCAAAAGTCTTACGAAAAGTCTCCTGTAGTTGAATTGTATGATGAACTTGACAAGCTACACAACTGCAAGCATGGTGATGGTAAACCAGTTGAAGATTATGTGAATGAGATGAAAGAATACTTTGATCAACTTCACAGAATTGGATTTGGTTACCCCGACAATATGCAAGTGCACTTGATCAACAGGTCCCTTAACAAGGACTTTGCTGGTTTTGTGCAGAATTTCAACATGCACTGCTCAGGGAAGACAGTCTCAGAATTACTCGCATTGCTTGTTGATTATGAGAAAAGTCTACCAGCCAAGGTCAAGCCTCCTACCCCGCAAGTGTTGGCAATTCATGGGGGGAGAATCCAGAAGAAATCGCATGTGAACAAAGGCAAAGGGAAATGTGATAAAGGCAAGCATGTCATGGCCTATCAACCACAACCCAAGATGAAGCAGCATCAGCCTAAACAGAACAAGGTGAATCCTCCAAACAAGAAGGATCAGGCTTGTCACCACTGTCATGAAAAGGGCCATTGGAAGCGCAATTGTCCTCTCTACATTCATGACTTGCGACAGAAGAAGCAGAATAATGAGTCTGGTAACCCCAGTACTTCAGGTGCGTTCTTTATGATTGAATTATTCACTCTTACTCCTAAATTGAATTCATGGGTATATGATACGGGATGTGGCATTCATATTTGCAATACCTTGCAGGGGTTTAGAGTTGAGAGAAAGTTGGCCTATGGACAACAATTCTTGCACGTGGGTAACGGAGCACATGCAGAAGTTGAAGCTATAGGAGTTTTTAATTTAGTGTTGTCTTCGGGCTTAGTACTATCTTTAAATAATTGTCATTATGCACCGTCAATTGTTAGAGGTGTAATTTCATTTTCATGTTTGTTGAACCTTGGTTTTGATCATACTGTTACTAGTAATGGAATTTCAGTTTCTTTAAATGCTGTTTTTTATTTTAATGCTATTGCTGTGAATGGTGTGTTTATTGATATGAATGACAATGATAATACTTTTGTTAAAAATAATTCAATGTATAGCATCAGTAATAAGAGAATCAAGAAAGGTCTGGATTCGTCTTATCTTTGGCATTGTCGACTTGCACACATTGGCAAGGCTCGCATGGAAAAGCTGCAACATGATGGGCTTTCAGATAAGATCAATGATGAATCATTTGATAAGTGCAAATTTTGTATTGCTGGGAAGATGACAAAGAAACCCTTTAAAAATAGGATTGAAAGGGCTAATTGTCACAACTCGTAATTTCAGGTCCTTTTCCAAACGTTGAAATTTCATTATTCATCTCAGAAGTTACTATTCATCATTTACTATTCATTGATCACTATTCATCGTTTTCGGAGTTAGTTTGAGATTCCGAGAAGCGTTTGAAAATTTTACTATTCATATGACACTATTCATTCCCGGAAGGAAATCACTATTCACGATTGTCGTTCATCATTTCGTAAATCTAGTTTACGGGTATTTAAATTCGCGTAACCGGATTGGTTTAGCTGCGAATTCATGCATCATCAGTAGCGACACGTCATATAGACTAGAGTAGTCTACATATCATCAGTAACGTCATCAACACTTTAGATCATGCACGGATATGCATTATTTCAATTTACGTATACTTAATTTGTAATTAACGTTACCACTCAGTTTTACTACTAATATATACCCGATACTTCCGTCTACGATCCTAATATATTTTTCATACTCATTGTAATAATATAAAATTTATATTATAAATTTACCCGGTGTTTTGAAACCATTTACTATATTTTCCAGTAGACGCTAAAAATTACGTCGAATCACGATATTTCAACCCGACAATTATTTTAATACCCGATTCTTATCAGGAATGTAATTTCATAATTTTTACAACTTCGTCATATTTTATTTCAACATGACACGATTTATTTTTAGTTAACTCGGTACCCGGTAACACCTAAACTACACAATAACTAACTAAATATACACAAAAGTCTTGCAAATCTTTTCCTCCCATTTAATTTCCCCCTAAAATGTGGATCTTGCCCCCTAGCTAGATATTTACTTGAAACTTGACCAAATATATAATTCATTTTCACCACATTTCTTCATTTAACACATCAAATAAACTAGCAAAGTTTTTCTCTCTTTTTTTTCTTCTTCCTAGCTCGGCCAACACCAAGAACACCAAGAAGAATCCATGCTTTTTCAAGATCAAGACATAATCAAGCTTTACTTTCATTCCTTGTTAAGGTTTTGCGATAAAAACCTAGGTTTCTTAATCAATTTCTCATCAAATCACCTCAAATATTCAAGTAAGCTTCAAGTAAACTTTTTAATATTTTCATACTTCCATTTGATGTATTTTCAAGTCATAGTAGTAGATCATGCAAATATATATATATATATATATATATATATATATATATATATATATATATGTTATATATACCACTTTATACAATAATACTTTTTAATCTTAGATCTATAATTTTTATTAGTAACTTCAAGAGATCCACCAAGATTGGTGATGTTTAGGACCCCATGACACCCTAAGAAGGTGTATGGTAGGATTGAGTATTTGTGGAGTTGATTTGAAGTAGTTTGGTTAAGTCTTGAACAAGTTTGGCACCAAGAAAATAAGTTTTGACAATATATATATAGTTGCTGTCCCATTTTGCAAAACGTGGGAAACTCAGGGGCTAGGGTGTAACATTGGGCTATAGATTTGGAAAATACTTTCAAAAACGAAGCTATGGGCGAAAGAACGGATTAAAACGAGTTTATAACGAAGGAGATATGATTTTTGCAAGTTTAACGACGAAAACTATTTTCTGAAAATGTACTTGCTGTTGGACGAATTTCGACGGACAAAAAGAGGCGTTAGACGTAATCTGTAGGAGCCGAACTACTGAAAATATATTAGTATATATTAATACGATTCCGGGGATATAAAGAACGTAGAAAACGAGCTTATAACGACCAAGATACAAGCGTTTGAATTTTAGACGATTTTAATATTTTCCTTTAGCCAACAGTTAGAAAATTTTCCAAGTATTAACCATTTCGCAAAGTGACCAGGTTGAGAGCCATTTTTCTCATTGATAAACTCATTTTTGGAAAATTTACATCATTTACAAAAAGTTAGTTCATCCAGCCTAGTTTTCAAAACATCCAACCGTTTGTTAAAAGGATTTATAACGAATAACTTATGGCCTTCCAAACTTTCCCGAAAACTGCCCAGAATCTGTCAAAACAGCCCAAACACCTCACTTCGCGGCTATTTTTCTTTATGATCGAAACCCGTATGGACAAACTTCAGTTCTATGACTTTTTAGATAAGGTGAAAATTTTCTCTAAACTACTGAGTTTATTTGCTAACTCTTAATATTCACCATTTTGAGACTAGTTTTGCGAGGCCAATTTGGGCGTATTTTCAAGTAATGAAAATGTATTTTACGACGAAAATACTATATTTACCGATAAAACACCAAACGAGGATCGTGGAGTACCGTTTCACCGTATTTACATGGAAAGAGGTTATTAACTTAACGAGACGTCAAAAATGTAATTTTTCGACGATAAACATTATTTTCAAATTTCACGAGTGGTATCGATAACATACGTATTTGCATGTGTAGCATCATTTCATTTCTTACATTAGAGACTATCATTCATATTAGGTTGCGGTTAGAGATCGTGCCTCATTTCAGTGTATCCACTTTTGTCATCGTAGCCATCGCACTAGGTGAGTCATAGCCCCTACTCTTTTAATTGTTTTGTATACTCTTTGGGGGAGAATACATGCTCGTTTTACTTAAACGCATTACTCGCTTTACATGGTTGATTACCTGTATTTCATTGGTATGTTTGATTACCTGTATTTCATTGGTATGTTTGATTACCTGTATTGCATTGGTATGTTTGATTACCTGCATTTCATGAGATTTGTCATCCTTGTTTATATGACCTCATGGTCACCAATTGTTCATATATGTCAAATGTAGTATTGTGGTTTCCCCACTTGGCTGTGATGTCAAACGTATTGTGGTTTCCCCACTTGGCTGTGATGTCAAACGTAATATTGCAGGTTTCTCCACTTGACTGATTTATCATATGACCTCATTGTAATATTGTGGTTTCCCCACTTGGCTGTGATGTCAAACGTAATATTGTAGTTTCCCCACTTGGCTGTGATGTCAAACGTATTGTGGTTTCCCCACTTGGCTGTGATGTCAAACGTAATATTATGGTTTCCCCACTTGACTGTGATGTCAAACGTAATATTGCAGGTTTCTCCACTTGACTGATTTATTATATGGCCTCATTGTCAAAAATTGTTTATAAAGCAGTATTGCTACAATTATTTTTGAATCTAGATACAAGTATTACTTTTGTTCACATAACTAAATCATATTTGGCAGTGGGTCGTAAACACACAGGTTATAAGTCTTTTATGGCGGGACTTGGAACTGAGTGGATTTACGATGCCTTTGCTTGGAAATCTTCATTCATATGCATTACATTCTTTTTCACAAGACTCTATGAACTCACCAACCTCGTGTTGACACTTTAGCATGTATTTTCAGGTATTAAGCAATGGCACGCTACTGGAGGTTTTGGCAGGGCATGGCATGGTCATAGAAGACTATGATATTCATTTGAGGACCGTTTTAAACTATTTTAAGGGCCTACTTCCGCACTACTTTTAACAATGTAAATTCAACATTTTTGATTAATCTATTTTATTCTAAATGATTCAAGTGAAAACCATTTTTGAAATTGTGTTGTAATACCAATTGAGTTACACCCCAGCTACATGTATGCTTCCGCTGGACCCTATTTTGGGGGTGTGACACTAATGATCTACTTGGTCTTATTCACACAGATGTGTGTGGACCACTTAGACATGTGTCAAGGAGAGGTGCTAGCTACTTCTTAACATTTACGGATGATTACAGCCGTTATGGTTATGTTTATTTACTTAAACATAAGCATGAGGTATTTGAAACATTCAAAGTGTTTAAAGCAGAAGTAGAGTTGCAACTTGGAAAGAAGATTAAAGCTCTTCGACCCGATAGAGGTGGTGAATACCTGAGTCAAGAGTTTATAGATTACTTAGCTAAGGAGGGAATTGTCCAGCACCTTACTTCTCCATATACTCCACAACAAAATGGTGTATCTGAGAGAAGGAATCGTACATTGCAAGATATGATACAATCTATGTTTAATCTAACAACTCTTCCTTTTTCATTTTGGGATTATGCCTTAGAATCTGCGGTTCGCATTCTTAATACGGTTCCAACAAAGAAGGTGGATAAGACACTATATGAGTTATGGACTGGAAAAGCTCCTAACTTGTCTTATCTAAAGGTCTGGGGTTGTGAGGTGTATGTTAAACGTGACTCAGCAGAAAAACTCCAACAAAGATCTGTGAAGTGCATCTTTGTAGGATAGAGGTCTTGGAAAGAAGATTAAAGCACTTCGACCCGATAGAGGTGGTGAATACCTGAGTCAAGAGTTTATAGATTACTTAGCTAAGGAGGGAATTGTCCAGCACCTTACTTCTCCATATACTCCACAACAAAATGGTGTATCTGAGAGAAGGAATCGTACATTGCAAGATATGATACGATCTATGTTTAATCTAACAACTCTTCCTTTTTCATTTTGGGATTATGCCTTAGAATCTGCAGTTCGCATTCTTAATATGGTTCCAAAAAAGAAGGTGGATAAGACACTATATGAGTTATGGACTGGAAAAGCTCCTAACTTGTCTTATCTAAAGGTCTGGGGTTATGAGGTGTATGTTAAACGTGACTCAGCTGAAAAACTCCAACAAAGATCTGTGAAGTGCATCTTCGTAGGATACCCTAAGGAAACTATGGGTTACTACTTTTATTACCCACCTGAAAACAAAGTTTTTGTTGCAAGGTATGGAGACTTCTTGGAAAATGAGCTCATATCTCAAGAATTCAGTGGGAGAGTATATGATCTGGAAGACGATCATGAAGATGTAGCACCTTCTGAAAACACTAGCCAACTTCCTGTAGAACCTGAAAGTTTAGGTCCTCCACCTGAAGTTGAAGTGGTTCCCATTCGTAGGTCAACTAGACCTGTGAAAGCTCCTACACGTCTATGTCTTAATGTAGAGTGTGAGGAAAACTTACTAGGGGATCTTGATGAACCTACTAGTTATAAGGCTGCCATGAATAATCCTGAAAAGGAAAAATGACAGGTTGCTATGAATGGGGAAATGCAATCCATGAAAGACAATGAAGTCTGGGAAGAAGTAGACCTACCTCCGGGTGCCAAGTTAGTTGGGAGTAAATAGCTCTACAAGAAAAAGACTGATATGGATGGCATTTTACACACCTATAAGGCCCGTTTGGTAGCTAAAGGCTATACTCAAACTTTTGGTGTTGACTATGAGGAGACCTTTTCTCCTGTAGCTGACATTAGGGCTATTAGGATTCTTATAGCCATAGCCGCTTACTATGACTATGAGATTTGGTAGATGGATGTCAAAACGGCCTTCTTAAATGGTCGCCTAGATGAAGACATCTATATGGCACAGCCTGAGGGGTTTGTGAATCCGGAAATCCCAAATCGTGTATGCAAATTTCAAAGATCCATTTATGGATTGAAGCAAGCATCACGACAATGGAATAAGAGATTTGACAGTGAGATTAAAAAGTATGGATTCACTCAAAATCTTGATGAGCCATGTGTATATCACAAAGCTAGTGGGAGTGATGTAATTTTCCTTATTTTATATGTTGATGACATATTGATCATGGGAAACAACATTCCAAGTTTGCAAAAGGTTAAGGCATATCTTGGAAGTTGTTTTTCTATGAAAGATTTAGGGGAAGCTGCATTCATTCTGGGAATCAAGATATATAGAGATAGATCTCAGCGATTAATTGAATTAAGCGAAAGTGTTTACATTGATAAAATATTGAAGAGATTCAATATGCAAAATTCCAAGAAGGGATATTTGCCAATGCAAGAACAACATGGCTTGAGCAATAAAGTTTGTGCTTCAACACCTGTAGAGGTGCAACGCATGAAGAGAGTCCCTTATGCTTCAGCTGTGGGATCTATTATGTATGCGGTGAAAAGCACAAGGCTTGATGTGGCATTTGCTCAGAATTTAACCAGTCTATATCAGCAGAATCCAGGTGAAGCTCACTGGACTGCTGTTAAGAATATTCTTAAGTACCTTAGGGCTACTAAAGATATGTTCTTAGTTTATGGAGGTACTCCATCTGCAGAACTTGATGTTATAGGTTACTACGATGCTTCTTGGAAAGGTGATAAGGATGATACGAAGTCTCAGACGGGTTATGTCTTTGTCATTAATGCAGGAGCTGTGGATTGGAGGAGCAAAAAGGAGAGTACACTGGCGATGTCTGCAACAGAAAGTGAGTATATAGCTGCTTCAGAAGTTGCAATGGAAGCTGTTTGGATTAGGAAGTTTGTTTCAGGGCTTGGGGTTATGCCTTCGATTCAAAGACCTATAAAAATGTATTGCGACAATTTAGCTGCAATTACATTTGCCAATGAACCTGGAATCATGAGAGGCACCAGACATTTCCCGATTAAGCATCACTATGTTCGAGAACAAGTCGAAATAGGTGAAATCGAAATGCTCAAAGTTCACACAGATGAAAACTTAGCAGATCAGTTAACAAAGCCTCTACCTGGCACCAAGCTTTATAAGCATGCTGAAGGAATAGGACTTAGATTGGCTAAAAGTTTCATGCCCATTTGTGATTAGTATTTGGATAAGGGATGTAATGTACAATTATTATTTTAATAGAATAAAATATTGGTTATGTTTATTTATTCATTGTCTTAATAATATATCCTATATTTGCATGTTTATATCCATGAATAAATTATTATTCTAAATTGTCCATTGTCGATTAATGATATGGGAATATCATTAAACTAAGTCAAATATGAGTATTGGTTTAGGATATACTTGAAAGTATGCGTAGTCATACCAATTTCACATGATATTCAATGAATTGAATATAGGACTTATCCCAACAATATGATTTAATGTTTAATGTGAGAATCATATTTAAAGTTATCCTCAGACTTGAGATACCAGATAAGAGTCATGGATGTAGTGCATTTTTGTGAAGCAATCTACCGCTCACCGTAACAGTGAGTTATAAGGGTTGTTTTCATAAGTGTTGCAAAGTTCATGGGTTATTCTTGTAGTCAAGAAAGAATTTGTTCCTTCTGATTTGTTCAGAAGTTTAATACTGCTGGGCCCCTCGTAGGGTTGACAAAATATTTGCGTGGCCACGCCCAAAGTCTATCTGGAATACGTTCAGATGTTTTGGCAATTTTGTTCAATCATAAAGAGACGAGAAACAAAATATTAATAAAGAATCTCACATCTTTATTAATTAAATGTAGTATTAGAAACAAAAGTATAATTATAATGATGAATCATTAAAGGTTTTTCCAGGAAACCTAGCTCGAGTCGTGCTGGGGGCATTTGAGTGTTGCAAGACGCCAACCAATGTCATTTTACTATTAATGGATATACGAGTGGGAGCTGTTAAATGTTACGTATAAACATTAATAGGTAAATGTCTAGTATCGAACCCGAGACCTCGGGATTGCACACAATACAAACGAGAATCAAAGATTAATAAATATTAATAGTTATGTATATTTATTAATAACACAAGTTTATGGACTATTGATCGTTAGTTATTAAATGTATGGACTAATTATCATTAGTATTGGAAGAAAAGGACTAGAATGAAACTTGGAGGCAAGAAGGATCCGGAACACCCTTCTTGGGTGTATGGCCGGTCGAACACAAGCCCAAGGGGGACAACCCATTGCCCTAACTTGCTCCTCAAGTTTACTCTAGTATATAAGCAAACCTTAGGGTCATTCATTCACACCTTTTGTACACACACAATACCCTAAGTTTTCTCTTTTCTTCCTTTGTTTTTTCAGCCGATCGAACACCCCTAAAACCTTTGGGTTTTCGATTTTTGTTTTCCTAAAACAATACTTGTGTTTAATCTTGCAATTAATTTGATTCGGTATTAGTTTGTGTGTACAAGAACGAGGTAATAACACACTATAGTTATTATCAAGAGATCGATAAACAAAACGGTAAGGGGTTTATCATAGATCTATTATTACACAAGATCAATATTAATTGAAGTGCATCGGGTACGTTCCTATTTATGTTTTAGTTAATATTATGTGTTATACTTGATCCTAGCTTTCGCATACGTGTACTTTGATTGTTAAATTCTAACAGCTTCGGCTCAGGAGAACATTTGTTTAAGGGTGTGCATGTCATAAATATATGTTTTTGATTTACAAAATTATAGAGCATTTGAGCAGTCTTGTTGAACAAGTCTCATCTAGTGAGCAGTGTCTAAAGTCTGAACATGTATGCAGTATGCCCCAAAATAGAAGTTTAACAGTGCAAAGGTACACAGTTCATGCCATATTGATGAGGCGAAAAATGAACCACTTTTAGGGGGTCATTTAAGCCCGGAATTGAATTTATTTGATCAAATATTGCCCTAAATCGTTCCTTTTGTGATTTTAGGTACTTTGGGAGTGAAATCTGGAAAAGGAAGCAATTCGGACGTTTTTGGAGCATAAAAGTGAAGAAAACGCCAAAGTCTTAATTTTCCTTGCTGGGAACAGTAGGTGACGGCGTCAAGAGGAACATTTTGACGGCGTCAAGAGTAATTTTCATGACGACCCTGTACAGAAATGAAGGCGTCACAAGGAAGAGCGTCAAGAGTAAAATACGTGACGGCCTGGAAATAATTAGGCAACATAAATTACAATTTGCAAAAATCAATACAGAAAGAAACTCAAGAGGCATTAGACCATTTAATTTGGGTGTAATTTTTATTGTTGGTAGATCATGTTTCTAAACTAAAAAGTGGAAATACTTTACTTTGTTGTTTTGGCCTAGTCTTAACTCCACCTAAAAGTATTTTTGCAAAAAGATAAGTGTAAGGGGAAACCCCAAATATGTTTTTAAGAAACAAACCGATCATGATTCTCCACAATATTAAGTGAACATGTATATTCGTATTTGTTAGAGTCAAATGCTTGTATTGAGTCATAATGAAGTTTTGCAGGATTTTCCAGGAAGTAGGACCAAGTTTTTCCAGAAATTTTCCGGAAACTTAACATAAGAATTTCTGCAGATCACTTCTGACGGCGTCACGAGTTAACTCTTGACGGCGTCACGTGTAAAAATCTGGAAATTTTACCGGTTTTGTTTTTCTAACGGGGTCTTACGGTTTTTGTGAATTATTAAGTTTTATAATCTCCAGGAAATCTGCAAACATCATTCCACAAGCATTATATCTTATTTTGTTTTCTAGGATTTAGTAACTTATATAGATTGCCGCCGATTTTATGCGAGGTTGCTTTGTCTGTTTTCTCAGGATTTACAGGTTATGTATGACAAGAAGATGATTTATTTTTCTGGAAGGGAAGCTTTGATTGTTCATTTTCTTGGAGGAAGATCTAACCTGGCCACCTAATTATCCATACTGAGCGAATCAGGGGAGTATTTGATTTCATACTTTTTACTTATTTCACTTTTACATTCTTTACTTGAACATTGGGGACAATGTTCATCTTAAGTGTAAGGGGAGGGTAAAAAGATGATACCTTACATATGCACTTTCGCTTGAGTTTGTTTTGTTTAATGGTAGATGTGTAATAAAACTATGAGAAATACTTGTTAGTGCAATTTTAGCGCCAAATTTAAATTTTTTTACAACATTTAGGAGTGAAACTTTAGCCATAGCAAGCGTCTCATGGATAGGAGATTGTATGACTAGCACAAAACCGTACTATTCAGAAAAATTTTCCACCCAAATATGTGAGGTTCGCCTTTAGATTTGATAGGAAAAGCATTTATTATTAGTGCTTATGAGTGTACCGGTAGCATTTAGATTCTAGAACTTGCGTTAGTGATGCATCCCGAGACCGCTAGTGAGACTACATTCGTGTAGTAGGATTTACTACATGATAAGAGGCATTAGGATCACCCTTGTGTTAAACCCGTATCATAATTACTTGACTATTTAAGTCATATTACTTGGCTAGTTAAGTCAACTAATTTTTCCCACACCCTTAGCGTTGTACTCATTTTTAGTACACGATACCCCTAGTCCACCCCTCCGAGCCTATCTTTTCGAGCCTATCTTTCGTGTATGCGCTCATTTTTAGTGCATTATTGTTATTTGTTAAACCCTAAGTTAACTATCTAATTGATTACATGGTTGCTAAGTCGAGTCATATCCTTGTACATATTGTTTTGGGACTCATGGGTAAAGTACTTATTTTATGAAGTAATGGGGAAGAACATCATTTATTACCCCCATATGTACGTTAATCTTAAAAGTACTCCAAGTGTTTTGATTTTCTTAATTCGAGTCATTAGATTAGTTTATTGTAAAGTATGTAAAAATTCAAGTGTAAGGGGAATGTTCATTCCCTATTATGTATTATTTTGGATGGTAGGGTAAGAGTGTATGCACAAAAAAAAAAAAAAAAAAAAAAAAAAAAAAAAAAATCGAAAAATCAAGAAAAAGAAAAAAAAAATAGAAAAAAAAAAAAGAGAAAAAACATACGGACTACCATCCCGTTTCATTCTATGTTCATTTTATATTTTTTGTTATTTTTCATTTATTAGCTTAAGTCGAGTCTAGTCTTGGCTTAGCAACGCCATATTGTACATGTAATTAACCAAGATTGTTAACTCGCCACCAGTAAAAACTTCCTTTATCCAACAAAACCGTGTATTTCATATCCCTACACCTAACGTTACAACCCTTTAAAAGACCTCTTTGATAGTTTATCTTAGGTGCTTACGCCATGTGGTGGAGGTTTGATCCTTTCCCAAGCCTATGGTAATCTATTTTGCTATGACAGGTAGTGAGAGATATCTTCCGTTTCCATATTGTAATTTATACTTTATTACACCCGAGAGATGTGAGTATCTAAACACTATTTGTGAGGTGCTAGTGTATAACCTCCGTACTTGTCTATTGGTCTTTAGTAGAACGATTATTTGTTGTAATTACTTTTATATTAGTGTTAAATGACCCCTAACTTGTATTTTGACTAGAATAAAAGTGCATTTGCTTGAGGACAAGCAAATCTCAAGTGTAAGGGTATATGATGAGGCGAAAAATGAACCACTTTTAGGGGGTCATTTAAGCCCGGAATTGAATTTATTTGATCAAATATTGCCCTAAATCATTCCTTTTGTGATTTTAGGTACTTTGGGAGTGAAATCTGGAAAAAGGAAGCAATTCGGACGTTTTTGGAGCATAAAAGTGAAGAAAACGCCAAAGTCTTAATTTTCCTTGCTGGGAACAGTAGGTGACGGCGTCAAGAGGAACATTTTGACGGCGTCAAGAGCAATTTTCATGACGACCCAGTACAGAAATGAAGGCGTCACAAGGAAGAGCATCAAGAGTAAAATACGTGACGGCCTGGAAAAAGTTATAACGTGACGGCGTCAGAAGTAGATCAAGGCAGTCCGAGAATTCTTTTGGCGGCGAGATGACGGCGTCACCTATTTGGTCTTGACGCCGTCAGCCTCAATTTCCTATATATAGTTTTCTAATTTTCATTCATAAAAAAAAGGAAGTTTTGGAGAAACCCTAAGGCCGAACTTAGTACGAATTTTACAGGTTTTCAAGGGTTTTCAGCCCTTGAACCCTTTCATGTGTAATTGAGATAAGTGTTCTTCTAATTCAATCAATATGTCTATGTGTTGGTTGTCTATATCTTGTTCTTGTCTTAATTCCATCATGTTAGGCTAGATCTATCTTGTGTTTGCTTAGATCTAATGAAACCTAGATGTTAATTATGTGTTGATTACTTGTCTATGGTTGTATTGGATGAATGATTTCGATGTTAGGCTTAAGAAAACTGGCAGATCTCCAAATGGTAACATGCTTGAACGTCTTAGGAAACATGAACTGACGTGCACTAGGTTTTATTGGTTGTATTTAATGCATGAGTAAATTCTAATGATCCCATGTTAGGAGCTTCTTAGCCAGCTCAACATAGGAGTGAAGTAGGCACTCATAGGATTGGGGAATTAAGTGCGCCACCCCATGAATGGTATTAAGGAATACAATCCGTCATCCACGCAACTATAACAAGTAATTAACGTGTAAAAGATATCTAGGGAGTAGTGAAATCTAAGTAAACACAATTTCTCCACTTATTGCTCACAACCTTAGTTTAATTTAGTTTATTTTCATTTCTAGTATTTTATTTTGATTGCATTTTTAGTATTGGGTTAGTTGACTAGCAACTAATTCCGCCCAAATCCTTCAAACCCGAGATTTTTACTTGCTTTCTAAAAAATATAAAAAATACAAAAATAATCATCCCTCACCTTTAGAACTAGTATTTAGGTTTTCTAATCCTAGCGACACTATTCCTAGCTGAACGATCAATCCCCCGGTACTTGTCACTATACTATACTACAACGATCAGGTACACTGCCTGGTGGGGGTTGTAAGCTTCTCAAGATCCCTTGAGAGGTAAAGCCTGGTGCAATCCCCACGCATCACATATGTCAAATATTGTATTCATGACAAGGCTATTAGATTAAGGAACTGATATGTGCTAGACTGCTAATCGTGTCTTTTATTCATTAGAGTTCGCTCACGAGTTTTTACTTTGCCATGGTCGAGTCGCATTATCGGTGCGGCAGTGATGTTACTTAACTATATTAGAGTTGATACTATCTTTGGAATTAGAGAAAGATTATGAGGTTATCTCTTGAGGTGAAGTTGGCATATCGGGTTCATGAATATATATCTTAGAGAAATGATACTTCGTATTTGGATCTATTATGGTGAACTTTTTATAAAGGTTTATGTGCATAGCCATCCTCAATCATAAATTCATAAACTTTTTCTGATTATAAATCTTCTTTTATTATGCATATATTTCTTGAAGCTTTATAAAACCTCATTAAATACAAAAGCATTAAAATTAAAAAAGATTTAGGATATTAGACCTTTTCATTTCACATAAGAATGAAACACATTTTCACTAATGTCAATAAAATGATAGACATCTTCATATTTCTTTAAACACTATTATAAATCACTGTAGTAGATGCTCTAACCGGAGGTAAAGAATATTTGAAATACTGGAGAGGAAGTACGTAACGGCGCTTTCATACTTCCTAATTTTTTTAGTGTTTTGGAGTTGTTACATAATTAATTACTCCGTATTCTTTATTCATACAAGATAGATATAAACACTATTAGATCATCTATGATAGTGGATATTTTAAAAGTTTATAAATTTATCAAATCTTTAATTTATAAAGCTTTTGATTTTGTAAACTTTTTTGCAATATGTATAAAGTTTTTCAAGTTTATAAAATGCTCAACAATTACACATGCGTTAAGTTTATACATAGACATGAATCATTAACTCACTAGTATGCGTGTACCCATGCATGATGACATGATTTAATAGCAGCAAATAGTTATAACTGCAATATTGTTGTTAAGTGTTTCGTGTAACGTTTAAAAATTGACGTTGACAACTTTTCATCATCATAAAAGATGACAACAACATCAAATACGAGTTCCACTTTAACAAATTGAGATTGGAATATGTATCGGGATTGAGAATAAGATTGTGATGAATTTGTAAAGAAAGAAAAAGATGGCACAGAATGAGTAATTATATATATATATATATATATATATATATATATATATATATATATATATATATATATATATATATATATATATATAAAGAAAAAACTATTCTTAGGGCGAGTTGATGAGGCAAAAAATGATCCGTTTTTAGGGGGTCATTTAAGCCCGGAATTGAATTTATTTGATCAAATATTGCCCTAAATCGTTCCTTTTGTGATTTTAGGTACTTTGGGAGTGAAATCTGGAAAAGGAAGCAATTCGGACATTTTTGGAGCATAAAAGTGAAGAAAATGCCAAAGACTTAATCTTCCATGCTGGGAACAGTGTGTGACGGCGTCAAGAGGAAGAAGTTGACGGCGTCAAGAGTAAAGATCATGAAGACCCAATACAGAAATGAAGGCGTCACAAAGTAGAGCGTCAAGAGTTAAATGCGTGACGGCCTGCAAATATGGAATACATGACGGCTTCAGATGTAGATCAAGGCAGTCCGAGGATTATTTTGGCGGCGAGATGACGGCGTCACAAGGTTGTTCTTGACGCCGTCAGCCTCTATTATCTATATATAGTTTTCTAATTTTTATTCATAAAAAAGGAACAAGTTTGGAGAAACACTAAGGCCGAACCATATACGAATTTTACAGTTTTTCAAGGGTTTTCAACCCTTGAATCCTTACATGTGTTATTGAGATAAGTCTTTACTTAATTCAATCAATATGTCTATGTGTTGGTTGTCTATATTTTGTGCTTGTCTTGATTCCACCATGCTAGGCTAGATTTATCTTGTGTTTGCTTAGATCTATTGAAATCTAGATGTTGATTATGTGTTGATTACTTGTTTATGGTTGTATTGGATGAATGATTTCAATGTTAGGCTTAAGAAAACTGGCAGATCTCCAAATGGTAACATGCTTGAACGTCTTAGGAAACATGAACCGATGTGTACTAGGTTTTATTGGTTGTATTTAATGCATGAGTAAATTCTAATGATCCCATGTTATGAGCTTCTTGCAGGCTCGACATAGGAGTGAAGTAGGCACTCATAGGATTGGGGAAGTAAGTACGCCACCCCATGAATGGTATTAAGGAATACAATCCGTCATCCACGCAACTATAACAAGTAATTAACGTGTAAAAGATATCTAGGGAGTAGTGAAATCTAAGTAAACACATTTCTCCACTTATTGCTCACAACCTTAGTTTAAATTAGTTTATTTTCATTTTAGTATTTTATTTTGATTGCATCTTAGTATTGGGTTAGTTGACTAGCAACTAATTCCGCCCAAATCCTTCAAACCCGAGATTTTAATTTGCTTTCTAAAAAAATATAAAAATATAAAAAAGAATCATCCCTCATCTTTAGAACTAGTATTTAGGTTTTCTAATCCTAGCGACACTATTCCTAGCTGAACGATCAATCCCCCGGTACTTGTCATTATACTATACTACATCGATCAGGTACACTGCCTGGTGGGGGTTGTAAGCTTCTCGAGATTCATCGAGAGGTAAAGCCTGGTGCAATCCCTACGCATCACGAGTATTTCAGAAACTTTTTTTAAAAACATTTTTATATGAGAAAATAAATAAAAATTTGAAATTTGAGTTTTAAAAGGGTATTTTGAGGATTAAATATTACTCATTTTTAAGTTTTTAAGGATTAAAGAACAACATTTATGCATTATATTTATATGTAGTAAATGATATGCATGGTATGTTTCAAAAGAGAAAAAGATGTGCACTTTACTTAAAAATACAAGCTACGAGGCTTTATACAACCCGTGCGATGCACGGAACGGGTTTTTTGCTGAATAATTGTCTCTTTTTTTTTCGTTATGTTGTTACAATTTATAAATGTGTTTTTAATATATATACAAACTATAAGTTATAAGATACAACTCGTGCGTTGTATTTTATTTACGTGCGGATTGCTAGTGAATGTTGTATTTTTATTTGTAATGTTTGTGCATATGCAACATAGGACGGGGGATTGTTAAATATTTTTTTATTTAAGTGTGTAATAAAATTTTAATTATTAATGTATTATTTTATATATATATAAAATATAAGTTATAACCATTTTTTTTAAGTTTAGGATGTTATTAGTAATGCATTGTTCATAAAGGGGTTGTTTTATATCCAATATATAAATGAGGGGTTAATATTGCAATGCTAGACATCTTTCTAACTACTGCATTTCACATTCCTGCATGGAGAAGATGCAAAGACTGTATTAACACCCAAATTAAATGGTCTAATGCCTCTTGAGTTTCTTTCTGTATTGATTTTTGCAAATTGTAATTTATGTTGCCTAATTATTTCCACCACATGTATTTACTATATATTAATCCTAATTTTACTTATCAAACTAAACTATTTCTAACCCTAATCTTAACATGGCAGGTACACCTAGTCTCGATGAACCTAAAGCAGCGACGGAATCTTGTGTAACAATTCGCAATTTCAGGTTAATTACTATTCCCAGAAAATTTCACTATTCACTTTTACTATTCATTTTCCCGAAATTTTCCCGAAATTTGATTTTTGTTTCATGGCCTCGAGTGATAAATCATTTCCATGACAAATTAAAAGTTTGACATTCATCAGATCATTTTCGCGAAAGTCAATAAGGAATTACACGTTTTAGGGTAAAACGTCATTCAAAAATTCTACGCACAACAAAACACGACCGCGTTAATTTTCCCCGTATCAGAAAAATGTTTGATACACTCATGATTTATTTGAGAATAAATCATGACTGTGAAAAACATGACCAAATAAACCTCGGCCGTGAAAAACTGGAATTTTCACTTTTAAGCGTTTTTACTCAGCCGTAACCTTAGCCTATACCTCCACCGCGTTTCTAAGACGATTTGAGTTTTCACATTTTTGGAATAAGTCAACATATTTTTCCCTCCTCCTTTGACCAAAAATCATTCCTTGATTTTATAAGTCATTCCTTGATTTTTAGGCTTACGGTTTTATGTCTAAAAGACATTTAATACCAACCGACACTAGACTGAGCCCAGTCTAGACATTATAAGTCTTTTTAAATCATTTTTATCCTATTAGAAAAGTAACATTTTACTTTTCTCAATTTTACACAATATTCGTACATTTTACGTATTACGCGTTTTAGACCCGTGTTTCCAGTTTTAGCAGGGTTTTAGCACCCCAATGGAACCTACCACTCATTTTATATTTTATTATTGAGTATTTTGACAAGTTTAATCATTCTTCCAAGTTTCGTATTTTTACGATACCCGGTTTTACGTTTTGTGACGTAACAACTTACGGTTAGCATTTTACGGAGTCGAAACTAACTACATAAGCTTGGATAATATCATCAAAAGTCAACACTTCCTCCCCAAGTATTGTGAACCGCCATAGGGGGGGGGGGATTCACCTCACACATGGCTTGATCTTATGCTTAGTACTCTAGGAAGTGTACATGTGTTAACCTTGTTCTCCAAGGGTTGACAAGTCAAGGTTAGTAACCTCCTCATTGGCATATAAATAGCCCCCTCTTCCTCCTCTTGTACGCCACACATAACACACACCATCATCATCTCATCCTTAGCTCAATTACTTCCAAGTTTCATGGAAGTATCAAGTGCTACAACAACATAGAAACTCAAGTTTGGTTTTGATTCATCAAACTACTTCCAAACCCTAGAAACTTTGGTGATTTCTCTTGAGTTTGAATCTACTCAAGTCACCTCAACTTTCATCATCTATCTTTCAAGAATACAAGAGTAGAAAGATTGCATGAAGTGAAGTAGGTTGAAGCTAAAGTCTATCAAAGTCCTTACCTTACATGTCAACTTCCTTTCTTAATTGAAAGCCAAAAGTTGTAAGCAAACCCTAACATACTTCTTGTTAAATATCATAATCATGTTATTTACATATCATTCATGCTATATTATGTCTTGTGATCATGTCCATGATGTATAAAAATGAGTAAAACAAGTTATTGTATATGATTGTTAAGTTAAGTTATTTAAACAAGTAAAATAGTGACTTTATTGGTGTAATCTGATCAAAATGGTAAAATTATGATATTGGATCATTACATATTGTATTAGATGACTTAACAAGGAAACCATAGCAATTTGAACCACCTAAAACGAGTATACGAGTCAAAAGTTATGACCATTTGAAGTTACCAAAACTTTGCGGCAAAACTGCCAAAATAGTTTCTGTGACAGAACATAAAACACGCAAAAAGAGGCCTTTCTGCTCCGTTTCATGAAAAAGTTAAAACACGAAAGTTGTCCGGAATCACGTTTTCTTCAAAAACTCCAGTGCACGTCTCCAGAAAACCAATAACGAATGAGATTTTTCTCAGTTTCTTAACAGCTATTTTACATATATAAGTCACTATATAATGGTTATGGTTTATAAAGACCAAAGAGGTCTTATGACCTAGAATCAAGACCACAACCATGGCTAGAGCCAAGGTTGAGTCTCAAGACCATGGAACAATGACCAAAGGTCATGGCAAGGCCATGACTAAATGACCATATAAACTTACTTAGGCGAAAACATGAGCTAAAGAATTGGCGATAACTTGAACATACAATTTGGATCTACTTCATCTAAAAGAACCATGAGATATTACAAGTATTTGTCATACAAGTTATAAGAAACTTACCCTAATAACAATCTTCATGTAAAAATAAACTTTCCTAAGTTTATTCAAATATTGGATATGTAACTTTTCGGATCAAAACTTATATATATATACTTTATCAACTACTACAATAGTAGGGAGCCTCATGTGAGGAGTTCATTATGTAAGCCGTCGAGATGAGTTGTGGATTTACGAATTAAAGTATCCTGGCTCCTCGAACGTTTACTAACATGACTTCTGAATTATGTCGGCCCGAACGGTAGTAAACGATATATAAATTATACATGTTTCATGAACCATTTCTTTTCATATACTTACACTATGCAAAGTACCACATCATGGACTAAATGCAAGACATATATAGGCACGTTTATGTTTCCTTAGACATTATTCCAAACCTAAGTTGCAACAATTATTCTAGTTTGCTCGTAGAAGTTCTTACGGCATATCCATCATTCTCATTATACATCATCCAACTCAAGGTGAGTTCATAGCCCCACTTTCCATTACTTAATTGTTTTACAAACCATTGGGGGGAATACATACTATTTTTAACCGAGCACAATGCTTTTAAATTGTATGCTTGCCTGATTGTTTTATTATCACTAAGTATCATCCTTGCTAAACCGAGATCCCTTATTATGAACCATTTAATCACTAGAAATAGTGAGCGCGAATATTGTGAATAGGCCTATTGGGATTGACGAATCCCATTTGTATTGACTAAGTTCAAACAAATGCATTAATATTTGAGACATTAGGTATGACGGCAAAGTACCTACCGGGATAACTCCGCCGATTGATATTGGTACCCGTTAACGTTTTGGTGTCATAAGCTTAGTAATTGTTAATAACTGTTCCGGGCGTATAACAACATAGCCCATCTTTGTTTTCCAACCATTGGTGTGAGCCTATAACTCACACTACCAACATATTGTGTTCAAACATTAAACAAACTCTATGAATATCACTCAACCTTTGTGTTGACCTCTCAAGCATGTATTTCAGGTTCATGACGATCAAGGATGGCACGGATACTCAAGAGGGCTATAAATTTTATTATCATTCAAAAACTCATTTGAATGTAAACTATAAACATGGAACCATTTGGGACCTCATTTTGTAATCTCTGATATTTATATTATTTGAATGATAAACCTTTTAAAACGACTCAATTAGAGTTCGTTTTCTATTATTGTGACTGTTGTGCCATCGAGTAACACCCAGTTTGAATTCCGCTGCATCCATGAATTGGGGGTGTTACAGATTGGTACCAGAGCCAGGGTTATAGAGAAACGGGTCTAATTGAGACCTAAACTATAACCACAATTACAAGCAAAAGCATTTTATAGCCTTCCGCTCTCCGTGTCTTCCATCCTCCAGACGATTATGGACTTATTAAGCATTTTATACTACACAAACATGTTAGCATATGGATATATGTACCCTTAACATAATTGAGCATTTCCCCGTAAGCATTTTATACTACATGAACATATTAGTATATTGATTAATACACACTTGTCATATTTTGAGCACTTCCCATAAACATTGAATTGTTTTAACATAGAAATTCTTCTAATAGAAATCATGTGCGTACCCACTTCTCCCGATTATGTGCCCACTCTACCTAATAACTTCCAAGTCTTACCACCCTCACCCGAGTTCAGATTTGACTTCGTAAATGCCTTCGCTTCTGATGACGAAGAAGAACCTTTCGAAGATTCAACCGACGAAGAAGAGGAGGAACCAATGCCAACTAATTTTGCATCGAATACTTCTAATTATTTTGAACAAAATTGGGTTGAGGCAGACTCCGAGGAGGATAATGAGTATGAATATGTACTAGAGCCATTACCACCACCACTATCACTTCCCTTTGATATCCCTACATGTGATGAATTGGATCACTCATTATGGATCGTATCACGACCACCATTGATCCAACAAGAAAGTCAGCATGGAAACTATAGCTTCTCAAACTTCATTGACTCGTACCCCTATGACACACTAAACCAAGAAGTTGCCGATCAATCAGAGCTGCTCGGACCTTCTAACCCGCAATAGACTAGTGTGACGATACTAGTTATCTTTTGTACTACTAATCTGATTAGACTCAGTTAGTAAATGTTATGAAATCCATGTAATAACTAGCGATAGTAAAAACGTTGTAATTACTAAACTGAAAGTATCAGTTAGTAAATTTTGAAGAAGCTTGTAATAAGTTTCAATTTTGTAAATCAACCAACGTTGTATGAATAAAACTCTTGTTTTATACTATCATGCGTTATGCCTTTAAATCTTCAAACATAATTATTCTATCATTTCCCATCAAAAATCATGCTTATTTCACAACTACTCTACTCACAACGTGTCTTCTATATAATAGAATCATGGCGCCAACGAAAAAGACACCACCAGCAATGACTCAAGCTGCTATTTGCAAACTAGTTAAAGATAGTGTAAATGCAGCAATAGCAACTGAACGAGCAGCCATAGCTACAAAGGCAGCAACAGCCGCTAAAGCTACTAGAACTGCTGAAACTGCTAGAACTGCTAAAACTGCAAGAACTGCTGAAACTACTAGAACTGCTGAAGCTGTTCGAATTGCTGCAACTACCATCAATACTAGAGGACCAAACCCAGCCGGTCCTCCAGTAATAAATATTGATCCGGTATGTAAGAGCTGCACATTCAAGGGTTATTTAAATTGCCAACCCACCAATTACAAAGGTACTAATGGAGCTGTAAATTTTAACCCCTAGTTTGAAAAAGCAGAGTTAGTATTTTTGATCAACAAATGCACCGAGAATGATAAAGTTCAATATGCCACCGGTCCACTATTGGATGAAGCATTATCATGGTGGAATTTAGTATCTCAACCAATGGGCATCCAAAATGATTATAAGCTTTCTGGGGATAATATGAAGAAAGAGTATTGCCCTCACAGTGAAATGCTGTTAAAAGAACCATGTTGTCATCCAGAAGTAGAATTATGGAACCATGTTGTTAAAGGAACCGACATCCTGAGTTACAACCGTCGATTCCATGAATTGAGGATACTATGCCCAACGATGGTTTCGACAAATGAGAAACTGTTGGAAGAGTATATCTGGGGACTCCCACCAAGCATACAAGGGAACATGATTACGTCTAGTCCCAAAACACTTGATGAGGCTATGCGGATGTCTCGCAGCCTCATGGATTAGGTGGTGCATACAGCGGAAACCCAAAGACAAAACTTCAACAACTCCAACAACAATAACAATAGAAACAACAACAACAAGCGACCATGGGATGGTAACCATGGAAGTAACAACAACAACAACAACAACAACAACAACAACAACAACAACAACAACAACAACCATCATAACCAGCAAAACAAAAGACAAGAGGCCGCAACGGCTTATGTGGCTACACCAACTAGA
Organism: Artemisia argyi; assembly: GCA_030686995.1. Taxonomy (NCBI): domain Eukaryota; kingdom Viridiplantae; phylum Streptophyta; class Magnoliopsida; order Asterales; family Asteraceae; genus Artemisia; species Artemisia argyi. The sequence continues at coordinate 141,134,501 of CM060687.1, forward strand.
AGCACAGGGTATACCGGGAATGCTCCACTATGCAATAAGTGTAAATTCCATCACTCTGGTCCTTGCCCGGCTAAGTGTCACAACTGTCAAAACACTGGACACCTTGCCAGAGATTGTAGAGTCAAGGCTATAGCTACCGGTAGCAACACACAACCAATAGTTATATGCTTCGGGTGTGGAGAAAGTGGACATTACAGGAACGGATGTCCCCAAAAACCAAGGCCAACAAGTTGAAGACATCCAGGGGAAAGCATGTATGATAAGAGGAAAAGGAGCTTATCAGAATCTCAACAACACTAGAGAACAATGAAGTTTAGAACTTAGCAGTCATATTTATTTATGCACTATGTTGTACTACGTGTATGTCATCCCTAGTAATGGGAGTTTTATGACTTAAGAATATTTACTGTTCAATAAACAACTCTTTGTGATAATTCTCATCTATTGTACTTTCTATCTCCAAACCAATTTGATTGATTAGTAGACTATTACCATTCTATAAGATTTACCCAATTATCCTATAAACCATTCAACAAATTTTACTTCAAGCTATTTTGTTACCACTTTATTGTTTCACATCATTTTACTCCAAGATATTCTACCACCATCTTAGAAAAATTACTTCGTTGATACCACCCTATAAATTGATATCATATCTTCTTTACCCAGCTTCATCTCAAACCACTAAAACTCATCAAACCAAAATGAAGGACACAAGCCTCGTTCGTCTTTTCACCATCATTATCTTCACAACCATTGCAACCACAAGCTCATTAACAGATCTTGATGCACTTTTACAGCTCAAATCATCCTTAGTTACACCACAAGCACCCTCATCAGCTTTACAAGATTGAATACCATCTAAAACTTTTAAGAAACATAATACTACGTAACTAAACCGAACATCACATTATCGGTCCTAAATTATACATAGCCTGATCACCTATGTCTAATTCAGGAGGGATCATGTTATGCTGGGAGCAGTCACCTGTATGTTTTCTTAGAAACAAACTTCTCACTTATAATCTTAAAACAAATTTCGTGTGAAATTCATAAAGTATTCATCCGATAGAGTACGACAATTAATCACTCTTACTCTACCTTTCCCACATAAAAGTAAACCTCCTCCTACTTCATACCCTGAGCCGAAAGGAACGGGTTAAACCACTACGAGTCCGAGCCTTAGTTTTAACCATAAATTCAAACTTTCCTGCTCAAATCCTTCACGCTCAAGCAGAGGCGGTGAAACAAGAAGACATCCAAAAGGAAAAGTTGGATGGCATGATACAGAAGAAATTCAAAACCCGTTCAGATGGAACTCTATGCTTCCAAGGTCTAAGTTGGTATCCACTTTATGGTGGCCTACGAGACTTGATCATGCATGAATCTCACAAGTCCAAATACTCCATACATCCAAGATCTGATAAGATGTATCATGATCTTAAACTACTCTATTGGTGGCCAAACATGAAAGCCGATATTGCAACATACGTTAGCAAATGTCTTACATGCTCCAAAGTAAAAGCCGAACATCAAAAAAAAAAAAAAAAAAAAAAAAAAACCATCCGGTCCATTGCAACAACCAGAGATTCCTATGTGGAAATGGGAAAGAATTACTATGGAATTCATTACCAAGCTCCCAAAGACATCAAACGGTTATGACTCCATCTGGGTCATAGTTGATCGTCTCGCAAAATCCGCACACTTTATACCAATCGAAGAGACTTACAAAATGGAACAACTTACTCGACTGTACATCAAAGAAATAGTCTCAAGACATGGTGCACCGATATCCATCATATCGGACCGAGATGGTAGATTTACCCCCAATTTCTGGCAGTCACTCCAGGACGCCTTTGGAACAAATCTAGACATGAGTACAGCGTACCATCCTCAGACCGATGGTCAGAGTGAACGAACCATTCAAACACTTGAAGACATGCTTCGAGCTTGTATAATAGACTTTGGAAAAGGATGGGATACTCATCTACCATTAGTCGAATTTTCCTACAACAACAGCTATCATGCAAGTATTAAAGCAGCTCCATTTGAAGCACTTTACGGTCGAAAGTGTCGTTCACCTGCTTGTTGGGCTGAAGTAGGAGAAGTTCAACTCACTGGTCCAGAACTCATTCGAGAAACAACGGATAAGATTGTACAAATCAGAAGTCGACTTCAAACCGCAAGAGATCGACAGAAAAGTTATGCCGACACACGACGCAGACCCCTAGAATTCCAAGTCGGAGATAGGGTTATGCTAAAGGTATCGCCTTGGAAAGGCTTGATACGATTCGGTAAACGAGGAAAACTAAACCCAAGATACATCGGACCATTTAAAATCCTAGCCAGGGTTGGCCCTGTGGCGTACAGACTTGAGCTTCCATCAGAACTCAGTAGTGTACACCCCACTTTCCATGTATCTAACCTAAAGAAATGCTTGTCAGATGAATCACTCGTTATTCCACTCGATGAAATTCAACTCAATGACGATCTTCAATTTATCGAGGAACCCGTAGAAATCATGGACCGAGAGGTCAAACAACTCAAGCAAAGCCGTATTCCAATTGTCAAAGTTCGTTGGAACTCACGACGTGGTCCTGAATACACATGGGAACGAGAGGACCAGGTACGTAAGAAATACCCACATCTTTTTACCAACGAAGCTTCTACTCCCAACGCAAATTGATCTCCGGGACGGAGCTCTCATATGGGGTGGAGACTGTAACAATTCGCAATTTCAGGTTAATTACTATTCCCGGAAAATTTCACTATTCACTTTTACTATTCATTTTTACTATTCACTTTTACTATTCATTTTCCCGAAATTTGATTTTTGTTTCATGACCTCGAGTGATAAATCATTTCCATGACAAATTAAAAGTTTGACATTCATCAGATCATTTTCGCGAAAGTTAATAAGAAATTAAACGTTTTAGGGTAAAACGTCATTCAAAAATTCTACGCACAACGAAACACGACCGCGTTAATTTTCCCCGTATCAGAAAAATGTTTGATACACTCATGATTTATTTGAGAATAAATCATGACTGTGAAAAACATGACCAAATAAACCTCGGCCGTGAAAAACTGAAATTTTCACTTTTAAGCGTTTTTACTCAGCCGTAACCTTAGCCTATACCTGCACCGCGTTTCTAAGACGATTTGAGTTTTCACATTTTTGGAATAAGTCAACATATTTTTCCCTCCTCCTTTAACCAAAAATCATTCCTTGATTTTTAGGCTTACGGTTTTATGTCTAAAAGACATTTAATACCAACCGACACTAGACTGAGCCCAGTCTAGACATTATAAGTCTTTTTAAATCATTTTTATCCTATTAGAAAAGTAACATTTTACTTTTCTCAATTTTACTCAATATTCGTACATTTTACGTATTACGCGTCTTAGACCCGTGTTTCCAGTTTTAGCAGGGTTTTAGCACCCCAATGGAACCTACCACTCATTTTATATTTTATTATTGAGTATTTTGACAAGTTTAATCATTCTTCCAAGTTTCGTATTTTTATGATACCCGGTTTTACGTTTTGTAACGTAACAACTTACGGTTAGCATTTTACGGAGTCGAAACTAACTACATAAGCTTGGATAATATCATCAAAAGTCAACACTTCCTCCCCAAGTATTGTGAACTGCCATAGGGGGGGGGGATTCACCTCACACATGGCTTGATCTTATGCTTAGTACTCTAGGATGTGTACATGTGTTAACCTTGTTCTCCAAGGGTTGACAAGTCAAGGTTAGTAACCTCCTCATTGGCATATAAATAGCCCCCTCTTCCTCCTCTTGTACACCACACATAACACACACCATCATCTCATCCTTAGCTCAATTACTTCCAAGTTTCATGGAAGTATCAAGTGCTACAACAACATAGAAACTCTAGTTTGGTTTTGATTCATCAAACTACTTCCAAACACTAGAAACTTTGGTGATTTCTCTTGAGTTTGAATCTACTCAAGTCACCTCAACTTTCATCATCTATCTTTCAAGAATACAAGAGTAGAAAGATTGCATGAAGTGAAGTAGGTTGAAGCTAAAGTCTATCAAAGTCCTTACCTTACATGTTAACTTCCTTTCTTAATTGAAAGCCAAAAGTTGTAAGCAAACCCTAACATACTTCTTGTTAAATATCATAATCATGTTATTTACATATCATTCATGCTATATTATGTCTTGTGATCATGTCCATGATGTATAAAAATGAGTAAAACAAGTTATTGTATATGATTGTTAAGTTAAGTTATTTAAACAAGTAAAATAGTGACTTTATTGGTGTAATCTGATCAAAATGGTAAAATTGTGATATTGGATCATTACATATTGTAGTAGATGACTTAACAAGGAAACCATAGCAATTTGAACCACCTAAAACGAGTATACGAGTCAAAAGTTATGACCATTTGAAGTTACCAAAACTTTGAGGCAAAACTGCCAAAATAGTTTCTGTGACAGAACATAAAACACGCAAAAAGAGGCCTTTCTGGTACGTTTCATGAAAAAGTTAAGTCACGAAAGTTGTCCGGAATCACGTTTTCTTCAAAAACTCAGGTGCACGTCTCCAGAAAACCAATAACGAATGAGATTTTTCTCAGTTTCTTAACAGCTATTTTACATATATAAGTCACTATATAAGGTTATGGTTTATAAAGACCAAAGAGGTCTTATGACCTAGAATCAAGACCACAACCATGGCTAGAGCCAAGGTTGAGTCTCAAGACCATGGAACAATGATCAAAGGTCATGGCAAGGCCATGACTAAATGACCATATAAACTTACTTAGGCGAAAACATGAGCTAAAGAATTGGCGATAACTTGAACATACAATTTGGATCTACTTCATCTAAAAGAACCATGAGATATTACAAGTATTTGTCATACAAGTTATAAGAAACTTACCGTAATAACAATCTTCATATAAAAATAAACTTTCCTAAGTTTATTCAAATATTGGACATGTAACTTTTCGGATCAAAACTTATATATATATATATATATATATATATATATATATATATATATATATATATATATATATATATATATATATATATATATATATATATATATATATATACTTTATCAACTACTACAATAGTAGGGAGCCTCATGTGAGGAGTTCATTATGTAAGCCGTCGAGATGAGTTGTGGATTTATGAATTAAAGGGTCCTGGCTCCTCGAACGTTTACTAACATGACTTCTGAATTATGTCGGCCCGAACGGTAGTTTACGATATATAAACTATACATGTTTCATGAACCATTTCTTTTCATATACTTACACTATACAAAGTACCACATCATGGACTAAATGCAAGACATATATAGGCACGTTTATGTTTCCTTAGACATTATTCCAAACCTAAGTTGCAACAATTATTCTAGGTTGCTCGTAGAAGTTCTTACGGCATATCCATCATTCTCATTATACATCATCCAACTCAAGGTGAGTTCATAGCCCCACTTTCCATTACTTAATTGTTTTACAAACCTTTGGGGGGAATACATGCTATTTTTAACCGAGCACAATGCTTTTAAATTATATGCTTGCCTGATTGTTTTATTATCACCAAGTATCATCCTTGCCAAACCGAGATCCCTTATTATGAACCATTTAATCACTAGAAATAGTGAGTGTGAATATTGTGAATAGGACTATTGGGATTGACGAATCCCATTTGTATTGACTAAGTTTAAACAAATGCATTAATATTTGAGACATTAGGTATGACGGCAAAGTACCTACCGGGATAACTCCGCCGATTGATATTGGTACCCGTTAACGTTTTGGTGTCATAAGCTTAGTAATTGATAATAACTGTTCCGGGCGTATAACAACATAGCCCATCTTTGTTTTCCAACCATTGGTGTGAGCCTATAACTCACACTACCAACATATTGTGTTCAAACATTAAACAAACTCTATGAATATCACTCAACCTTTGTGTTGACCTCTCAAGCATGTATTTCAGGTTCATAATGATCAAGGATGGCACGGAAGGGCACGGATACTCAAGAGGGCTATAAATTTTATTATCATTCAAAAACTCATTTAAATGTAAACTGTAAACATGGAACCATTTGGGACCTCATTTTGTAATCTCTGATATTTATATAATTTGAATGATAAACCTTTTAAAACGACTCAATTAAAGTTCGTTTTCTATTATTGTGACTGTTGTGCCGTCGAGTAACACCCAGTTTGAATTCCGCTGCATCCATGAATTGGGGGTGTTACATTTGGGAAACTTGGGGAGGCTTTCAAACTGTTAATATCACACGACAAAGCAGAGGAACTCAGTTTGATTGCTCGCCTAGGGGAGGAGAGCAGCCAGCTGAGGGCTGTTACTGAGAAAAAGGCATGGACCATCGATGAAGCAGCTCTTACATGCTCACGTTTCAATGTGGTGGCTGCAACTGGTCATGATGCTCTGTGTGAAATACAACTAAAGGATCGCAGAAAACTTGATCATTTGGCTCAACTGCTGGTGCTCTGTCGACAAAGTTTGGAGGAGAAGGAGGAGATGTTAGAGAAATTGGATGAAGCTGAATCTTCTGATGATGAAGATTAGTATTTAGTTGGCAGTATTTTTTTGTGTTTTGATGTAGTTTGGAATTTATCAAGGATTTGTGAATGTGAATCTTATGGATGGTTGTAATCTTTAACAATGGAATGGATTAATGGTATTTATGTTTATTAAGTTTAAGTATTTGTTTATTTTTTAGTTTTATTATTTTCTTTAATTGTAAAGGGGAAAAAGGGGGTTGTGGTTGACTTTATCTCACACACCTCTCTCTCTCACACTGGATAAAACACAAAGTCAGATCTGAAATTCAGTTTTAGGGTTTTCAATACAATTCAAAATTAATCAAAATAAAGACTAAACAATCAAATAGTTTTGAGGTATTTGATTAACGATTTGATGATCTGATGATTGAGCCGAATATGGCAGGTATTTTTAGTTTCTTTATGATGTTTTTGATTTAAAAATGTTATTGAATTACGTTTCTTTCTTTTTTTATTTAGAAATTAAAATATATGCCTAACAGGCTAATTTTGGAAGAGTTGGAATGATTTTTTGATAATTAGTTTTAGGGTAAAGGTGTTGGATTTGAGGGTGCTAATAGGAAACCTGATATGATTTTGAAGGAATTGGTAAAAGGGGCTGGGCGGAAGATGGTTATGTTTATAGAGAAGTGGCGAACAATGAGGTGAAAGCTGGGTTTATGGTTGAGAATGTGTTGAAAAATTAAGAGTTGGAATAGGGATAAAGTTATGGGCTCAAATGTTTTGAAGTTGTTTTCTTTTGGCGTGAATGTGGTATTTACGAAACTGATAATATGAATCAGGTATGAAATTGAGTTTGTTTTAATGAACAAAGCATATTGAGTTTCTGATATTATGTATGTGATATTGAAGCATATGAGGTTTTCAATAAGTTCATATACCAATCAAATAAGCTAACACAAACACCCTGTGTATCAGCTTTATACATGCTTTATGTTGAACTATTTTGATATTTGAATTATCTGCAGGAAGTTGGTTATGGCATATAAATTTGTGAATTTGAACTTATTTCAAGTAGAAGACGATACAGCTAAGACATCAGAAGTGGTTACTTTTGAAAAAGTAATAATTTTTCTTAACAATTGGGTCCACTCAACGTTAATATCCTCAGAGAAAAAGGTAAGGGCATAGGGGAATACGGTGAATGATTTTGTCTTTGCATAAATAGATGTCAAAATTAGTGTTTAGAAATAAGTTAATCATTCACATTTTTCAGGAATGTGTTTATTAGATCTCATGTCGGAAAATTACATAGATATGCTAAGATAGATTAGTGAAAGTTTCCTTGAAAACAATGTTACGCGTGCAGTTTGCAAGTTTCGGATCCTTGTCTTCTATCATTAGTATTTTAAGACCATCAGGACTGGTAACTCTGGATAACACCACGTAGAGTTGCCCATGACTGAATACCGGATTAGGCAAGTAGAGGCCAACGTAATTGAGTGACTGGCCTTGACTTTTGTTAATGGTCATTGCATAACACGGTCTTATAGGGAATTGTCTTCGTTTTAGGACAAATGGCCATTTGGATTGTGTTGATGTGAGTATAATTCTGTGGACCACGACATTATTCCCTATATGTGAACCTGTTAGTATCTTAGCATGAATAACAAACTGGCCTAGATCTGTGATGAGCAACCTTGTTCCATTACATAGTCCTTTGCTAGGATTGATATTCCGCAATAGCATAACATGTAGTTCCTTTTTTAATTGTAGAGCATGTGGGGGCATCCCTGGAAAATTTAATGAATTTAGGAATTCAATCGGATAAAGGTCATGTTGTTCAAGATTGTCTGTAGATCCCTTGCAAATCTCATCTGAGTTGTTGTATGTAAATGTTTTTCCTTTTAATTGTTTAAACATGTACTCGTAGATGGCATCAGCATCATCGTTCTCAGGAGTGAGGATTGCCCTTTCTTTGAGGTACATATCATCAGTTTGCCTGATTGTAAAATCAGGATATGTAACTGCAACAATTTTCTCAATAGGAGAATGCCATGACTTAATCAGAAAGTTTTCTGGAATGTCAATCCAAGTTGGCTCATCCTCCCCTTCTTTGCATTTTGCTGGTAATGTGCCATCCCCCACAGCCAAAACCCATCTATTGAAATCCTATTTGTGTGTATCAATTTCACCTTTCTCAGTATATTCATTGACACGCATGTTGTGTGTAAGTTTGAAGATCTTGCAACTCTTCCATAACTCAGATTGGTTTATGCAAGATTTGACGATTTCAGACCTGCTTCCTTTTGGGATTACTGGAAGAACTTGTCTAAAGTCACCTCCTAGTAACACTGTCACGCCACCAAATATTCGACTCCTACAATCCGGATCATGGAATCCTAAAATATCTTTTAGAGTCTTGTCTAACGCTTCAAAGGAATATTTTTGAGTCATTGGAGCTTCATCCCATATAATTAGCCGAACTTGCTGCCTAAGCTCTGCCAAATGTGTGTTTTGCTTTATGCCGCATGTACTATTCTCCAATAGTATAACAAATCTGCTATGTGCGGTTCTCCCTCCCGGTAGCAATAATGAAGCAATTCCTATACAAAGTTATACAATTAGTTTAACGTGCATTTTGTTAAGTTTACAGATCAGTTGTTTGTTATAGCTTGTTAATAATTTGTACCTGAAGATGCGACTGCAAGTACTATCATACGTTCTGATCTAAACCTTGAAATGATGGTTTTGTATAAAAACGTTTTCCCCGTTCCGCCTGGTCCGTATACAAAGTAAAACTTTCCTTTTTTCTGATGCACAGATTGAGTAACTTCTTCATAGATTATACGTTGTTCAGTGTTTAGCAATGAATGAAGTTGTTGATGTTCAACCTTACTCTTCTTCATGTCATAATCCAACGCTTCTCTTATGAGACGATTGTCCAAGTTAGTTAGTAACTTTGGGTTAGGTAGGGGTAGATCTTTGAACTCTGATAAAGATTTCCCACTCCTATTTAGCAACTCTTGGATTTCAATCAAACAATAATTCTGAAGTTGTTCATCTGTTAATTCCAATTCTGGATACTTAAAAATTTTCCTTTTTTTATGTAGGATATCCTCTGATAAGATATGCCAGTTTTCTTCCCATAATTTTAAAGGCCTGCTGACATCGCAAAACAACAAAATTGTGACAAACATGTCACGTAACTGTGGTCCGAATGCCCATACACTTGCTTCTGAAATAGCATGCTTCCACTCTGTGTCATCATTTAATAGTCCATATGCAAAGCACGCTTCCTTGAATGTGGAACATAGCCTATCGTTAACAGTCATGAGTTTTTCAAAACTTTCACATCATCTGACAATGTTCAGCAACATTCTAAGGTAATATCGTTCTCCAGAAGCCGGGTGCGAGTAAAAAATTCTCCCAATGCTTTTGTGCCTTTTTCTTTCTTTCAACATTTTGTCTTTCTCATGCCACACATAATGTACTGGTATTTCAGCATATGTGTATGCTCTAGCTTCTGTATCACACTTATTTAATTCAAACCAATCAGTGAACATAGTAATGTCGATCCCTTCCTCTGAATTAGTGCGGGTAAACTTTTTGAGTCACGAAGAGTGACTGTGTTTTGATTTGGCAAGTGGTAATTCAGCCTCATGACTGATGGGTATGAATAATGTATGTCAAAGGACAACAAACGCCACACCGCCTCACATCAAGCCAAGAAGCGACAATTTAAATAATTATTTATTTCGTCCACCTCCAAAACTTGGACATTTGCCAAACCACCGTCGTTTCGTACATTCTCTTGTATAACAATTGTAGCTCGATCAGGCCCTTTATTTAAGTATTTAAATAAGTACATAATTGCCTTAGATCTGTTGCACCATTCTACATTAATGTGTGCCTGGTACTTTAGGAGAAGATAACGATTGTAAGGAACCACATATCTGTTATTGTATTTGAACTTTCCTTTTATATGCTGAGCGTTATTGTTCCTTCGACGGTAAATAGCATAGTCATCACCATCAACTATTGTGGCTTTCACAAATGGTTTAGGGAAATGTTTCGAACACTTACCCTCAACAGTACACGGTGCATGTTTAGCATCTTTACCGCAAGGTCCATGTAACATAAATTCAGTAACTACTTTGTATCCTTCTGGATCATTTGTTTTACATGGTATCTCTGCTCTGATAATGTCATCTATCTCGGATGGGGATTTACTTTTCAAGTTTTCTTCTAGCCATAGTAGGATATATGCGTGCGGCAAACCACGTTTTTGAAATTCTATCACATATAAAACTGAAAGGACATTAATTAAAGCATAAGTTGATGCACAATTTGGTGTATAACAATAGATATATTGACATTATGTTTGAAGTTGTATTACCTGCCCGCGTTTTTCCAAAAATATTGTGTTTCGTAAGATCATCCATCATTTCATTAAGTTTAATCTTGAATACACGGGTTGCCACTTCTGGCCGGTCAATTCCTTTTTGTCCCGGGGTGTGTTTTAACATTTCAGCAATCTCGGGCCATTTTGGATTGGCTGTAAAAGTGATGAACAGATCTGGATTTCCATACGTTCGACATATAGCCATAGCATCTTGGTAGTTTTGCATCATATATCTTGGGCTGCCTATAAAAGTCCTTGGTAGAACAATTCGTTTCCCGATACCTGCTGCACTTGTATCACCTCGTGTTACAGCGTCACACAGGTTATGATATAGATCCACACGTAATGTATCTTGATTTTGCCTAGTCCATTTAAGTCTTTGCTCCTCAACAGATGTGAATGCATCCACCAGGTATTGTTGGAATAATCTACCGCCTCTAAGCAAGGTAGTACCTTGGTTGTTTCGTTACTGTATTACGTATGCGTAATATTCTTTCATTGTCACATAATCTGTTTTGGTCTTGTGGTCACCTCTGTTGTTATGATACTGTATCTTTTCATGAAATCCATCCTCTCCATATGGGAATAACAACGGGTATTGGAGAGCCATGTATTCTGGATGCAACTCAGATATACGTTTCAGACCTTCATCCTTGTTGCTTATAATAATATCTCTTGTGGGAATGCCATCACCAAAGTCATTAGTAATCAGAGCCGCAATTTCAGGCACCGTCGGGGCGTTGTATTGCCGGGTAGAACTCCGGTGACTTAGCAGACGTAGTTCAAACTTTGGTGAATTCTGTGAGTCACACCAATTTCTGGCCATTCTAAATGCCTTGGCAATTGAACTTGATTGATCGAACATTTTAATTAGGCTTGCTACTATCTTTTCATCTATCACTTCGGCACTTTCCTTGTCTATAAAAGCTCCCATCCGGTTTTTCACTTCATTTGCAGTATCAAAAAAGTAAAGCTGTGCATATTTAGGTTGTGTTTCCCGTGCAGGGAGTAGAGAACCTATTCGATGATAACTTTGTCCATTGATTCTAAATGTGTATGGTCCTCTGCCTATGTTAACTGAATTATCTATTTTTGCTCCAAAAGAAGTGTAGCAAAACATACCATTATATACTCTAATTTGTTCTTTGAATCTTGAAGATGCAGGATTGTTATAGTCGATTAGTTTGTTTAGAGGAGAAGGTGCTTCATTAAATTTTGGAAGAAGCACTTTACCACGTTGGCAATAGATGGAGAACATTGGGTTGCGTGTGCTCTTGTCTCTCGGGCATCTCTCTTCATACCACATAAGTGCCTTGCAATTTGGACATTCAAACGATGGAGGTCCAATATCATGGTAAACCACAGAAATACCTTCCCAAAATAGGTAAACATTACTGATAAGATCACATTATGTATCAAATTAGATTCTGCAAGATTTATAGTTTTTTTAATTACCTGAAGATGAAAATGCAGCTCCTTGTAGGGTTTTACTTGCTCCACGCAGATAGGATGGTCCTACAAGAAGCAACGTATTTGTGATAAATAAGTGTATGAAGTTAAAGGTTTGTCATATGCAGAACATTTCTTAGGCAGAATTCATATTTGGTATAATTTGTTAAACCTGATGATCTCCTTTTTTTGTATTTGAAGGGACTTTCCGAAGTAGAAGGCATATGAGTCAGTGGAAAGTCTGTTGAATTTCCTGTTGTTGTTGACCCTTTACCTAACAAATTATGTTGTAAAGGCAATATTCATGATTCAGGTATGCTCATTTTTTCAAATTTTTTTGTATCTGCATAATTCAATTAAAGTTCAGTGTTGATGTTTACCTTTTAATTCTTCAACAACTTCTGTAAGTTTTAAACCACAAAAGCTTTGTAATTTGCCATGTTGGTTAATAATTGTTTTTGAATCAATCACCAAAGATTTGTGCAACATTCTTGATAGTGATGGGAATTCTTCATTTTGTTCATGTGATCCTATAACACATGGATAAAGATTATTTCAATAAAATAAATATATTAAGATGAATTAGTTCACTTAAACTAATTCATGAATATAAGATTTTTTTTTTCAAACCAATTCGAGTTGTGGAAATTATTTTTTTGCGTACAAACCTTGTGACATCCTTGAAATAGGAGTTGAAAACTACATACAATTATGTGTATGTCTGTATAGGTATTGATAGATGGTTGTTGTAAATGAATGGAAGTAGTTCATTCCATTTTTATGTTTGTATAAGAAGATGATTCAGGATAATGGAAAGACACAAAATATTGTATAACTGTCGATGTTTATGAGATATAGTATTGTTTTGTGTTCTTTAAAATTCCCACTTCTAAAAAAGTTATAGACTATTAAGTGTCAGAGAAATAATTGAATGAGTTTTTGGTTAATGATGGAATGTTGTTACCTGTTTAGCTGCTATTTGATTAATAGTTAGTCATAAATAGTGGAAAATTTCTTTTGATTTAATTTTAAAAATCAAATTTAGATATTTAGGTTTTATAGGTCATAATGTATATAAGTTTTTCAAGAATGTTAATCCTTGGTGAATGTTTGAAATTGGTGTTTTTTTTACAAAAGTTATATGGTTAATGGTAATTTGATTTGTATTATTTTTGAACCAACGTAGTAATCTTTACAGAAATAGTTAAGATTAAGTGGTTGCATAAATTCTATTTCTTTACATGTAACTATTATGTGTCTGTTATTGGTAGGAAATAATATTTGGATAACAATCGATGGATCAATGTTTAAAAAAGATGAGCAAACAACGTTTTATACACCTTATTGTTGATACATTACTCGTATCAATAACACATATCCTAACATATGAGATTATAGCCAAATAACTTAAGGAAATATCCTATAAAGAAAGAAATGATAACGTTCTTTTTTCCTCTTGATGTTCATCAGAATCGCTAACAAACCCATCGTTCATCTCTTCATAAGTTGTGTAGTTGTCAGGATATATAATCTGTAATGGTTTCACACTTGCTGGTTCTGGACATGCTAATGACAATTCCAAATTGATTTCTTCTTTTTTTTGGTTTCTTTCTTGGTGTTTAGCTTTGAAATACCTTTGCCTGAGTCATCTTGTGCTATTGGCAACTGGTAATTTTGGGTTTTCCTCTAAATGTTTTATTTCTTCTTTTAGTTGTGCAATTATAGCTTGAATGTTCCCATTAGTTTCTTCCCCTCCACGCTGATGCTACAATTAAAAACCATTAGGTAATCTATAAAAGGTAGATCATAAACATGCATACAGAAAACTCATGACTTAAAGGGTATTGTCAATTGACCGATAAGTTAAAGGATAGCAACTAAGAATCATTTTTTATTTGCAGATATTGATGATTGTATTTCCATGTATGTGAGTTGAAATATAAGATGTTATATGAAAATAACACTAAAAAGTTATATTCAACCGATTGCTAACCTGGAAATCGCTAATCATCTTTTGTAAACTCTTTAGCTTACGATATGGCCAACGTTGTATACCAACTTCACGACACTGTTTTTTATAAACACTTAGACCAACGTTAAGTTGTTTTGCAGCTTGGTCTATGGGCAAATGAAAGTAATGCGACATGGTCTCCCTGCTAATTGCCATAAGTTTATATTATAGTTAGGAGATAGTATGTGAAAATAACCAATTGGATATGTATAGATTGTTGGCATAAGCTGACTTTTAAAGGCCTCCTTAAGCTCTTGAGCTGCCCTCATATTAGTAAAGCATATGTAACTTACAATCTCCCATAAAAGAAATTTATTAGATATTTATGAGAATTTTGATTATGTTATTAGTGTTGATTGTTACAGGGTACCTTTTCATGTCCTAAATTAAAGCTTTGTTTCAGATTAACTATTTGTTTTTTGTAACTACTATAAGAATTTATATCATATACTTAGAATTTGAACTGGTAATTCATTGAGATTACATGTATTCAGGGTTGTAGCTGATAGTTATCCATTTTTGCTAGTCATTGTATGTCCAAAAATCATTTTTGTATATGTATTGACGCGGTTAAATGATACTCCATGAATGAAATTTGTATAGGAGTTATATTCTCTGTTGATCCATCCGTGTGAGGAATATGCAAAATTAAGTAAATAGATAGATTTCATTATAATAATAAACATGTGAATTGATTTTTACATGGCATACTTATTTGGGGCATCTTTTGGATTTTTCTTTTTGTTGAATGGTTGATTGATATCAAGTAATGTCATTATATCTGTTAATGTGACATATACATTACCACATCAGATTGTTATGTGTATGAAATAATAAACACATAAGATTAGGAAAATTATCAATTAACAAATTACATTGACAAAATTAGGGATAATGGAGTTTCACAAATCAGAGATTTATTTATGATATATTGGTAGTTGAATTTCACAGGAAACAGTATACAGAGAGAATGCTTTAGATTATTCATTCTGAAAAACAGATATGCCTAAGTTATACATAGTATATCATTTAATATCCAGTAAAAGTCCTTGGTGCATGTGCTTCTTCTGTTGCAGCGGGTATTCAACTACATTAGATCAACTTTAGTGTACCTGAAAACAAAGTCAACACCAAAAAAAAACACCCATTCCATGTTTGGCAGGCAGAATAAACCCTCATACATGGGGAAAAATAACAAAGAAGGTCCAGATAAGTTTTAATTATTCTCCAAATGACAATAACGAAAAAAGTCCAAATCAGTTTTAATATTGTTCATATGCTGAATGTTCATGTAAAAAGGCATCTCCAGGTTCAGGCTGTTGAAACTTAGTCAGATTCTATCACCACATTTCTGAAAATAAAATTTAGGAAGGAAAGATGTTAATAGTTGGTCAAAGATGAATAATTAGTGATCAAAAAGTGTATCCAGCATGTGCTCACCGTCTTTTCTTAGTCGCAGTTGGTACAATGGCATTTCCTTGAACATTATTGTGGAAAACTAGAAGGGGGGTTGAATAGTTTACCGATTAAAATCTTTTTAACTTGTTAAGTTAGCTTTGAAACTTTCCGTTTGATCAAAGATATATACACAAACACAATATATAACATGCAAGTAAATGAAAGAAACGATCAAACCACAACACGAGTATTTATCGTGGTTCGGCTACAAGGACTCTTTTTTCTTGCCCTACGTCCACGCCCTGAGTATCCAACTCGAGAGTTACTTTCACTAGTCAACAAGCTCCTTTCACCGGCGGAGAAAACCTTACACGTCGCTTATACTTTTACCGACACAAAGCTAGATGTCGAGTTCTTTACCAAGGGTACAACCACTCCCGTTAGTTCTTTTACAAGGGTACAACTACTCCCGATACACTTTGTATTTTGAGGACTAAAATACTAACCGATCACTACTGAAAATACACAATCAAATGAAGTGTAAACTACACAAGTCTACACAATGCTAAGGTAACAAGTCTTGCAACGTTGTGTTGAATACTTGTTACTTTTAGTAAGCTCGTGAATCTCTTTGCTACAAAAAGAAACTTCACATATGAAATGTTAAGAGGTTAGATGAAAGAATGAATGTGTGTGTAAAATATGATGTCAAGTGATGAGCCAAAATTCAACTTGTGGCTCAATATTTATAGCCAAACCTTCTGCAGGTCTGGCGGATCAGGCGGACCCCTCAAAAGGGTTCCGCCCGTGTACCTCCAGGGTACCGCCGGGCTTGCAGTTGGTTTTGCAATAAATCTTGCAAACCAAACAAAGTCACATCTCATTACTCTTGCAAACCAAACAATGTCACATCACATAATATCAAGTCAAACACTAAACTTGCAAGCAACATCTAAGTAAGTCAAACACATTTCTTTCCATAAATGTATAATGACAAAACTTGCCATAAATGTGATGTGACAATTCTATTTTTAGAAAATAAAAAGTGTTGTGTTTTATGAAATGTAAAATGTAGCAAAAGTCTTGTTTATGCAAGTCTTTTAAACTAAGATTATGTTTTACTTAGAAACTAAAGTTTACATTTGTCATTAACAAAACTTAGCGAAGATCGTAAAATATAAATAACGTTTTTAGGCGATATTTGTATTAACAATTATCATCATTACTTTGTCCGTCTTCAGCATCTGAATCTTCCATATCTAGCCTACAAACAGGGGAAACATGGATTTTATGTTAATTATGTTTACTTAAGTGATTTTTTGTATTTTTTGGTATGCAAATTTTAAATATTTTGCTCACCTTTTGTTTTTCTTTTTTTCTGCAGGATTCTCATTGTCAGTTGGAATCAGCTCATTTTTCGAATCTGAATCTTCAATATCCAACCTACACACAATGGAAAACATGGGTATTATATTAATTTGATTGTTGGTTGCATTTTTTTATATGCAAATATTTTATGTGTTGCTTACTTTTTTTTCCCACTACCCTCTGTAGGCTTGGCTGGTGTTTCAACTGATGGAGGTTTGGTATGTGGGTTGGACGATGAACATGTAACAACATTCGCATCATCAACAGTACTTGAGCTTGCACTTGCCACCAACGGTTCAGGTGGGTCTACCACCCAGCAGGTAAAAATTTCAAAAGTTCCATACTCGTAGTAGGTATGAGATTTGATTTCAAAAATGTGTGTTGTCCCAATGATATTTGCTATAGCAGCTGGCAAGTTTGCATGATTATCTATATTCTGCAGGGACAGGTTGTGAATAACAAAGGATGTAAACGGTCAGGAGATTTATAACTATACCTCATCTTTGGATTCCAATAGTGATGCAGCTGGGCATTGTACCAACGAAGTTGCTGATTCATCAAACAGAACTACCAAAGTTTGTTCGGTGTCATCCGATATACCAAGTTCTAGGCGATACCTGCATTGGCCATGTTACAAATGGTATGTATTAGTCTAAGCCACTTTATTTGTTAAATATAAATGCATATTCTATAAGTGAGAAACATTACATTACCTTCTTACCGGGTATTCAACTGGCTTATCACACACATCACACCAGAAGCGTCCATTTTTTCTAGTAGCACCCTTTTTGCATTTTTCACCTCCACATGAGGGGAAATTCCAACCCTTTCTAGTTCAGACATTGTCAATTCGGGCTTTGCAGAGGAAAGTTGGCGTCTGTATAGAAATAAGTTATATCAATATTATGCAGGGGAATGACTATATAGTTTTGGTGGATACAAAAGAGTACATACATCATTTTTTCGGTTACGGGACCATATGAGGAGATTCTCAATGGTACCTTCCCTTGGTTCAGAATTATCTGCACGTGAAGATGCTTTTGAACAATCACCACTGCGAACAAACAGGTAAATTATATTGTTAAATTTATGGTTTGGATGAGCTTTTCAAAAGCAAACTCTAAATTCATACATATTCTTACCCAGTATCTGATTTCAATGCGTTGATAGCAGGGATCTTGGCATCATCTAGTATGACGGTAGAGGAACTACTGGATAAATAGAGCTTATCTAGCAGGTAACAATACAACTTAAATTAGAATTTATAAATTGAGGTAACATGAATAAAATAAATACTCCATGACCACTCATTGTTGTAATACTTTGCAGATGTTGATGTGACAACAACAGGATACATCCCCATATTTTTTGATTTCTTTTCAATCAATATATCTGCAAGGCCTCCCCATAGAGTCAACCGTATTGATTGTCCACTTGATACATAGGTGGGAAATTACAACAATGGGTAAGTCAATTATTAACTATTGCCAAAAGAATCACTAAATTTACAACATAAAGTGTAAAAAATAACCATAACAACCTCTGATTTTGCAGGTAGAAATCGAGGTTTTTTCGGCCTATTTTCGTGTAATTCAACCTTCCAACATTCGTCACGTACCCAACAACATCTAAAAGGTAATAAATCTCATTACAGTTAACCAACACTATTCAAGGACAATTAATAAATGAGCATACATAAACAAATTAAAAATTACCAATGAGGTATTTGTTGTCTGTAGGCCGGATATGCTCTAAATCCACCAACTGCAAAGGATACCTGACAAACCCTTCCGATATAACCAAAGATTTTCTTATTATCGTTGATCCATCGAACTCCAGCATGAAGGTATCGTTCTTCCTAACTCTATATTCTTCCTTGTTATGCATGACAATAAAATTTTTAATGGAGTCAACACCCCCCTCTTTTAACCTCAAAAAGTTGTGAGCCACCGTAGACTTTGCCGTACAATGTATTACACTACCCTGCAAAAAAAGTGTGTTAAAAACAGACATACATTATTAATATTTTTTTCCATTATTGGTTTTACATATTATTTTTTTAAATGAAGATCAATACACCTTAGCATCAGACACCAAGAATTCAGTCCCCAAGTATCGGTCATTGCTAGATGCATTTATATCCCATATTCTACACATCATTACAACTAACGTGCCGGTGGAATCTAACTGCAGCTCATCCAGATATATCACAGAGCCTGGATTTTCTGTATGCACAGCCATGATGATATACTAAATGGTCCTTTTTAGTTTGATTGCTCTTGGACTCACTTACAATTTGTGGAAAGGCAACAGGCCTGGCTTCTCATTTATGCATGATACATTTAATAAGAAAAATGTAATTGCATATTCGTTATTTAATAAGGGTGTAATTGCAGCCTCCTTTGTATTATTTCAGATTGCAAAACCGAACCCCTTTCATGTTCCATAACCGCATATACATTGAACCTTGTATATGTCAATTCGTGTGATTGATATAACATGGATATTGCATAAACTACATTGTACCATACCACCCATTTGTTCACAATACTCTTGCACATTAAATTAAGTATCTCAATTTGTGTGATTGATAAAACATGGATGTTGCTTAAACTACATTGTATAATACAACCCATTTGTGCACAATACTTTTGCACATTAAATTAAGGGGTTTACCTGATCCGAAACAGAGTCTTTATACTTGGCATTTTGACAAAAACTTCCAATTGAAAGTGATGTGCACTTTACTTAAAAATATCAAACTTTATAAAACTACTCGTATTCGATAGCTATTTTGAATTCTTTCTTTTTCTAAAAAAAAAAAAAAAAAAAAAAAAAAAAAAAAAAAAAAAAAAAAGAACACTACACCCAAAACACAAATTCAAGATGATGAATCGCTCTGGCTGTTAATGCTTTCTCCAAATTCAAAGGTAATCTATTCATTACCAATTGTCTCCATATAACCCCTCTTTCATATTTCCAATTAGGTTTAAGATTTCATCCTGATATCACATTTTTATCTTCCCAAATTCACTCCAATTCTTCTTCGCCTTCAAATGTTGATGGTAATACTCAATCTAAGTACCAAAAAGTTGCCAACTTGGATGATGCTCTGAACCTGTTCGATCAAATGTCACAAACGCGACCTCTGCCTTCTATTGTTAAGTTTACTCAACTGTTGCAATCTGTTACCAAAATGAAACGTTTTTCTCATTCACTTTACATGTTTAAGCAAATGTGTGCTCTTGGTGTTCCTGTTAATGGCTATACTATGAACATTATTGTCAAGTGTTGTTGCCATTTGCATCGCACCAATGAAGCTTTTGCTGTCTTTGCCTGGAACTTCAAACGTGGTATTATACCTGACGTTTTCACTTTTAATGCCCTTTTGAATGGACTCATCCTAGAAGATAGGATTCTTGAGGCCGAGATATTCTTCAAGAAATTGATTAAAGATAAACTTTGTGAACCTGATGTGGTTATGTACTCCACAATGATTAAAGGCCTTTGCCAAGTAGGGAATAACGTTATTGCCCTTCAATTGCTTAGGCTAATGGATGAAAGAGGTTGCAGACCTAATGTTGTTACATATAGCAACATAATTGATAGTCTTTGCAAGGATAGAATGATTGATGATGCTTTCAAGCTCTTAAAAGAAATGGTTTTCCAAAAAGGCATCTCACCCAATGTCATCACTTACAGCTCTTAAAAGAAATAGTCTTTGATTGATGGTCTTTGTAATTTAGGTCGTTGGGAGGAAGCGTCTAAGATGCTTCAAGAAATGTCGGATGTTGGGATCTCTCCAAATGTGCAAACCTTTAATATATTAGTTGATGCATTTTGTAAAGAAGGTAAAGCAGAAGAAGCTGACAAAGTTATTGACATCATGATTGAAAAAGGTATTGTTCCAGACATAGTGACATACAGCACACTTATAGATGGCTACTGTTTGCGTGGCGAAATGACAGAGGCAAAGACAACTTTTGATTCATTGGTGTTAAGAGGTCTTGTCCCAGATATTTTTACATGTAACAGTTTATTGAATGGATATTGCAAGAGTTTGAAGATAGATGAGGCGATGGATCTCTTTAATGAAATAACCAGAAAAGGTTTGAAACACGATGTAGTCACTTACGGTACCATGATACAAGGATTGTTTCAGGTTGGTCGATGTGGAGATGCATGCAAACTCTTTGATGAGATGCATGCAAAAGGTCAAAAGCCGGATCAATTGACTTATGGAATTATTCTAGAGGGTCTTTGCACCAACCGTCAGATAGAAGAGGCATTATCTTTGTTTCATTTAATGGGTGATAGCAATCTAAATTCTGAAGTTGTTGTATACACTATCCTTATAGATGGAGCTAGCAAATGTGGGAAGTTTGATATTGCAAAGGGTCTTTTTTGGGATCTTGCTAATAAAGGTATGCATCCTAATATTCAAACATATAATGTGATGATTAGTGGGTTGTGTAGGGAAGGTCTATTGGGTGATGCAAAACGATTGTTTCTTAAAATGGAAGAAGGTGGTTGCCGGCCAAATAATGTTACTTACCGTGTTCTTCTCCAAGGATATCTAAACAACAATCACTGTGATGATGTAGAGATGCTTTTACAGGAAATGGATGGAAGAGGTTACTCACTTGATGCTACAACTTTATCATTGTTATTAGACCAAATCGCTGGAGGTTTGTTAAATAACACTTTACTTGACTTGATCGGTAAGCTTTTCACCTAACTAGCAAATACTGCACTTTGATGAAGAAAGTAGGAAATCAGTACCACAATTTCATTTGGGAGTCATGTTGTTAGTCATTTGACAGTTTCATTTCAATGAATCCAAAACTATTAAGTATTTGTATTTGTTGTATTTATATGACCTATTGTTAATTCATGATACTAGTGGTTAACTATTGCTATTTGCTAAAGTCATGGACTCATGGTTATTTGACATTTTCATTTAAATGAATTCACAGTTACTAAGTATTGGTAATTTTTGTATCTAAATGACCCATACTAATCTGCACTGATTTTTTGCATCAAATATGCATACCAGATCACAATATTTATTCAGTTGTGCAGTTGTGGGTAACAGCACGTTATCCCATCTGCATCTTTATCTCCACATATACACCTGGGCGTTTAGAATCTGCTAGTTGAACCCAAACAGTCTTCCATGTCTCCCTCCCTGGCCAATTACTTTGTAGTATTCAATCTTTTCACTGCGAAAAACTTAGATATTATTACGTGAATGATTTACCTTGTCTTTAATAAATCATTTAGGAAGTTATATTCATTTGTATACATTTTCAGACAACATTCAACCTGTTTTACCCATTTCCCATTTATTTAAATATTTAGTCATGAATTTTGAGCCATTTGACGCGTTTTAGATAAATAACCCAAAATAGGCCATTAAGTGGGTACATGGGTTAGATTTGACACATAAGGTGTTCTCTAAGTAGGAGTAAGCTAATTTATTTGTCATTACTGCTGTTCGTGATCACAGAACACCCATGGTTAATACAAGCAATAAGGAACCAGGAATGTTGGCTTCGCAAAGTAACAGAAATGACGTCAACTTCAGCAACAGCAAAAGAGGTGATTCCAACAATGCTCGTTAATACCATGAGGCTTCGGCTCGGGAGAAAATTTGTTTAAGGGTGTGCATGTCATTAATATATGTTTTTGATGTAAAATAATAGAGCATTTGAACAGCCTTGCTTCTAGTGAGCAGCGTCTAGTCTAAACATGTACTACCGGTATGCCCCAGAATAGAAGAAGTTTAACTGTGACAAAGGT
The DNA here is from genome assembly GCA_030686995.1 of Artemisia argyi. NCBI lineage: Eukaryota > Viridiplantae > Streptophyta > Magnoliopsida > Asterales > Asteraceae > Artemisia > Artemisia argyi. Next base: position 141,157,461 of record CM060687.1, read on the forward strand.
ACAACATTCATGCCATATGTCAGAATATTATATTCATGACAAGGCTATTAGATTAAGGAACTGATATGTGCTAGAATGCTAGCCATGTCTTTTATTCATTATAGAGTTCGCTCACGAGTTTTTTCTTACCATAGTCGAGTCACATTATCGGCGTGACAGTTGATGGTATACTTGGTATTAGAGTACGGTTATCTTTTGAGGTGAAGTTGGCCAATCGGGTTCATGAATATATCTTATTAATTTGATACTTCATATTTGGAATCTATTAAGAGGTAAAGAACATTGCAAATATTGGAGAGGAAGTAGCTAATGTCGCTTTTAAACCTTTTTGCAGCATGTATAAACTTTTTCAAGTTTATAAAATGCTCAACAATTACACATGCATTAAATGTATACATAGACATGAAACATTAAGTCACTATAGTTAAAACAAAATATAAAATGTTTCATTTGTTTTAAACCTTTTTTTTAATCTTCTTTTTGGATGCCCTAAGTAGCATGTAACACATATGATAAAACTAGTGTTGCAAAAAAAGGCATGTGATTAATCGCCGCCTAGGCGCTAGTGAGCCACTAATCATTCCGATTTGTGTAAATCAGTCAATCTAATCGGTCAACCGTGATCAAGAGTGATGAAACTTGCCGAAAACTACAAGGGAGGCGACCACTCGACTATCGAGTCACGATTTTTGTAACTCAAGATAAAACTGTTTACATACTTATTTTTGAAATGTTGTACGTGTAGGGATGAAAATATTTGCAATTCGATTCTCATAATGTTTTGATGGTGAGCTGCGAGTAACAATTAATTATCAAAGGATTGTAAATCATTAAATTCTATAGTATATACGTAAACATCCAATAAAGATTTAAGACGTCAGTTCACTCTTATATACTTTCCACAAAGTATACCTCGTAGCGTGTCAAAAGATCCGGACCTAATTTTCCGCAAGTGTTAAGATTATTCGTTTATGTAAACTAGACGAGTACCCGTGCATAGCAACAGGATTTTATAGCGACAGATAGTTTATTGATAAAAAAAGTTTATAGGTTATAAAATAATAAAAGTTTGAAGATTTAGGAATTTAACATAATGTTTTGAAACCCGGTTCGACCCGGGTGGTTCAACCGGTTGAACCATTCCGGTCAAAAAATGGGTCGATTTAAACTGGGTCAACTTGCTAGGTTGGGTCGAAAACGGGGCAAATTAAACTGGGTCAACCCGTCCGGGTTTGAAGCGTCCCGGGTCAACCCGGTTTTTGTTTTAATTGGTTGTATTTAATTTGATTGTGAATAAATCATTGTACTTTTATGTAATGGATACTGTTTTGAAACCCGGTTCGACCCGGGTGGTTCAACCAGTTGAACCGTTCCGGTCAAAAAATAGATCGATTTAAACCGGGTCAACTTACTAGGTTGGGTCGAAAATGGGTCAAATTAAATCGGGTCAACCCGCCGTGTTTGAAGCGTCCCGGGTCAACCCGGTTTGTGTTTTAATTAGTTGTATTTAATTTGGTAGATATGTTTTTAATTAGTTGTACAATATGAATAAATCATTGTACTTTTAAGTAATGAATAATGTTTTGAAACCTAGTTCGACCCGGTTGAACCGTTCCGGTCGAAAAATGGGTCGATTTAAACTAGGTTAACTTGCTAGGTTAGGTCAAAAATGACTCAAATTAAACCGGGACAACCCACCGTGTTTGAAGCGTCCCGGGTCAACCCGGTTTGTGTTTTAATTGGTTGTATTTAATTTGGTAGATATGTGTTTTAATTGGTTGTACAATGTGAATAAATCATTGTACTTTTAAGTAATGGGGTGTTTTAATAAGAGTATTAAATGCATTCAAATATTTCTTTATATACACGAGACAGCGTGGCCCGTGCGATGCACGAGCTTCGATTACCATGAAGTAGCATTAGTTTGGCAACGGTTAATTAGGTGTGTTAACATCAGTCGTGAAACTTAAAGTGTTAAACGAAAAAATTCGCTTTATTAAGCTTTTACTAATAGATATGTTTCATATGAAAGATACTCAAAGATGTATTTGACCATTAATACACGTAGTTGTAAGTAGTAAGTGCACATTTGATTTGCTTATAACTTGGCGGTTCTCAGCTTTGAGGTATCCAAACACCTTCTAAAAAAAATTTAATATAAAATAAGTTAATATATAGCAGTAGTATATTGTTTCTTTAAAACTTGTATTTGAACAACCTAAAAGTGTAAAAATAACTTGAAACAGTATTTCTTAAACCGTTCATATTTTCATAAGAAAACCATTTGTTTGCAGACCCTTTTAACTTGACCCTCAAATTCATCTTTATATGAAAGTGAATTAAACCAATTTGTTAAGTGAGTATAACAATTCATGATTAAATTTCTCCTTAAGTATAATAAGCGGGAGACCCGGCCCGGTGTACTTTTTATGCCCACGGGTTATGCCCGTTCGTTTGTTGCCCCGACCCATTCTTCTTTTCTTCTTTATCCACTCACGCTATTATTTCCCTTCTGTATCCGGTCGGTTGCGTTTCATTCTTTTGCCCGGTGCTCTCCACCTCCTGATGATTCATCTTGGGCCTATTGCATGACTGCCATCAGTATTCGTCTTTCGTCTCACTTTTTTTTTGGGTATTTATCTGCTGCTAATCCATTTATTGATTTATTCCAACTTTGTTGTTTGTCGGAGGTTTAATTGCTTAAGCTTATCGTCTTAAGATTAATAACTAATTGCTTATGTTTATTGTCTATACTTTTGTTGTAAGATACTTTCTCGCTCATGGTTTAGTAAAAATATTTTTACCCATGTTTATGATTGCTGATTTTTGGCTGGGATGTGTCATTTTCTTGCCCCGCATGCCTGCATCATTTGAAGTTTTGAACATCTATAAGTTTTATTAGTTGTGGTCAGTGTTTGAGAATTAGCGCTTACCCATCGTGCGCCCTCATTTGAATATGTTACATCATATGGGTTAGGCTTTAAATCTGTTTAAATCCATTTTTTTTAATATTGAACCATAAAAATGTAAATTATTGTTTTATTTATTTGCTTGAATTTGTTAGCTGAACATTTTCTGGAATTTATGTTGCAAGCTTTACCCAACTTTGTAAGTTTATTGTCACCAAAATTTGAAGTTTTTTAAAACTAAATCCCTGATTTGATGTTACTACTAATAAGAATTATCCAACTGACCAGTATTTACTATTAGTGAACATAAAATGCATGTTAACCTAAAATAGCTGATAATGGAAACAAAGTATGCACATGTGTTTAAGCATCTAAAAATGTCTAGTGCCCATGTACATATTGGGACTTCTGAAGCCGATATAAAAGAAATAATCTATGCACATGTTCGTATTTTCTAAGATTAGAGCAACTCTTGACTTTTTAAGTCTATGTTGATATTAGTGTATTGGCTTTGTTCACTTGTGGTTTTTTTTCGGTTGAATAAAACAGGTCCTAGTACTGACCCGTCAAACGAAACTGGTGTCATGAACTTATACGAATGCATACAAATTTTAGTAGGGCAATCCGGGCAAAATAGGATTACTGTTTTAGATGCTGCAATGCCAGTTCCATCAGTTACTCGTATGTGGTGATCTTGATTTCAGTCACCTTCTCCCAACTGTATTGTTTCTGGTTGTGTGCTTTTTATGAATCCATGTATACGGTTTAAGCAATCTCTACTAGGGAATTTGCAACCACTTGCCCCTGAAACTGCACACGATGTGGATGACTTGCAAGCCATTGAAACTATGATAGTTCACGGAGCCCTTGGATCTGGTATAACTTACAGGGGTGTTTGGCATTAGTTTTTATTAAAAAGGGATTATGTAGTCATTGCGTATTCAATTAGAATATAATAAAATATTGTTTGCGTATAATGATATGGAGATTATGACATTCATTTCTAACATGGAACAGAAAACTTGATTCATTCTTAATCAAATCGATCCTTCAACTCTAATAATGTACTATTTTAATTTTCTTCAATTTTTAATTAAGGTGGCATACGATACTTGATATTTAAATTTCTAATAAGATCTCTATTTACCTGGATTTTGAAGTATTTTTTGGGTAGGAGCTGCTTGTCACATGCTTGCGGTTCTCCCTTATTTTGTTGATTACGGTAGTAGATGATGCTTGATATTTTTAAATTTTTAATAAGACTACTCTTAAGTTGGCTCTAGGATTACTTTTGGAGTAAAAGTTACTTGTTAAATCGCTACTACTTGAGCATTTTAGTTTTCATCGGGAATTGAAATTTCCAAACCTTTTAGATGGCTAAAAGTATTTGGTTTATCAGGCTGCACATACTTTAAAGTCGCTGAAGTTGTATGTGTTACCGAGGTTTCTAATTTCGGGTTATCTTTAATATGACCATATCATTATATTGGTTCTCTAAATATCGATGCTCTAGGCTTGTAAAGTGTTACCCTGTAAATGGCCTGCTGGTTGAAGATCATTTTTACCCATGCATGGGTCAATCTGGGATAGGTGCACCTCAATCTGGGAGGGGTATATGAAGAACAGTAAATGGATTTATTCTGGTGAAAAAACTGAAAACAAAACACTAACGAAGGCGCCATGCGCAACCTCTATTCTGCAAACTCACATCAAAGTTAACAAAACTCTAACTGACGCCATATTTGAAACACTTTATTTATTTTCTTTGGCTCTTGTTGTAACTGGAGTTCCCTGCTCTTCATGTTCTTTACTATGGTTTTCCGCGGTGGCTACTTCAACAGCCTTGTCCTCTGTATCTGAATCATCTTGGACATACCTTTAATCATGTATAAAAAAACAACTGTTAGTGCGTGCAATAGTCATTAGCCAGCTCATGATTTTATATTCTAAGCTAACACTAAACCTCCTTTTCTTTTTGGCCTCAAAATCCTTTCCTGGAGTGAATACTTCCGGGCCCTGCACCAGCATCTTCACTAGCGACTTGCGAGTGCTGCTGCTACTCGCCGGTGGGTGAAGCTTTCAAAATCCCCTACCTTGTCAAAATTATAAGTTTTCTATTCAATCAAGTTTTCCATTATATAGTAAGGACAACCTATGTATGGAAAGTTGTGAATAAATGTACAAATAAATAAACTAATTCAGGAAACCTACCTCATCAAGCTCATCAAGCAACACCTCGATCTTGTTAGCTCCGAAGCTATCTCATCCCACATAACAATTACAGTTTGCGTGGTCGCATCCATCACATCAACTTGAAGCCTAAACCTGTTGATACACAAAAGCATGCCGCTAACTGTAAGTATCAAAACTCATAGCTGATTTGGTCTATTTAGGAACATAGTATTACCTTGGTCTAGGGTAGCTCACAGGCTTGTTGCACGTGTCACACCATAGCTAGCCATCCTTGCCGGTTACACTCTTCTTGCATTTTCCACTGCCACAGGCAAGATAGTACCATCTGTGTAGAATAAGCGTAGATGAACAAATTTGAAACTATTGACTAAGGTAGTATGGGAACATTCTTTTGTTGTCTCAATTTCGCTTTGAATCTATTTTTGTTGTCAAGAAGCTTATAAAACCTCTTACAAAATAAAACAGCAAACATATAGAATCTTTTTTCAAGAAGGTGGATACTTAGACGCATGATTAATATTTTGGGAATGGTAAGTATTCTCGAAATTAATTATCTGATAATCCCAAGATGCTAAATCGATACCAAGAGCAATCCCAAACACCTCATAAATGGTTTTCCTTCAAAGATGTACGTTTCTTGTGGCTGATTTTATATATCTTTCTTCAATTAACTTAACTTATTGGTATGATCAGTACATTTTGCTTGGGCCCACTTGTTGTGGAGTTAATTTACTCAGGAGTTTATGGAATGAGGCAAAGTGACTTAAATGTAATGCATATAAGTATAGCATACTTCAGTCTTCAGATCGGAAATGTAGAGTAAACTGCTCATAAACCCATTTTACCGTATCATAGACCATGTTATTAATGAATTAGAGCTTATCAAGGTTATGGGATGGGGGCTTTTTATGTGTCTATAAATGTTCAATGCATAACAATGTGATCTGCCATATATGATTTGAAGAAAAGGAGGTTAGAGTTTTGGAAGAGGGTACGAAAATGAACCATGAACACAATAAAGATGAACGACAGAAGCAAAAAAAATAATACCTTTTGAGGAGGTTCATTACTCCAATTTTACATGATCTAGATTTGGTTACTGATCTAGACTTTGATTTCGAACTTGTTTTTTGGTTACCTTTGGCATAGTGTGACAACAGACATAGATAAAAAAGTATTGTAACAGCATGTATTGAAGGAAATTGTGGGTGGCTCATATCACCCAGAAGGCTTAATTATATAGCTCTAACATTTAATACTCAGAAGATGGAAGGAAGAGGCTATGGATTCTTGGGCTGCTTAGGAAGATGGACTGCAAGCAGTTTTTTTCAAGTGTATTAAAGTTATGCCTTCATTAATAGCTGGAATGCTTATGATTCAGTTTGTATAGTAGATATTAATGCATAATGAATTTGTAAAATGCTTTATACGCTTTACATAATAAATGAAGCTTTATAGCCTTTAGAATATCTTGAAAGCTCTTAAAACTTGCACTTTAGAATACTTAAAACATACATAATAAGCTAAGCATGTTATACATTCATTAACTTAAACCACATATTTGAGTTTCTTGCCTTGTGACATAAATGCTAACATTCCACAATATTGACTATTTCATTTTTCCACTTTTCACCTTTGACCATTTTTCCATTATAGATAGTATAGATATGCAATTTAATGTAAACATACAATTAAAAATTTCAAAAGTGCCACGACTTTTCTTTTCCTTTTCATCTTGCCAAGAAACAACACAAAGTTCCGTTTGGAACTGAAACTCGAAATTCCATGTTCCCATCATATCTAAAAAAAAAAGTTTAAATTATAGTCTAACATACAAAAAATGAACTTCTTTCATTAAGTTTTAGTATATTTTAAAATAACTTTTTGACAAAATTTCACCGTTCATCCCTAAAGTTGTCGCGATTCGCGCATATCGTCCTTAAACTATTTTTTTTTGGCATTTTCGTCTCTGAACTCCGCATTTTTTGCGTGGTTGGTCCCTGGAACCCACTTTTGGCTGACGGACGTTGCTTTGCAACGTTAGTTGACCAGTCAACTGGGTTTTTGGTCATTTCACATTTTTGCAATGGCCTTAACGAATGGCTTGGTCCCTGTATATAAAGCGGCTATTACAACCCTATTGTGCCACTTGTTACTGTACAAACCCGATCATCTTCCTACTCTTATTCCACAACCCGATCATTGTCACACACAAACAAGCTCATACACACCGTGATTCTTGCAATGGCCAACAAAGATTGGAGTAAAGTTACGTTGACCGAAGACATGAAATATTATCTTTATGAAACCTATAAGGATAGCTGGAAGCCAGGAAATGAGGTGTCTGATGAAATGTTAGACACCTTATGGAACTATGCTATGGTGGAAGGTTATCACATTGTTGCATTGTTCTTGTTTATAATTAAATTTAGACTAAATGATTTGAGTTGACCTTTTTTTGATCAACTGTCCCATCTTATGTTGACAGTTTTGAAAAAAAGGTCCCAGTGAGGAATTTCCAACCATTCAAGCTGTGTTGGGTGAAACCTCAAAACCCATGGAGGGAAAGCAAGCAGAGGCGAATAAAGGTATGCATTTTGGTATTTATTTAAAATGGCAAACAATGAGCATGTGTTTCTACCATTTTGATGTTGATTTACATTTTTTATGTTGCCATACTGAATGCCCTTTAGGTTAGTTTATGATTTGCCTAAATGAAACTGTGATATGACTTTAGCAATTAAGGGAGTTTACCCATATTGGCTTTAGCAAGTCAAACATGCATGACTCAAAGTGCAAATGGTGTTTGACTGTAGCAATTAAAGGCCTTTGTATTTGAGCTAATGAGTGACTATTGTCTTATGTAGCCCTTTAGGGGTGTCTGAATGTCTGAAAAGTTTGGTAGAAACAGAGTTAGCCTATAGGTTGGATATATGTATTACATCTAATATTTGTTAACCTATTACCTTGCAGATGAGCATAAGGAAAAGGTTGATGAAAGCAGGATCGAAAAGCTTGAGAAGAAGATACAAATCCTTGAGAAAAGGATGGAACCAATTGAGGTGGTGTACTTTTACAGAGGAGATTGGGGATTTGTGAGTGAAAAATCCAGTGAAGAAGTGGTGTCGGAGGAAAAGAGGTTTGAACACCTTGAAAGGAAGCTAAAATGGCTTGAAAAGAGGATGCTAAACCTTGAGTATCAGTGCTACTCGAAGGCAATGAAGGATGTTCCAAGTGAAGAGGAAGTATCTAGTGAAGAGGAAGCTGCAAATGAGGTGTTTAGTGTGTCAAGTGACGAGGATGAAGCTGCTCCAACAAGATCCAGACCTTCCACTTCGACAGTTGCAGCTGCAGTGGTAACTGAAGACAAAGTTGTTTTAACTTCAATTGCTACAGCTACTCCAAAAAGATCCAAAGGCAGACCTCCCAAAAGTGCCAGAGCTTCCAGTTCAACTGCTGCAGCTGCTCCCAAAAGATCCAGAGGCAGACCTCCCAAAAGAGCCAGAACTTCCAGTGAAACTACTGCAGCTGCTCCCAAAAGACCAAGAGGCAGACCTCCTTCATCTTCAAAAAGAGTTGGTCAAAGGAAAACAGCTCCATCACAAGCTCCTTCAACTTCAACTCCAAGAGGCAAGAGGCCACTACCCACCATTGGAGTCACACTTGGCTTAAGTGCTCCAAATGCTCCAAAGGTTGCCTCTACAAGGTTTATGAGGAAGTCCAATGCATGATTTTTGAAGTTGACATTTCATGGTTGTTTTAAACAATTTCATTTGTTGGTGTATGGCACATTAAGTAATGTCCAAATTTTGGCTGTAAAAATTAACATACTAATCTACAAATATTAAATATACTAATTTTCAATGTTTTTTGTGTTGCGATCTTTCATTTTAGATCAGTTGACTTATGTTAGTAGCAAATAGCCAGTGTTATAAGTACTATTAATATAACAGTTTGTAATTTTAATGTTTTTTTTAAGTTGACTTTTAAAAGTCAATTTAACCCAAGAGCATTTTTTATTCTGCTAGTTTATGATCCAATTACACCATGAAACAAGTTAGTTTGGAAATGCAATTGAATTAGTAAACACATAGAAAATATGTGACTTCAAGTAAGCATAACAAGAAAAAGTTTAAAAGACATTATCTCAAACAATTTGGGTTAATACTGTTGAGAAAAAAAATTTGTACTGTTGGGTGTATTTAGTACTGGTAGGATATCAAATGTGTAATAAATGTCTATTCAACCTACGTTCCATTATCATTATCAAAACTAGTAGTATACAACGTTCAACAATAAATTACTAAGACGTGTGTCTTTTCCAAAAAAAAAAAAAAAAAAAAAAAAAAAAAAAAAAAAAAAAAACGTTCAGTTGCCTTACTCAATGGTTATAAATTGGAACATTTGTAAACAACAAAGTCATTCAAAACAACTTACATCTATACAATATCAAAAAATGGCATCAACATCAAGAATTAACGTCCAAGAGAATGAAGCAGAGGTTGAGGTTAACATGCAAGAGAAACCAGGAATGCAACATATGGAAACAAATCAAATTGAAGAAAAAGCTTCAATACTTCAACAACTAGAAGAGGCTGAAAAAGAAAGTGAGGAAGTACCAAAAACGACTTTTGAAGAAACTATTGATTTGTATTTTAAAGAAAAGTTTCAAGTACAGAAAAAAAAATTGATAAAATTTGAAAAACAAGAAAAAGCTGCTAGAGAAAAACCAAGGCAAAAAAGTAAATACACTTGGAAGAAGATGTGGGCATACAGAAAACGCAAGAATATTGCGTCTAAGGAAGAGGAAGACTCATCAGATGATGAGCATTTGGATTATGACAACTTTCATTGTCATTTGATCCCGAAAAATCTCCCAAGTTTAATTGTTAATTGTATTATGTAATGTTTATTTTTTGTTGAATAAAAAATTTATTTTATGTTGAATGAAATGTCTATTTTGTGTTCATTTAATAAGTCTAGTTATATAAGATTTTGTAATTTGCGTGTTGATTATAAGTTGACTTAAAAAAGTCAAATAAAGCCATGGGTATATTTAGTACTGGTAGGCTAAAATTTACTACGGTTGGGTAACCGTTGGTACTGTTTGGGAATTACCGTTATTCATTAATAACTGTTGAGATATTTTTTATCTATTGGTTCGCTTAAAGGTTTCACCACATTCGATAATTCACAATCTTTCTTTAATTCACAATAGAAAGAAAAGTTTAATTCAGTCAATTTTCCCAAAACCCTAAGTGACATCTATATCATCTCAATTGGGTTTACCAAACACACATACTCTTCTAAACGACCATAACCCAGAACCCTAATCAAAATTTTATCAATCTTAATGGCGATTTTGGAAAATTGTAAGACACATAACATGGTTGCCTAATTACAGAAACCAGAGGGAAGTGAAGTGTTTCACCAGATTGTGGATTTTCTCAATAGAAGTTACATAAGGTATGCTATTACACAGAATCCTACTATTTATGTTTCCCAAATCAATCAGTTTTGGAAATTGCCAAAGTCAAACCACTTGCTAATGGAGAAAAAGAGATAAATGCTATAGATGATGGCATATTCATGGCTATTATTGAGTCATCTGTTAGGAGGCATCTGAAACTATCAGACAATGGTGGTATTAGTTCATTGCCAAATAATGAAATATTTCAAAATCTTTACTATATGGGGTATGGGTTAACTTTTGATAACTTAACTTTTCAAAAACCACAATTCCCCCCTCAAAGGAGATTTCTCATTCATACCATCGTACATTGTTTAAGTCCAAAGAAAACTTGTTGGGAACAATTTAGTAGCAACATAGCAACTGCGATTGTTTGCTTGGCCACAAAAAGGAAGTTTAACTTTTCACAATTGATTTTTGATGGTATGGTGAAAAATGTGAAAAGCAAATACAAATTTTTAATGTATCCAAGATTTATTCAAATTATTTTGAACAAACACAAGAAACGGCTTCAACCTCACAAAAACATTCTTAAAACTCCTACCCTTAGTCAAAAGGTTTTTAGTAATATGAGAACGATTTGTGTGGGTTATAATGGGAGAGAAGCACCATTGTTTTTATCAATGATTTTTCCACCACTTGAGGGTCAAGGATCTACAACCCAAGTTGAGTCTCATGACACACCCATAAGTGGTCCATCATCATCAGAACCTCAAGTTACACAGACATTTACGAGAAGAATCAGAAATGAATATGTGGTACCTCAGCCCATATCTCCAACTCAACCAAATGTAGTAGATGAGGCTATCTGTGAGACAATGGTGTGGGTTGCCACTACTCTCACAGGCTTAGAAGCTGGGCAGGCCAGTGGTAAGAATGATAAGACCCAACCCATGGAAACATCTAATGATTCAAGTTCTCATGATGCTGCTTTAAGTGATGCAAACCCCATGCCGCATGATACAATGGGGGATATGCCTCATGGTTCCCCTGTCCCAAAACTGAACACAGATGGAAGTGATGTAGGTAGTCTGAAGTACAAAGAGTTGATGGATATTTGTACAAAATTGTCAGACAGAGTTACTGGGTTGGAGGAAAACTTGAAGATTACAAAGCAACTTTATGCTCGTGCTTATACCAAGTTGATTCAAAAAGTAAAGAAGTTGCGCCAAAAACTGAAGGACAGTAAAGGTAAGAGGAAATCAACCATTGTGGATTGTGATAGTTCAGAATATTTGGAGGATTTTGATTTGGAGGATCTTTCAAAACCGATGAATTTTGAAGAGGGTGCAGAGAGTCGTGGTAGGAATGAAGATCCAATGGGATTTGATATCCCTTTTAAAGTTGATGGTGCAGATACTGTTAAAGATACTGTTGAACATATTGGTACTGGTGGTGGATCTGTTTGTACTGCTAGTACTCCAAATATTGATGAAACAGCTGCACACACATTAGTTCATATAAGAGATAATCTTATTAATGATCTACTCGAGAATATTAAAAGCAAAGAGATTGCAAAGAAAGCAGAAGCTAAAAAGAAGAAACCACAGACTCAAGCACAAATGATGAGTTGTATGAAGAGATATCTGATGAATCAAGATCATTGGACTGCAAGTCAACTGAAAGGCAAATCCTTTGAGGAAATTGTAAAGCTACACAGATATGCCCGCAGGAAGGTTGACGACTTTATTCCAATGCATTCAGCAGAAGAAGGTAGAAGATTTAAGAGAGGTGGTTTACATTTAGAATCAAAGTCTTCTAAGAAGCAAAAAACATATGTTGCAGACCAAGAGAAACAAGATTTGAGTGAAGAACAGATGCAGCATATGATGCAAATTGTTCCATATGACGGTATGAATGCAGAAGCTTTACAAGCCAAATATCCAATCATTGACTGGGAGATCTACACTGATGAATTTGGAAAATACTGGAAGATAATAAGATGTGGAAATCGTTCTGAGGTATACAAACACTTTCAATATATGATGAAAGCATTTGACAGGGAAGATTTGGTCAAGCTATGGAGTTTAGTCACTGAAATGTTCAAGTTAACAGAGATAGATGATGATAAGGGAAAAATGCTATGGGTTGAATTGAATAGGCTTTTTGAACCAGATAAAGATGACAAATTATGGAAGTTTAATGCAGATGAAGCATCATTGAAATGGATATTGTATGATACATGTGGAGTTCACCATGTGTCTACAAAAGGTGGAACTGACATATACATGCTGGTGGAGAAAGAATACCTATTGCCAACACATGCTCTCAGTGTGATGTTATCTGTAAAGTTGACTGTCGAAGAAGATACTCAGATGGCAAAAGACCTGCTTAGGAAAATCTTCATACAGTCTGAAAGTTATGTGTGGAAATGATCAAATAGTCTGAAAGTTATGTTTGTAAATGTTCAAACATTTAGTTGTAAAAAAGTAACATATTTGTGTCTTGTTAGCTTTCATTTTAAATGGTATGAATTATGTTTGTTGAAATTAGTAAGTATTTTAACTTTAGTAATATTACATGTTGCTCCAATGAGTTTCACAATTAAGTTGACTTTTGAAAGTCAATTAAAGCCATGACCAATATTGGGTATATCATTTCATGGTTCATTTTGTAGAACATACAATTAGTCAACAGACACACAATAACTTATTTTCATTAAGCATAATAGGTGAGTACAAAAGACATTAACTAAAGCAACCCATAACAACCACACCCAAGACATAAAAACCTTAAACTAAACATAAAAACACCCATCAGTTACCAAATCCTTTTTGTCACCAGCATACACCCTTTTCCTCTTCAGAGGCCTTCCATTGGATTCTACCTGTTCACCAACAACAGCTTCAGGAGTAACAACATCATCAGCAACAATTTCATGTTTAACTCTTGGCACATTAACTGCACCATTAGTTAGTTTGACAAGTGTGATGTCTAAGGTTTCATTCCAATCTGCCCATGCCTTGATTGGACAAACCTTTTGCTGTGTAATCTTGTTTTCCAGCATGTCAACTTCTTCCCTTAAGTTTTTTTATGGCATCCAGCAGATTATTGAACTTGTGGCATTCATGAATCCTGTTCAACCATAGCTCAGTGAAGTTGAGTGGATCGTCACTGCCCTCATTAGACCATTCAGGGAGATGGTCAACAACATCTTCGATAAATGCCAGCATTGATGCCCATTTTGTTCTTGATTGTTCCATTTGGGAGTTGTGGGTTGCAATGAACAGACTGCGTTTCTTTTCAGCCATTTGGAATTGTTGGATACAAATGGATAGGCCAATGGGCCATGTTTTATAGGTACAAATGAGAGTTGTCATTGGCATGGTGGTTTGGCGGGAAAACTGACCAAAGGACTAACATAGAATGAGTATTTCGAGGACTAATGGTAAAACAAGGTCAGTAATTCAGGGACTAAACACACACTCTGTGAGGTAGTAATAATTGGCGGGAAAATTAAAAAGCCAGGCAAATGAGCATTATTTGAACCCTTTTATCTCGTTTTAGGTCCCTGATTTGGGAAAACATTTTGCATGCATCATCCCCGTTTAGAGAATCGCATTATAGGCCCTCACAAACACCAACTTAAAGGACACTATAAATTGGCAAGAAGGTTCTTGCTGTCACGGAAAACGACAACAACATGAGTAACTCACCCCGTGCTTCATCAGATCACCAGAATGATGAAATTTCTGGCCAACATCTTGTTAGGATCATACCGGGTCCTGCGGGTGTCTATCAAAGGGCGAAGCTACGTAAAATAGAGGAAACTCGGCAAGGTGGAGACGTGTCTATAATTTCCACACAGGATTATATGAGGAAAGTTGTTGAAGACGTGGGTGAGGATGAGGATTTTACACGTGGGCCATGGCTTAGCGTCGTGGACTATGTGAATGCTAATGGGGGGGGGGGGTTTGTGATTGGATGTTTAGGTGGTATCATAAGCTTTATCAATAAGGGGAAAGTTGAACAAGTTGTTGCTATAATAAAGTCGTGTACCCCAAATGCGCTTGGAGATCTTACAGTTACTGTCAAAGATCTCTCAGGTGCAATATCTGGTACAATACATCATATAATCATTAATGAGAGGGATAATGGAAAGGATATTACTATAGGAGCTGCTTTGATTCTTTGTAATGTTTCAGTGTTTTCACCAAAATCAGGCCATTATCTTAACATTACCCGAAAAACTTAGTTAAGGTATTCAAAAAAGATACGCTTCCTGGTTGTAGTGGAATTTTAGAGGAAGAAGAAATAATGAAACTGATGGAAGAAGAAGAAAAGGCAGAATTTGAGATGCAGGTAGTTGGAAATGTTGTTGATGATGAAATTCAGCAGAGTTTAGATGAAGAAGCATTAAACCATTAGAAGAAGAAGCAGCTTTTGCAAAGGCTGACCAAGAGAGGCTGCAACAAGAAGAAGAGGAGTATAACATGCTTTGGGGCTTGCTTGTGTAAAAAAACAAAAAATGGATATATGTTTGTTTTGTTTGACTACCTTGTGTAATCTGTTTCAGTTTAATGAAATGAAATCAGTTTTATCATTTCATTCATTTGTGTATAATAAGTGTTATGAGCTTCAACTTTAATGTGACCATACATTAAAGACGGTACTGCTGAAAAAAATGATACTGGTAGAATTAAAGTAGGTACTGCTACATTCAAGGTGTAAATAAGTCACTGCTTCTCAACTTGGTCAAACAAGATGACCTACACAATCTATCAATGCAGAAGTACTCAGCACAAAAGAAATTAGTGGATCAATAATACAATGTCACATTTGTAATATGTTATCATATTTCCTTACATGTCTGTGTGTGCCTTTAAAAAAAATACAAAGTGTATCTAGCAATTAATTTGACTTTCAACCATCCGTTGAACAAGCATTGAATGTGCCATTCAATTACTTTGACTAATTAAAGTCAAACAACTTACCTACTATAAAAAGCAAGTTAGAGTATTGAGCACACAGTTGGTTACATTAAACACATAACACTCAAACAGTAACTACACCCGATCAAACCCTAAATTCAAAAAAAAAAAGAAGCAAATCAACACAATGAGCTCCCCTAGCCGTCCAGGTATTTATACTACAAATTGTTATTTATCATTTGATACATCTTTTGCACCATTTAATTGTTGTTTATCCTGTTTAACATATTTGACCTTGTTTTAAGTGACAACATTTGGGGGTTTTGTTTACTTGTATGTGTTTACTAAGATTAGAAAGACCATAATGTAGTTTGATGCCTACATTTGAACACTAAGATTAGAAAGACCATAATGAGCTTATTTTATCATTTGATCAAACTTTTCACTCCTCGCCTTCATTTGTTTGCTTGTATGTGTTTACTAAGATTAGAAAGACCATAATGTAGTTTGATGCCTACATTTGAACACTAAGATTAGAAAGACCATAATGAGCTTATTTTATCATTTGATCAAACTTTTCACTCCTCGACTTCATTTGTGACACATGCCTTGTGCCTACTTGAACGAAATGTATTGTGTCTTTAATGTTGTTTGATACCTACCTTTGAACACTAACAGTATCAATTATATTAATGTGACCCAGTACCAATTAGCTCATCTTCCAGCAGTTCTAGTCTAAGTTCTGGTGGTTACACAATTCCACCCGGATTGCTTGACTGGTTAATTGAAGAGCAAGAAACTGAGTCTGGTACAACCTCTGAGTATTCAATAGCCGATTCTACAAGCTCTGATTCACCAATAGAAGCTGTACCTCTCCAAGTTATTCTACCTTCTCAGCCTCTCCCAGCTGACCTTGCTGTCCTAGCTCTGCCTGTCCCTGATGAGCAGCCAATCCCAACAAAGAAACGTAAATGTGACCAGGATCATGGTGAAAGCAGCAAAGGCAAAGGCAAAGGCAAGGCAAAGGCAAAAGGCAAAGGCAAAGGCAAAGGGAAGGCAAAGGCAACTGATAGAGCCAAAGGGAAAGGCAAGGGCAAGGGGAAAGGCAAGGCAACATGAAGATGATGTATCATGTCCAACTTATGCTTTTGAAAAACTTTTTCACTTTTGATGATGCTTGTAAATATTTCTTAACTTACTATGAATGGTGCTAATGTAGTAGACTTAAGTTCTGGTGGTTAGTTTAATGACTTAATGGTTAATGCTATTCATGTTTCTAGTTTACAAATTTTGCAAATCATGACTTCCTTATGATAAAGGTTTACATCAGATACAATTAGAGTAATTTGTGGTTGACTTGAACAGCCCTTGATATGGAATTGACAATCAAACATTCACAATCAACCATAAACAATGACTAGTAATTAAACTTCATATTTTTTATTGATAGAGTTAAAAAGTAGCAACCATTCCATACATCACCATTCCATACATCAGATAAAAACCAGATTACAAACATACTAAAACCATACAAACACCATAATCATTCAAAGCTTTCACCCCAACCGGTTCGAACCAGAGCTCTCTTCCCTGCTTGCATCACTTTCCCTACTATCCTTCCTTTCTTTATATTCTTGAAAGAAAATTTCAAGAGCCGTAATCTTGCTTGCCAAATTCAACCTATCCTTCAACATGTTTTGCTGCTGCTCCACCACGTTATGCTGCTGCTCCACCACGTTATGCTGCTGCTCCACCACGTTTTGTTGCTGCACCACCTGATTTTGATCACCCCCACCTCCTCTTGCACCTCCTCCTCCTCTATATCTTCTTCCTCATTCAACCCCAAAACCTCGTCCCAGTAAAAGTCCTGTCTACGCACCCACCTCAGTATTTGTGTCCTCATCACGGTGCTAACCTGCCTGTAATTCCCAAATTCCAATACGGAATCATACCCGAATTGATTGAACACTGCGTCCCACAACAAGGCGTTAGCTTCACTTGGAAAACCTCCATTTGCATCTGGGGCTGCCTTTTTTAAGTGTGGTTCTTTTTCAAAGGAATTTCTGTGTTGGTATGTCATCTAGGGTATACAAACAAGGTTATAAATAGGCGGATAAGTTGTTGAACGGTTACCAAAAAGATAGGCGGGAAAAAAAGAGGGGAAGGGACCAAATGCGCCATTGCAAAAATGTGAAATGACCAAAAACCTAGTTGACTGGTCAACTAATGTTGCAAAGCAACATCCGTCAGCCAAAAGTGGTTTCCAGGGACCAATCACGCCAAAAATGTGGAGTTTAGGGACGAAAATGCCAAAATATAGTTTAAGGACGATATACGCCAATCGCGAGAACTTTAGGGACGAACGGTGAAATTTTGTCTAACTTTTTGCTCAAATTCAGATTAATTGAAAAGCTTTTAAAAGTTAAAAGATAAAATATAAATGATGACACAGTGACACAGTGTTATAATTGTACTTTTTCAAAAAAACATATTTTTTTGTTTATATATAAGAACGAGCGTGGCAGCCCGCGCGTTGCGGCGGGTGTGTTTGTGTGAATGTTATATGTTTGTTGGTTTATAACGTTTTCTTCTATAACCGTGTATTTGCTAATTGCGTTTTTGTCAAAATTTAATGGCTCATAAGTTTTCAAAGTGTTAAGAGTTTTGAAAACAGATTGGTGATGCTACGGGTGTGTTTTATATGACGAAGATACCACCGGAATATTTTCGGGCTTTTTTTTTAAAAAATAATTAAAAATCTCACGAACTTCATTTCCCATTATTATTAAAAATGCTCGTTTGGTATCCGGGTGTCCATGTTAATAACAATTTTAATTATTTTAATATTGGTTCGGATATTTATATTTTTGAAACGTATCGTGAGATTTTTGATTATTTGGAACGATTTCTGTTCGAGCGAGTTGATTTGTTATTTAAGATTTCGGGTTTGGTCTGTGTATTTACACCGGGTTACTTTACCCACTCTACCCCCTTAATATTATTATTATTATTATTATTAATAAAATTCATTTTTTTTTTACTTTGTAAACTACAAAATCGTCCTTGTGTTTGGCTGGCACAAAAACACCACACACACAAACACAACCTCACCTACATCTCTCTCTCTCTCTAATACATATCAACATCACCATCTCTACCCTAGCCGCCGCCCCCTTAATCGGCCACCATAGCCACCACCGCCACTCTCACACCAAAAACAACACCACCATCTTAACCCTCTCGCCCCGATCTATCTTTTGGTATACATCACGCGCCCTATACACACCTTTAAGACCACGAAATAATTACCACCGCCACTATAACATCACCTTTTCATCTTTTTTTTGTTGGGATTTGAAGAAATATATTTTTGGAGTTGTTTTGAAGGTGAGTGGCCACGATTTCCACATCGTGTGCCTCGATTTGATATTAAATCCGTGTCCTCATGGATTATTTTCTTTGGATTCGATGCTTGGTTTTTTTTTAAGATCGGTACACATTTTTTTTTTTTTTTTTTTTTTTTAAATAATCTTTACGTTTTTTTTTAAAGATCCATTATTTTTTTTAAAAATTTATATGTTTTTATTTTAGATCCATACGTGTGGTTTTTAAGATCTAACCTTTTTTTTTGTTTTTTTTAGTGCCCCCGCTAGCTCTTGCCGGAAAAAGATACCACCGTTCCGGAAAATATTTGTGATCGCCGGGAAAAATTGTGTCGTTGCCGGAAATTGTTATAAAGTTTATGTATTGTAAATTTGAATTTGTAATTTTTTTTTTAAATCCGAATGTATATGTATTTTTTTTTATTGTTTTTGTATAGATGTTCTACATGGTTTATTTTTTATTGTTTTTGTATAGATGTTCTACATGGTTTATACATGGTTTACTCTTGAAGGAATAAGCACACAATTAACAGTACGTATAACAGTAAAGTATAACCATTCGAAGCTGTTTTACTATTTTACTGTTATTTCAACTGTTCGGTACACATTTTGATGCACGCAAATCCTGGGTTTTATATATATATATAATTTCAGACAAATTTGATTTTGCATTCTAAAGGCACTTTGATTAACTAAAAATCTGAAAATAGACAACTACATATTACTCCGTATAATATACTCATCAGTTTAAAAATATAAGTTTATTTTGACTTTTTGAATCCAACTTTTATTTTAAATATTTTTGTTTGTATTATATAATACTTGATACAAAATATATAAATAGATTGAATTTTAAATGTATTTTTTATTGTATAATTTTTATCAAGTATTATATAATATAAACACAAATATTTTTATCAACAATTTGAAATTTGAAATTTCCCATTCCAATAATTTGTCCATTTGGATCTTAAGCAGTTGTAAGACTGAACTTATAGTTTCCTTGATGACTTGCTTCCTCCTTTCATCTAAAACTGTGTTTGTCATATTTGTAACAATCTTGATCAAAATCTAATTTAATTAAAACTGAAATACAATCAAGAACCTTAATTTTTAATTTTTTTTTAAAATTAATTGAATGAAATAGTAAAATTTACCGGAGATGATAGGTAGCAATCCATTAATCGAAGAATCGCTTTGAACTAAACAAAAACTATCGAAATGAAGAATCAAGTTCGACTTATAGTTTGATGTTTGTTGCAAACAATTACAATGGAGAAGAGGGAATTAAAAGAGAAAAATGTTTACACAAAAACTATCGTTGTTAGGAAAAATTAAAAAATAAAAAAATACAAGCTATCCGAAACAGAGTCTTTATACTTGGCATTTTGACAAAAACTTCCAATTGAAAGTGATGTGCTTTACTTAAAAATATCAAACTTTATAAAACTACTCGTATTTTATAGCTATTTTGAATTCTTTTTCTAAAAAAACAAAGAAAAAGAACATGTTTTTTCCGTTTTTATTTTTATTTTTAATTTTTAACAAAACCAGTATATATATGGTAGGTTAAAACAGTACACTACACCCAAAACACAAATTCAAGATGATGAATCGCTCTGCTGTTAATGCTTTCTCCAAATTCAAAGGTAATCTATTCATTACCAATTGTCTCCATATAATCCCTCTTTCATATTCCCAATTAGGTTTTAGATTCCCTCCTGATATCACATTTTTATCTTCCCAAATTCACTCCAATTCTTTTTCTTCTTCAAATGATAATGCTAATACTCAATCTATGTACCAAAAATTTTCCAATTTAGATCATGCTCTGAACCTGTTTGATCAAATGTCACAAACACGACCTCTGCCTTCTATTGTTAAGTTTACTCAACTGTTGCAATCTGTTACCAAAATGAAACATTTTTCTCATTCACTTTACATGTTTAAGCAAATGTGTGCTCTTGGTGTTCCTGTTAATGACTACACTATGAACATTATTATCAAATGTTGTTGCCATTTGCATCGCACCAATGAAGCTTTTGCTGTCTTTGCCTGGAACTTCAAACGTGGTATTATACCTGACGTTTTCACTTTTAATTCACTTCTAAACGGACTTGTCCTAGAAGATAGGATTCTTGAGGCCGAGATATTCTTCAAGAAATTGATTAAAGATAAACTTTGTGAACCTAATGTTGTTATGTATAACACTATGATCAAGGGGCTTTGCAAGGTTGGTAACAATGTTATTGCCATTCAATTGCTTAGGCTAATGGATGAAAAGGGTTGTAAACCTGATGTTGTGACATATAACACCATCATTGATAGTCTTTGCAAGGATAGAATGATTGATGATGCTTTCAAGCTCTTAAAAGAAATGGTTTTCCAAAAAGGCATCTCACCCAATGTCATCACTTACAGCTCTTTGATTGATGGTCTTTGTAATTTAGGTCATTGGTATGAAGCCTCTAAGATGCTTCAAGAAATGTTTGATGTTGGGATCTCTCCAGATGTGCAAACCTTCAATATATTAGTTGACGCATTTTGTAAAGAAGGTAAAGTACAAGAAGCTCATAATGTTATTGACATCATGATTGAAAAAGGTATTGTTCCAAACATAGTGACATACAACACACTTATAGATGGTTACTGTTTGCGTGGTGAAACGAGCAAAGCAAAAACAATTTTCGATTCAATGGTGTTTAGAGGTCTTGTCCCTAATGTTGTTTCATATAGTAGTTTACTGAACGGGTATTGCAAGAGTTTTAAAATAGATGAGGCGATGGATCTCTTTAATGAAATAACCAGAAAAGGTTTGAAACACAATGTAGTCACTTACAGTACCATGATACAAGGATTGTTTCAGGTTGGTCGATGTGGAGATGCACGCAAACTCTTTGATGAGATGCATGCAAAAGGTCAAATGCCGGATCAATTGACTTATGGAATTATTCTAGAGGGTCTTTGCACTAACCGTCAGATAGAAGAGGCATTATCTTTGTTTCATTTAATGTGTGATAGCAATCTAAATTCTGAAGTTGTATACACTATCCTTATGGATGGAGCTAGCAAATGTGGGAAGTTTGATATTGTAAAGGGTCTTTTCCGGGATCTAACTAATAAAGGTATGCATCCTGATATTCGTACATATAATGTGATGATTAGTGGGTTGTGTAGGGAAGGTCTATTGGGTGATGCAAAACGATTGTTTCTTAAAATGGAAGAAAGTGGTTGCCGGCCAAGTAATGTTACTTACTGTGTTCTTCTCCAAGGATATCTAAAGAACAATCACTATGATGATGTAGAGATGCTTTTACAGGAAATGGATGGAAGAGGTTACTCACTTGATGCTACAACTTTATCACTGTTATTAGACCAAATCGCTGGAGGTTTGTTAAATAACACTTTACTTGATTTGATCGGTAAGCTTGTGCCAAAAGAATTGATGGACAGTCCTAACTTTTCACCTAAATAGCAAATACTGCACTTTGATGCAGAAAGTAGGAAATCAGTACCAAACTTTTCATTTGGGAGTCATGTTGTTAGTCATTTGACTGTTTCATTTCAATGAATCCAAAACTAAACTGTTAAGTATTTGTATTTGTTGTATTTTTATTTAATTCATGATACTAGCTGTTAACTATTGGTAAAAAAGTCATGGACTCATGGTTATTTGACATTTTCATTTCAGTGAATTCTCAGTTATCGAGTATTGGTACTTTTTGTATTTAAATGACCTATTGCTTTATTGTGAATCAAGCAAATACTGCGACTTTGTTCTTATCTTTCAAGCATCTTCAGGTCCACGATGAGATCATGAAGATTTGCCTTATTCTATGCTGTAGGGTAACATAAAGCACTAAAATAATATGAGCGTATATAGATCTTATGATCAAGCCTGATTTGTAAGGCCATAGGTTGACCATGACCCCTACTATTCTGCACTGATTTTTTGCATCAAATTTGAACACTAGATCACAATATTTCTTCAGTTGTACAGTTGTGGCTACCAACTATAGACTATAACTTATTACAATGTAAACTTGTGGGTAACAACACGTAATCCCATCAGCATCTGTATCTCCATATATACACCTGAACATTTAGAATCTGCGAGTTGAACCCAAACAGTCTTCCATGTCTCCCTCCCTGCCCAATTACTTTGTAGTATTCAATCTTTTCATTGCGAAAAACTTAGATATTATATTGTATCTTTAGTAATCAATGGATGTTAACTGATATTTGCAGCGTGAACATGCATCTGTTTATAGTGGTTTGATGTCTAATGTTTTTTTTTTTTTTTTTTTTTTTTTGCTGTGATGAGGATGCTACTTAGATCCATTCAAAGCAGTAATTCTTTGACCTATTCGTGAGTAAGCAACTAAATTTAAGTAGAGTTTAAAAAGTCAACTGTAGTTCCATGCATTAGAAGAAGAAAGTTAAGCCCTCACAAGATACACATACTTCTAAGTAATAGTTTACATTGTAATAAGTTATACTGTATAGTAGGTCGATATTTAAGTTAATTAGAATGTTGTTAGCCTTTCTGTTCAGATTACTTGCACTCTTGTTGAACAAGTCTCATCTAGTGAGTAGTGTAATAAGTTATACTGTATAGTAGGTCGATATTTAAGTTAATTAGAATCTGCGAGTTGAACCCAAGCATGTAATCCCATCAGCATCTGTAATTCTGTATCTCCATATATACACCTGAACATTAAGTTAATTAGAATTTTGTTTGTTAACTCATAGTGGACTTTCCTATGTTGACTTCTGCATTTATTTATCATTCACCTGATACTTGTAATGAATATTTTACAAAAATGCTCTTTATCTTTATCGAAAATTAGACTTAGTATTAGTGATATGAAGGCGTAAAGTTGTTGGGTGTCATATTTTTTCTATAAGTGGTAATAATGTAATATGCTTAGATAAGCTGTATTACATGAATGATTTACCTTGTCTTTAATAAATCATTTAGGAAGTTATATTCAGTTAATCATTTGTTCGACCCATTTCCCATTTAGTTAAATCTTTAGTCTTGACTTTTGAGCCATTTGACCCGTTTTAGATAAAAGGTAACCCAAAATAGACCATTAAGTGGGTACAAGGGTTAGATTTGACACATAAGGTGTTCTCTAAGTTGGAGTAAGCTAATTTATTTGTCACTGCTGCTGTTCGTGATCACAGAACACCCATGGTTACTACAAGCAATGATACACCGGGAATGTTGGCTTCACAAAGTAACAAAAATGACGTCAACTTCAGCAACAGCAAAAGAGGTGATTTCACAATGCTCGCTAATACCATGAGGATTCGGCTCAGGAGAACATTTGTTTTAAGGGTGTGCATGTCATAAATATATGTTTTTGATTTACAAAATTGTAGAGCATTTGAGCAGTCTTGTTGAACAAGTCTCATCTAGTGAGTAGTGTCTAAAGTCTGAACATGTATGCAGTATGCCCCAAAATAGAAGTTTAACTGTGACAAGGCTATTAGATTAAGGAACTGATATGTGCTAGACTGCTAGTCATGTCTTTTATTCATCATAGAGTTCGCTCACGAGTTTTTACTTACCATGGTCGAGTCACATTATCGGTGTGGCAGTAATGTTACTCAACTATGTTAGAGTTGATACTATATTTGGAATTAGAGAAAGGTTATGAGGTTATCTCTTGAGGTGAAGTTCACATATCGGGTTCATGAATATATATCTTAGAGAAATGATACTTCATATTTGGAATATAGCATCTAATGAACTTTTTATAAAGGTTTATGACTCTGCATAGTCATCCTCAATCATAAATTCATAAACTTCTTTTCTTGTTATAAATATTTTTTACTATGCATAAACTTCTTAAAGATTTATAAAACCTCATTAAACACAAAATCATTAAAATTAGAAAATGTTCAAGATATAAGACCCTTTTCATTTCACAAAAGAATGAAACACATTTTCATTATTGTCAATAAAATGATATACCTCTTCATATTTTTTTAAACATTATTATAAACACTATAGTAGATGCTCTAACTAGACGTAAAGAACATTGAAAATATTTGAGAGGAAGTACGTAACGTCGCTTTCATACATCCTAATTTTTTTTTTTTTTTTTTTTTTTAACATTTTGGAGTTCTTTCATAAATAATTATTCATTATTCTTTATTCATACAAGATAAATATAAACAATATTAGAGCATCCATGATGGTGGATTTTTTAAAAGTTTTATAAATTTATCAAATCTTTAATTTATAAAGTTTTTGATTTTATAAACTTTTTTGCAATATGTATACTTTTTAAAGTTTATTTTATGCATTTCGTTTATACACAAACATGAATCATTAACTCAATGTTAGGTGTGTACCCGTGCATGACGACATGATTTAATAACGGCAAATAGTTATAGTTGCAATATTGTGGTTAAGTGTTTCATTTAACGTTTTAAAATTGACGTTGACGACACCTTATCATCATACAAGATGACAACAACATTATACCAGCTCCACTTTAACAAAGATTGAAATATGGATCGGGATTGGGAACAAGATTGTGATGAATTTGTAGAAAAAGAAATAAAAATGGTAGAGAATGAGTAATTTAAATAAATAAACACTATTCTTAAGGCGACTATCTTAAAAACTTTTTTTTAAAATATTTATGTGAGAAAGTAAATAAAAAATTGAAATTTGAGTTTTAAAAGGGTATTTTGAGAATTAAATACTACGTATTACTCATTTTTAAGTTTATAAAGATTAAAGAATAACATTTGTGCATTATACATATTAAATATGGTTATAACAAAATAAATAACTTTTTTTTTTTTGGTAAAGGGGAATAATAACAAAATAAATAACTTTTCATGTGTTTTAAACTCCACCGTGGGTGCCCTAAGTAGCATGTAACATATGATAAAACTTTTTACATACTTATTTTTTATACTTATTTTTGAAATGTTGTACGTGTAGGGATAAAAATATTTGCAATTCGATTCTCATAATGTTTTGATGGTGAGCTGCGAGTAACAATTTATCAAAGGATTGTA
The DNA here is from genome assembly GCA_030686995.1 of Artemisia argyi. NCBI lineage: Eukaryota > Viridiplantae > Streptophyta > Magnoliopsida > Asterales > Asteraceae > Artemisia > Artemisia argyi. The sequence goes on from CM060687.1 coordinate 141,183,331, forward strand.
AATCATTAAATTCTATAGTATATACGTAAACATCCAATAAAGATTTAAGACGTCAGTTCACTCTTATCTACTTTCCACAAAGTATACCTCGTAGCGTGTCAAAAGATCCGGACCTAATTTTCCACAAGTGTTAAGATTATTCGTTTATGTAAACATGCAATTTAATGTAAACATACAATTAAAAATTTCAAAAGTGCCACGACTTTTCTTCTCCTTTTCATCTTGCCAAGAAACAACACAAAGTTCCGTGTGGAACTGAAACTCGAAATTCCATGTTCCCATCATATCTAAAAAAAAGTTTAAATTATAATCTAACATACAAAAAATGAACTTCTTTCATTCTGTAAGTTTTAGTATTTTTAAAGGGTTTTGCTAACGACAGCCCTAAAGGTTGTCATTAAGATGCTTTGTTTCAAATTCAGATTAATTGAAAAGCTTTTAAAAGTTAAAAGATAAAATATAAATGATGGCACAGTGTTATAATTGTACTTTTTCAAAATACATATTTTTTGTTTATATATAAGAATTTCAGGCAAATTTGATTTTGCATTCTAAAGGCTCTTTGATTAACTAAAAATCTAAAAATAGACAACTACATATTATAATATACTCATCACTATCAAAATATACATTTATTTTGACTTTTTGAATCAGACTTTTATTTTAAATATTTTTGTTTGTATTATATAATACTTTATGCAAAATAATAAAATATATAAATAGATTGAATTTTAAATGTATTTTTTATTGTATAATTTTTATATCAAGTATTATATAATATAAACACAAATATTTAAAATAAAAGTTGGATTAAGAAAACAAAATGAACTTATATTATATTTTAGGAGGGGGAGTATAACATAGAAAAATAACAATAATTTAGAAAGCAAGACAATATTAATAAATACAGTAAATAAATAAACCAATGACCAAATCCCATGATTCATGAAGTAGTTCTCAAGACCCATAAATTCCAAAAGTTCTAGAAAGACTTGCTAGAAAAACAGAAAAGTATGTGCAGAAGATATGTATATTCTTATGTCAACAAAGACACGAAGCCACCAACAACTAACCTCTTCTAACATTTATGTCATTCGTTCAAACATGTTGACTTTCATGCAAACCCCTTCTTAAGAACCAAACATTTTAACCAGCCTTCAAAAACAAAAAAAATAAAGACCCAACTAGAATATTTTCCATATTAGCTAAAGAGGTATATATTTTACCCTTTTACAAATATATTTGTATTAAGTAGTTTTTTTTCAGCTTGTTTTTATTTATATGTTAAGATTAATTTGTTTTTTACTTATAAGTATTTAGCATACACAACTTGGAGTTTGTGTTGCTGGTTAAAAAAAAACTTGGAGTTTATGTTAAAAGTGTTGCTTTGTTTGGTTATATGGTTGTTTTTGGGTCATGTGAATGAAAATTTAAATGTTTATTAGGTATGTGTTTGAATTTTGTTCTGCTTATGATTGAATGGACATTTTTAGTTATGTTATGATTTTGAGTTATAGAAATATAAGATTTTGTTTTTTGGATTATGAGAAGGTTTTGTAAGTTGACTATGTGTTAAGCATGATGCTTTACTTTGTTATGTGGTTATATGCATTATGCATAGTTCAAGGCTCACTAGGTACATATTTGGAGGTGGCAAGGGAAAGGGTCAGAAACGGTCATAGGATACCTCGGTTAGGCTACTTACATGAGTCAAAAACTTGCCCTCCTCGGGTACCCTGAACATAGAAAATCTCATCCATTTTCATATGTGTAGTTCTGTAATTTGAAGTTTTAAGATTTATTGACCATATGTTTGATAATCTCTTTTAGTTTTTGATTATACTTATGATTAAATCAGATAGAAAACGACGTAGTTTTGCGTCGCTTTTTCCCGCCAAAATTGCGGCCCACCTGCTGGGCTGTCTAGGTCTGTTTACGCGGCCCGTGTAGTTGTTGTTTAATAAAAATGCAGTTCATGTGAGTTGGATTTTAGTTTACTACTACAATCTTACAGAGTTTATTGGTATTTCATCTGTACTAAGTAATTGAAATTTTGAAATAGTTTTTCAATCTGTTTTTGTATACTATATTTGACTTCTTGTTTGAATTTGAAATTAGCTCAGGCAATTTATTATATGGAAAAGATTAAACTTTCCTGATTACGGTTAAAAATTTTCTAATTATGATTTTGGTTTACAGAATTTGAAGATTTTGCCATCTGAAATATGGGAAATTGTTGTGTGACCGCTGGTAAATCTAATAAGAAGAAGAACATCAAACCAAACTATTACTCAAACTCTTTTCATCCCAGACCGGACACTGGAAATGAGATCAAATTTCATGTATTAAAAGACCCGACGGGTCATGACATCACACAACGTTACATTCTAGGACGGGAGCTAGGCAGGGGTGAGTTTGGTGTAACATATTTATGTACAGATTCAGAATCCGGCGAAAAATTCGCTTGCAAAACAATATTAAAGAAGAAGCTTAGGACTTCTGTAGATATTGATGATGTTAGAAGAGAGGTTGACATCATGAAACATTTGCCTAAACATCCGAATATTGTGACAATAAAGGACACATATGAGGATAATAATGCAGTGCACATAGTGATGGAATTGTGCGAGGGTGGAGAGTTGTTTGACCGGATTGTGGCTCGGGGACACTATACAGAACGTGCTGCAGCTGCGATTATGCGAACAATAGTGGAAGTTGTTCAGGTAATTTCTACCAATGGTTTTTCTACAAGTTGTTTGCATTTAGTTTATTGAATTGGTACAAGTTTAACTATAAAAAAAGCCTGAATAATGCTATCGTAGGGGGTGTTTGGATGTGCATTTTAAATATGAATATGTGAGTTGAAATAAAAGAAATATATATGTAACTCTTATCAAACTTGATGTAGGAGGTAGAGTATATATGTGCTTTTCTTTCTTGAAGTTGCAACAATAAGATAGTCAGTTGACTTGGTTTTTGACAAATCTGATTATTTAGATAATTGTTAAATAAGCGATCAATACGGAAATTCTTAAAAGGAGATACATCTCGTTAGATAGGAGTAAAAGTCACTGAAGTAGGGTTAATAAAGGGTAATTAGGCAGTTTTATTTAACCATTTAATAATCAGTTCTTTAAATAGTACTAGTATAAAATGTTTCCGAATTAAAATCTGTGTATCCAAATAAATATTAGATTGCAATTCCAACAGCCCTATAGTTTGTTTGACTAGACCATTATTGTTATAAAACATAAATTGTTTGGTCTTCATTTCAGATATGTCACACGCATGGAGTTATGCACCGTGATCTCAAACCAGAGAATTTTCTTTTCGCAAACAAGAAGGAAACCGCTGCTCTCAAGACAATTGATTTTGGGCTGTCAGTTTTCTTTAAAGAAGGTCTGTGATTTTTGTTGCATCTTATTGAGTATTGTTCATCTAAATGTGATCCTTCAATTAGGGTGGATATTTTGCATGAACTCCATAACTTTGCCTAAAAAATCTGTATGTGTTATCAGGTGAGGTCTTTAAAGAGATAGTTGGAAGTCCATGGTATATGGCCCCAGAAGTTCTAAAACGCAGTTATGGCCCTGAGGTTGATGTATGGAGTGCTGGTATTATTTTGTACATTTTGCTTTGTGGTGTCCCACCTTTTTGGGCAGGTGCGGTTCTCTATATCAGCAGTTATACATTTTTTACTATAAGTTTGTGATTGATAAATCTTATACGGAGTATTTTTCTTTTCAGAAACCGAACAAGAAGTAGCTAAAGCAATTATACACTCAAGAATTGATTTTAAGAGAGATCCGTGGTCTAAAGTTTCTGAAAATGCCAAAGATCTTGTGAAGAAAATGCTTGATCGCGATCCAAAACGTCGGCTTACAGCTCAGCAAGTTCTTGGTAATTTTCCATCATATGGATTAGGGTGGGAAATGTGTGAGTTGTGTAACTAGTCAAGATGGATCAGGTTGGACCAACCCATAATCACTTTAATATATTGTAAACAAAGTTAATGTGGTTAACAAGATTACAAAATACAATCTTATATTATTTTGAATAATATTCTATATGGTTTTATCAAAAGGATTTATGAAGTTTTATGCTTTTGAATACATTTCAGATGACTTGAAACACTTTTGACCCGTTCCCGCTGTCTCAAATATAACATAACCCATATTGGCCATTTGTAGTTAAATGGTCAAAATTTTCCAGCCCTAGAAATAAGTTACTTTTATTTGAAGTAAGCTAAACATTTGCTTCCAACACCGTTATTGCAGAACATCCATGGTTATTTGACGCAAAGGCGGCTCCAAATGTCTCATTGGGTGAGGTTGTTAGGTCAAGACTTAAACAGTTCTCAGTGATGAACAAGCTCAAGAAACGAGCTCTGAGAGTAAGATTTATGATCTACTTTATTAGCATTAGAACCCTTGTTACCACCTCTTAAGTTCACCTTTTTTTAATTTAAATTGACTAAATGTAAATGAGGTGATGTATGCAGGTGATAGCTGAACATTTGTCAGTTGAAGAGGTGGCTGGATTAAAGGAAACATTTGAGATGATGGATACGGGCAATAAAGGCAAGATTAATATTGAAGAGCTTCGAATTGGTTTACAAAAACTTGGGCAACTTATAAATGACACCGATCTTAAAGTATTAATGGAAACTGTAAGTTTTATTATTCAACTTTAGTCTAGTTCTTACACATTTACACTCCGTTATCAAGTTTAATGAAAAAAAAAAAAAAAAAAAAAAAAAAAAAAAAAAAAAAAAGGTTAGCAACTTTAATAGGCGTTGGAGGTCAAAAGGAAAAATTTAACAGGCTGAGTTGGTTAACGCGTCAAAAGGGTATGTTGTGCGGGTCCGGTTGTGTGACGGGTCAAAATGGAAAATTTTGGAGTGGGTTTGGTTGAGCTGAAAAACTATTTGTCCATTTTAATGATAACTATCTGGGCTAAACATGATAACAGATATACTTTATCACAATGATAATCTATTTTTATAATACGGAGTAAAAGGTCTTCACAGATTGTGAGCATAAAAATCCACCCAGTTTGACTAATTTAACCCATTTCGTTTTTAGCTCGATCTTTTGATTGTACTAGTTTGACCCATTAGAGATTAAACATAATCTTAATCAGCAAGTTCATAAGTAAATGGCTCAAAATTGCCACATACAGTGTTATCTATCAGTATCCAACTATCTGCATGATGATGATGTTTTTACAGCCATCTGACTACTAAAGTAAATCATAATTTCACAGGTTGATCTTGATAGAGACGGTACTTTTAACTATGCAGAGTTTGTGGCTGTTAATGTGCATCTTAGGAGAATGGTGAATGATGAACACCTACACAAAGCATTTGCCTTGTTTGATCAAAACCACAACGGTTATATAGAATTCGAAGAACTTCGTCATGCGTTAAGTGATGAAGAGGATATCAACGGTATTGAAGATGTAATCAATGCGATTTTGCAGGATGTTGACACAGATAAGGTTAGTTCCTTTGGATGCCACTTTGTGCCATATTACCAACAAACTTACTGTTATCCCCTTTTTTGAGAAATGAGTGTGTTTAAACAGAAGATATCATAATCATTTTCTAATGTTTGGGTAAAAGTGATTACATTTTTTTATGCTTCTTTTGGTTCAAAACAATCAACATTGCTAAAAGTAGGTAATAAGTTACTAAAAGGAAACTGATAAGTGAGACAAAATGTAAAATTACCTACCTGTTCTAGCTCAAGGGGGTGTTTCGTTCAAATATAAAGTTGGATATCCTCCATACCTATTTACAAGATTGGTTTTGATTTTTTAAATCCTCATTGTAACTTCAAAGTAGGAGAATGCATCACATGCTTTTCATCTTAAAGACATGCGAAGAGTTTGATAATAATCTAAACTTGTTATTGCATCAGGATGGGCGAATCAGTTACGAGGAGTTTGCAGCTATGATGAAAGCTGGTACAGACTGGAGGAAAGCATCTAGGCAATATTCGCGAGAGCGTTTCAACAGTCTTAGTATAAACTTGATGAGGGCTGGTTCGTTAGAGTTAGCCAACTAGCAAAGATGAATAACCGCCACCTTTACAAATACTATTTAATTTTTTTTCTAAAAGTGGTAATTAAACGACAGCAAACCTGTATAGAGATATTTACTTCTCTATCTGAACATGACCAGTTGAAGTTATACCACAGCCAAATATATCTCTCCAGTTTCTTAATACTTTCATTTTATAATCTGTACAGTATAATGTTCATATTTCCATCTTGTAAATCTCTAGGTTACACTATAACTTATTACTTTTGTTCACATCAGCTAAGTTCGGACTTATATTATTGTTTCTGGAAGTGCTGTTGTTGAAAGTATGAATCCGTACCTTTCCTAAACACTTATCTACCATAAACAAACGTTTAGTTTGAAAACTAGTAGTACTATTAACTTTTGGGGTGTTGCTACATCTGATCCTTAGCATCATTTACGGGCGTGTTGCTACATCTTATCCTTATCAGTATCGATAAGCTTATACTTCAGCATCCTCTTTTTGTCACTTTCTTGACAGTTAGCATCTTCTACACAAATAAGTACTATTGTATATTTGACTTGAAACTACGTTTTCTGTCCCACATTGGTCAAAAAATCAATATTTTACCAACTTATATACCTTGGCGTGTATGGTTCACTTGGGTTGAAATTGGTATTTTTGTTGGTGGTGCATCTTTTATGTATGCTAGTATATAAAAAAAATGTATTAGCATACTATTTGAAATTGCACTATCAACCAATATAAGTTCTCAACTTTTTTTCCATTATTTGCACAATACTTTAATTAATAATATTTGAAGTATACCATTTATGGTGTTATGATTTTCACGTTCCGTTTATGTTGTTATGATTTTGTACATTGAATCCATTTATGGTGTTATGATTTTCGTGGTGATGTGTTTTTCAGTGAAAACTATGTTGAAGAAGATGAAAGGTTGAAGAAAGAAGGAAAAACAGCTAATAAAAAGAATAAAGATGTACCTGCTATCTCTCGTACCCTAAAAGCCTTATTAACCTTATTCTCTTTTTCTTTGAGCCCAATTAATAACTTACGTAAATGGACCAACTAAAATTATTTAATTTGACCCAACAATGTTGTTTGCATGTTAATTAATTTTGGGCTTTACTCAAATATATAATTTTGCAATATTTGTATAAAATATATAGAGAGAATTGCAAAAATCGTCCCTAAAGTTTGACCAAATTGCACGTTTCGTCCCGAAAGTTTGGAAAGTGCAAGGATCGCCCCTGTGAGAAACTTTTGGGGCAAAATTAGTCCCTGACCTACATCAAATGACTAAAATACCCTTATCCTTATATTACATTTCAGTTTATTCCACAAATGGTCCTTGTGTTTCGCCAAGTTTTGCAGATTTAGTCCTAACTTTTTTTATAATTTATTTATTTAACTATTAATATTAGCATTATTTTTTAATACCTTTTCGTCCGTTTTTGTCCGTTTTTCTTACGTTTTTGTCCATTTTTCTTACGTTTTTCGTCCGTTTTTCTTACGTTTTTTTTTTTTTTTTTTTTTTTTTTTTTTTTTTTTTTCTCTGTTTTTGTCCGTTTTTCTTACGTTTTTGTCCGTTCTTATTACGTTTTTTCCGTTTTTGTCCGTTTCTCTCACGTTTTTTCCGTTTTTGTTCGTTTTTCTTACGTTTTTGTCCGTTCTTCTTACGCTTTTTCTGTTTTCATACGTTTTTGTCTGTCTTACGTTTTTTCAGTTTTCATACGTTTTTCTTACGTTTTCTTAATTTACAAATGGCTTTAAGTCAAAATTATGTATTTTTTCCTTTCTATTCATTACTCATTGTGATATTTTTAATATGCCATATTTTGCTATTATGGCAAACTCATTTAATGGGCGTAAATATTGGTTTTTCACTAATTAATCACCTAAGGGCAAAATTGACATTCTGTCAAAAAGTAAGAAAGTGAAAGTTGTAATAAATGTATTTTTCTTAAACTGTGTGTTTTTTGTCGGGGGACAATAATTTTGGAACGGGTGGAGTATTAAAATAGATAGAAACGGATAAAAACTGAAGGAAAACGTATAAAGACGTATAAAAACGGATAAAAACATATTAAAGAGACAAATGGACGAAATCATATAAAAACAGATGAAAACGTATAAAAACATACAAAAATATATAAAAATGATTAAAAACGTAAGAAAATGTATTAAAACTGATAAAACGGATAAAACCATAAGAAATACGTACTAAAACAGACGAAAACGTAGAAAAATTGATAAAAACGTATAAAAATGGGCGAAAGCGTATAAAAACGGACACAAACATATAAAAATGGTTAAAAACGTATGAAAACGTATTAAAACAGATAAAAACGTAAGAAAAACATTTAAAAATGGACAAAACCCTATAAAAATGGTTAAAAACGGATGAAAATGTTTAAAAACAAACAAAAACATATAAATATAATTAAAAACGTATGAAAAACGGAAGAAAATGTGTTAGAATAGATAAAAACAGATAAAAATAAAGAAAAACGTATAAAACGGACGAAAACCTATAAAACGGGCGAAAAAATATAAAAACCTACGAAAATGGATAAAAAACGGATAAAAACGTAAGAAAACGGACGAAAGCGTAAAAATTGTTTAAAACATATAAAAACGGACAAAAGAGTAAATTACACCGTTTGTCATTACACTGTTCGTCCTTATGGTTGCCGAATGACGAGTATACCCCCATGGGAAAGCAAATTAACAAGAGTTAACGAGCGTTAGTGGGCCCCGTTTGAGGGAAGGACTAACGGTGCATAACGTTTGGCACTTAAGATTGGACGGTACATGTGATTAACAGCGCCAACAACGCAAACCACAAGGACGAACGGTGTAATTTACTCTATATGTTTTTCAATAAAAAGAAGATAAACATAAAAACATACAAGAAAAAAAATGTTAGGCTTACTAACAATCCCACACACACATCCAATGACACCAATCGGAAAACCCAAATCCCTAATCCGAATACCCAATTTGAAAAACCCAAAAAGATTGACAGTGTCATTTTCTTCTAATAAGCCCAATGATGGAATTGAAGATAACGGGGATGAGGAGAAAAAAGATGAACGGCCAAGATTTAATCTGAAATGGAGTGAATTGTTATTTGACCCGGATCCGAATAATGTAGTGGCAGTTGGGTTAACGGGTGTATTAGCATGGGCAAGTGTTCAAGTCTTGTGGCAATTGTTTGTTATTTCTTTTGCTATTTTAGTTGCCGCTGTTAAGTATTCTTTTATTGCTGCTTTGCTTATTTTTATTCTTATTACACTCCTTTGATTATTATTATTATTTTTTTTAATTTATATATGTTTTTTATGTATAAGTTTTGGGTATGTTGTTTGTCATTTGATTTGGGTAGATAGATAAGTAATTTTGATTGTTTCGATTTAGGTAATGTACTAGTTATTGTTTAAGCTTATTTTTTTCGGCTCATGTTTTCCAGCTTAATTTGTAACCCATGGGTTTGTATAAACTTATTGTATCATAATTAGCTTATATAAGTTTGAAAAATTAGAAGAGAGGTTGACATCATGAAACATTTGCCTAAGCATCCGAATATTGTGACAATAAAGGACACGTATGAGGATAATAATGCAGTGCACATAGTAATGGAATTGTGCGAGGGTGGAGAGTTGTTTGACCGGATTGTGGCTCGGGGACACTATACAGAACGTGCTGCAGCTGCGATTATGCGAACAATAGTGGAAGTTGTTCAGGTAATTTCTACCAATTTTTGTTCGACAAATCATTTGCATTTAGTTTATTGAATTGGTACAAGTTTAACTATAAAAAAAGCCTAAATAATGCTGTCATTGGGGGTGTTTGGATGTGCATTTTAAATATGGAGGTAGAGTATATATGTGCTTTTCTTTCTTGAAGTTGCAACAATAAGATAGTCAGTTGACTTGGTTTTTGACAAATCTGATTATTTAGATAATTGTTAAATAAGCGATCAATACGGAAATTCTTAAAAGGAGATACATCTCGTTAGATAGGAGTAAAAGTCTCTGAAGTAGGGTTAATAAAGGGTAATTAGGCAGTTTTATTTAACCATTTAATAATCAGTTCTTTAAATAGTACTAGCTCAGGAAACGAGCTCTGAGAGTAAGATTTATGATCTACTTTACTAGCATTAGAACCCTTGTTACCACCTCTTAAGTTCACCTTTTTTTAATTTAAATTGACTAAATGTAAATGAGGTGATGTATGCAGGTGATAGCCGAACATTTGTCAGTTGAAGAGGTGGCTGGACTAAAGGAAACATTTGAGATGATGGATACGGGCAATAAAGGCAAGATTAATATTGAAGAGCTTCGGATTGATTTACAAAAACTTGGGCAACTTATAAATGACACCGATCTTAAAGTATTAATGGAAACTGTAAGTTTTATTATACAACTTTAGTCTAGTTCTTACACATTTACACTCCTTTATCAAGTTTAATGAAACAACAACAACACCAACAAACAAAAAAAAATAAAAAAATAAAAAATAAATAAAAAATAAAAAAAAGGTTAACAACTTTAATAGGCGTTAAGGAAAATTTTAACAGGCTGAGTTGTTTAACGCGTCAAAAGGGTATGTTGTGCGGGTCTGGTTGTGTGACGGGTCAAAATGGAAAATTTTGGAGTGGGTTTGGTTGAGCTGAAAACTATTTGTCCATTTTAATGATAACTATCTGGGCTAAACATGATAACAGATATACTTTATCACAATGATAATCTATTTTTATAATACGGAGTAAACGGTCTTCACGTTGTGAGCATAAAAAATCCACCCGGTTTGACTAATTTAACCCATTTCCTTTTTAGCTCGATCTTTTGATTGTGCTAGTTTGACCCATTAGAGATTAAACATAATCCATATCAGCAAGTTCATAAGTTAATGGCTCAAAATTGCCACATACAGTGTTATCTATCAGTATCCATGATGTTTTTACAGCCATCTGACTACTAAAGTAAATCATAATTTCACAGGTTGATCTTGATAGAGACGGTACTTTTAACTATGCAGAGTTTGTGGCTGTTAATGTGCATCTTAGGAGAATGGTGAACGATGAACACCTACACAAAGCATTTGCCTTGTTTGATCAAAACCATAACGGTTATATAGAATTCAAAGAACTTCGTCATGCGTTAAGTGATGAAGAGGATATCAACGGTATTGAAGATGTGATCAATGCGATTTTGCAGGATGTTGACACAGATAAGGTTAGTTCACTTGGATGCCACTTTGTGTCATAACCAGCAAACTTACTGTTTTCCCCTTTTTGAGAAATGAGTGTGTGGATGCGTGTTTAAACAGAAGATATCATAATCATTTTCTCATGTTTGGGTAAAAGTGATTATCATTTTATTATGCTTCTTTTGGTTCAAAACAATCAACTTTGCTAAAGTAGGTAATAACTAATAAGTTACTAATAGGAAACTGATAAGTGAGACAAAATGTAACATTACCTACCTGTTCTAGCTTAAGGGGCCAAGGGGGTGTTTCGTTCAAATATAAAGTTGGATATCCTCCATACCTATTTACAAGATTGGTTTTGATTCTTTAAAACCTCATTGTAACTTCAAAGTAGGAGAATGCATCACATGCTTTTCATCTTAAAGACATGCGAAGAGTTTGATAATAATCTAAACTTGTTATTGCATCAGGATGGGCGAATCAGTTACGAGGAGTTTGCAGCTATGATGAAAGCTGGTACAGACTGGAGGAAAGCATCTAGGCATTATTCACGAGAGCGTTTCAACAGTCTTAGTATAAACTTGATGAGGGCTGGTTCGTTAGAGTTAGCCAACTAGCAAAGATGAATAACCGCCACCTTTACAAATACTATTTAATTTTTTTCTAAAAGCGGTAATTAAACGACAGCAAACCTGTATTATTTACTTCTCTATCTGAACATGACCAGTTGAAGTTATACCACAGCCAAATATATATCTCTAGTTTGTTAATATCCGAACTCATTTACAAAATACACGTCATGTTGACTTAACACTTCGACATCAGTAGAGTCAACTTTGGCTTCAGAAAGCACCACTTACATAGTTATGTGGCGTTTTGTATCATTGAGGTTGATCATATGGAGTTTCTACCCAACATCTTTCATTTGCAAGCTATTAATAAACAATCTTTAGCTTAATTGGCAAATTACATAGAAATGTCATATACTTTAATTTTTTAATCTTTACAGTATAATGTTCATATTTCCATTTTGTAAATCTCTAGGTTTCACACTATAACTTATTACTTTTGTTATTGAAGTGCTGTTATTGAAAGTATGAATCCTTACCTTTCCTAAACACTTAACTAGGATAAACAAACGTTTAGTTTGAAATATTGGTAAAAAAATCAATATTTTACCAACTACCTTGGCGTGTATGGTTCACTTGGGTTGAAATTGGTATTTTTGTTGGTGGTGCATCTTTCATGTATGTTAGTATATATAAAAAAAAATGTATTAACATACTTTGCAAATTGCATTATCAAGTATCAACCAAATATAAGTTCTCAACTTTTTTTCCATTATTTGCACAATACTTTAATTATTAATATTTGAAGTATGCCATATGTGTAAATCCTTTTTTCTCATTAAATAGAAATATATTCTATGTTCAAGGAGAATGAATGCTTTCTTAACCTGAAAGTGTTGTGATAAGTTTTATGGTAGCTATATGTCCTCATTCATAAACTAATCTTGTTGAATGCATCACGATGGGCGAATACAAGGAGTTTGCACACAAGCTATGATAAAATCTTATTTCATTTTACTTGATATGAGCTGGTTTATTATTGATATACAATATTTTTCTATATCAACTATTAATAATTTTAGACTTTTGGTACTAGTAATACCTTGAAATTTTGGGTGCGTTGTTAAACAATCTTAAAACATAATCAGCATAATGGAATCACACCAAACCTGATAATATCTTATTTCATTTTACTTTTATATATATAGTCAACTCAACAAAGACATACCAACTTATATATAAGGGTTGATGAAAAGTTAAAAAGGAATAGACCAATGGATCATAAGCCCCGTTCAGTTAGTCACGCAAGTGACCATGTGAATGACTGTTTTAGTTCGGCCAAATTCAGCTCGAGCAAATCCAATAGCTCCACACGTGTCTCAGCCTGGAATTGCTACGAGCCTTAACTCGTTTCCGAACTCATTTACAAAATACACGTCATGTTGACTTAACACTTCGACATCAGTAGAGTCAACTTTGGCTTCAGAAAGCACCACTTACATAGTTATGTGGCGTTTTGTATCATTGAGGTTGATCATATGGAGTTTCTACCCAACATCTTTCATTTGCAAGCTATTAATAAACAATCTTTAGCTTAATTGGCAAATTACATAGAAATGTCATATACTTTAATTTTTTAATCTTTACAGTATAATGTTCATATTTCCATTTTGTAAATCTCTAGGTTTCACACTATAACTTATTACTTTTGTTATTGAAGTGCTGTTATTGAAAGTATGAATCCTTACCTTTCCTAAACACTTAACTAGGATAAACAAACGTTTAGTTTGAAATATTGGTCAAAAAATCAATATTTTACCAACTACCTTGGCGTGTATGGTTCACTTGGGTTGAAATTGGTATTTTTGTTGGTGGTGCATCTTTCATGTATGTTAGTATATATAAAAAAAAATGTATTAACATACTTTGCAAATTGCATTATCAAGTATCAACCAAATATAAGTTCTCAACTTTTTTTCCATTATTTGCACAATACTTTAATTATTAATATTTGAAGTATGCCATATGTGTAAATCCTTTTTTCTCATTAAATAGAAATATATTCTATGTTCAAGGAGAATGAATGCTTTCTTAACCTGAAAGTGTTGTGATAAGTTTTATGGTAGCTATATGTCCTCATTCATAAACTAATCTTGTTGAATGCATCACGATGGGCGAATACAAGGAGTTTGCACACAAGCTATGATAAAATCTTATTTCATTTTACTTGATATGAGCTGGTTTATTATTGATATACAATATTTTTCTATATCAACTATTAATAATTTTAGACTTTTGGTACTAGTAATACCTTGAAATTTTGGGTGCGTTGTTAAACAATCTTAAAACATAATCAGCATAATGGAATCACACCAAACCTGATAATATCTTATTTCATTTTACTTTTATATATATAGTCAACTCAACAAAGACATACCAACTTATATATAAGGGTTGATGAAAAGTTAAAAAGGAATAGACCAATGGATCATAAGCCCCGTTCAGTTAGTCACGCAAGTGACCATGTGAATGACTGTTTTAGTTCGGCCAAATTCAGCTCGAGCAAATCCAATAGCTCCACACGTGTCTCAGCCTGGAATTGCTACGAGCCTTAACTCGTTTCCGAACTCATTTACAAAATACACGTCATGTTGACTTAACACTTCGACATCAGTAGAGTCAACTTTGGCTTCAGAAAGCACCACTTACATAGTTATGTGGCGTTTTGTATCATTGAGGTTGATCATATGGAGTTTCTACCCAACATCTTTCATTTGCAAGCTATTAATAAACAATCTTTAGCTTAATTGGCAAATTACATAGAAATGTCATATACTTTAATTTTTTAATCTTTACAGTATAATGTTCATATTTCCATTTTGTAAATCTCTAGGTTTCACACTATAACTTATTACTTTTGTTATTGAAGTGCTGTTATTGAAAGTATGAATCCTTACCTTTCCTAAACACTTAACTAGGATAAACAAACGTTTAGTTTGAAATATTGGTCAAAAAATCAATATTTTACCAACTACCTTGGCGTGTATGGTTCACTTGGGTTGAAATTGGTATTTTTGTTGGTGGTGCATCTTTCATGTATGTTAGTATATATAAAAAAAAATGTATTAACATACTTTGCAAATTGCATTATCAAGTATCAACCAAATATAAGTTCTCAACTTTTTTTCCATTATTTGCACAATACTTTAATTATTAATATTTGAAGTATGCCATATGTGTAAATCCTTTTTTCTCATTAAATAGAAATATATTCTATGTTCAAGGAGAATGAATGCTTTCTTAACCTGAAAGTGTTGTGATAAGTTTTATGGTAGCTATATGTCCTCATTCATAAACTAATCTTGTTGAATGCATCACGATGGGCGAATACAAGGAGTTTGCACACAAGCTATGATAAAATCTTATTTCATTTTACTTGATATGAGCTGGTTTATTATTGATATACAATATTTTTCTATATCAACTATTAATAATTTTAGACTTTTGGTACTAGTAATACCTTGAAATTTTGGGTGCGTTGTTAAACAATCTTAAAACATAATCAGCATAATGGAATCACACCAAACCTGATAATATCTTATTTCATTTTACTTTTATATATATAGTCAACTCAACAAAGACATACCAACTTATATATAAGGGTTGATGAAAAGTTAAAAAGGAATAGACCAATGGATCATAAGCCCCGTTCAGTTAGTCACGCAAGTGACCATGTGAATGACTGTTTTAGTTCGGCCAAATTCAGCTCGAGCAAATCCAATAGCTCCACACGTGTCTCAGCCTGGAATTGCTACGAGCCTTAACTCGTTTCCGAACTCATTTACAAAATACACGTCATGTTGACTTAACACTTCGACATCAGTAGAGTCAACTTTGGCTTCAGAAAGCACCACTTACATAGTTATGTGGCGTTTTGTATCATTGAGGTTGATCATATGGAGTTTCTACCCAACATCTTTCATTTGCAAGCTATTAATAAACAATCTTTAGCTTAATTGGCAAATTACATAGAAATGTCATATACTTTAATTTTTTAATCTTTACAGTATAATGTTCATATTTCCATTTTGTAAATCTCTAGGTTTCACACTATAACTTATTACTTTTGTTATTGAAGTGCTGTTATTGAAAGTATGAATCCTTACCTTTCCTAAACACTTAACTAGGATAAACAAACGTTTAGTTTGAAATATTGGTCAAAAAATCAATATTTTACCAACTACCTTGGCGTGTATGGTTCACTTGGGTTGAAATTGGTATTTTTGTTGGTGGTGCATCTTTCATGTATGTTAGTATATATAAAAAAAAAATGTATTAACATACTTTGCAAATTGCATTATCAAGTATCAACCAAATATAAGTTCTCAACTTTTTTTCCATTATTTGCACAATACTTTAATTATTAATATTTGAAGTATGCCATATGTGTAAATCCTTTTTTCTCATTAAATAGAAATATATTCTATGTTCAAGGAGAATGAATGCTTTCTTAACCTGAAAGTGTTGTGATAAGTTTTATGGTAGCTATATGTCCTCATTCATAAACTAATCTTGTTGAATGCATCACGATGGGCGAATACAAGGAGTTTGCACACAAGCTATGATAAAATCTTATTTCATTTTACTTGATATGAGCTGGTTTATTATTGATATACAATATTTTTCTATATCAACTATTAATAATTTTAGACTTTTGGTACTAGTAATACCTTGAAATTTTGGGTGCGTTGTTAAACAATCTTAAAACATAATCAGCATAATGGAATCACACCAAACCTGATAATATCTTATTTCATTTTACTTTTATATATATAGTCAACTCAACAAAGACATACCAACTTATATATAAGGGTTGATGAAAAGTTAAAAAGGAATAGACCAATGGATCATAAGCCCCGTTCAGTTAGTCACGCAAGTGACCATGTGAATGACTGTTTTAGTTCGGCCAAATTCAGCTCGAGCAAATCCAATAGCTCCACACGTGTCTCAGCCTGGAATTGCTACGAGCCTTAACTCGTTTCCGAACTCATTTACAAAATACACGTCATGTTGACTTAACACTTCGACATCAGTAGAGTCAACTTTGGCTTCAGAAAGCACCACTTACATAGTTATGTGGCGTTTTGTATCATTGAGGTTGATCATATGGAGTTTCTACCCAACATCTTTCATTTGCAAGCTATTAATAAACAATCTTTAGCTTAATTGGCAAATTACATAGAAATGTCATATACTTTAATTTTTTAATCTTTACAGTATAATGTTCATATTTCCATTTTGTAAATCTCTAGGTTTCACACTATAACTTATTACTTTTGTTATTGAAGTGCTGTTATTGAAAGTATGAATCCTTACCTTTCCTAAACACTTAACTAGGATAAACAAACGTTTAGTTTGAAATATTGGTCAAAAAATCAATATTTTACCAACTACCTTGGCGTGTATGGTTCACTTGGGTTGAAATTGGTATTTTTGTTGGTGGTGCATCTTTCATGTATGTTAGTATATATAAAAAAAAATGTATTAACATACTTTGCAAATTGCATTATCAAGTATCAACCAAATATAAGTTCTCAACTTTTTTTCCATTATTTGCACAATACTTTAATTATTAATATTTGAAGTATGCCATATGTGTAAATCCTTTTTTCTCATTAAATAGAAATATATTCTATGTTCAAGGAGAATGAATGCTTTCTTAACCTGAAAGTGTTGTGATAAGTTTTATGGTAGCTATATGTCCTCATTCATAAACTAATCTTGTTGAATGCATCACGATGGGCGAATACAAGGAGTTTGCACACAAGTTATGATAAAATCTTATTTCATTTTACTTGATATGAGCTGGTTTATTATTGATATACAATATTTTTCTATATCAACTATTAATAATTTTAGACTTTTGGTACTAGTAATACCTTGAAATTTTGGGTGCGTTGTTAAACAATCTTAAAACATAATCAGCATAATGGAATCACACCAAACCTGATAATATCTTATTTCATTTTACTTTTATATATATAGTCAACTCAACAAAGACATACCAACTTATATATAAGGGTTGATGAAAAGTTAAAAAGGAATAGACCAATGGATCATAAGCCCCGTTCAGTTAGTCACGCAAGTGACCATGTGAATGACTGTTTTAGTTCGGCCAAATTCAGCTCGAGCAAATCCAATAGCTCCACACGTGTCTCAGCCTGGAATTGCTACGAGCCTTAACTCGTTTCCGAACTCATTTACAAAATACACGTCATGTTGACTTAACACTTCGACATCAGTAGAGTCAACTTTGGCTTCAGAAAGCACCACTTACATAGTTATGTGGCGTTTTGTATCATTGAGGTTGATCATATGGAGTTTCTACCCAACATCTTTCATTTGCAAGCTATTAATAAACAATCTTTAGCTTAATTGGCAAATTACATAGAAATGTCATATACTTTAATTTTTTAATCTTTACAGTATAATGTTCATATTTCCATTTTGTAAATCTCTAGGTTTCACACTATAACTTATTACTTTTGTTATTGAAGTGCTGTTATTGAAAGTATGAATCCTTACCTTTCCTAAACACTTAACTAGGATAAACAAACGTTTAGTTTGAAATATTGGTCAAAAAATCAATATTTTACCAACTACCTTGGCGTGTATGGTTCACTTGGGTTGAAATTGGTATTTTTGTTGGTGGTGCATCTTTCATGTATGTTAGTATATATAAAAAAAAATGTATTAACATACTTTGCAAATTGCATTATCAAGTATCAACCAAATATAAGTTCTCAACTTTTTTTCCATTATTTGCACAATACTTTAATTATTAATATTTGAAGTATGCCATATGTGTAAATCCTTTTTTCTCATTAAATAGAAATATATTCTATGTTCAAGGAGAATGAATGCTTTCTTAACCTGAAAGTGTTGTGATAAGTTTTATGGTAGCTATATGTCCTCATTCATAAACTAATCTTGTTGAATGCATCACGATGGGCGAATACAAGGAGTTTGCACACAAGCTATGATAAAATCTTATTTCATTTTACTTGATATGAGCTGGTTTATTATTGATATACAATATTTTTCTATATCAACTATTAATAATTTTAGACTTTTGGTACTAGTAATACCTTGAAATTTTGGGTGCGTTGTTAAACAATCTTAAAACATAATCAGCATAATGGAATCACACCAAACCTGATAATATCTTATTTCATTTTACTTTTATATATATAGTCAACTCAACAAAGACATACCAACTTATATATAAGGGTTGATGAAAAGTTAAAAAGGAATAGACCAATGGATCATAAGCCCCGTTCAGTTAGTCACGCAAGTGACCATGTGAATGACTGTTTTAGTTCGGCCAAATTCAGCTCGAGCAAATCCAATAGCTCCACACGTGTCTCAGCCTGGAATTGCTACGAGCCTTAACTCGTTTCCGAGTCCGCATCTCTGCGTAGTGGCCCGGGGACTTTCCTGAGCCCAAACCCAATAAGTGGATTCATTAGCCCAATCACATTGTCCATTGGTCTTGATGCCTAAAATGGTCCAAAAGGGGTTTATAAAGATGATGATAGTTTTCTTTTACAGCGATGTGGGATACGAGTGAGATGATCAATTACAGCATCTTCAGATTTCCATAGAGCAGTCCTACTACACGGCTACACTCCTATAAGCTCTGGATGTAAATAATGTAACATAACATAAGTTTCAAACAAACTATGAAAGTTACATGATAAGTGTATCGTACTTTGTGATCTTACACGATATGAAAGTTCATCTCAAAGCTCTAATGCCCACAACAAATATTGAAGATGTTCGACTGAAGTAACATATCGTTTCAATGGATGAACACACCAAATTAGGAACATACTATAGCACATGGAAATGACGTGTGGATCTATTTCTTCCGCCATGCGACTATTTGAACTCTTATTAGGGAATCGAACTATTTGAGCTCTTATTAGCAGGGACGGAGACAGTGGGGGAGCCAGGGGGTGTTTGGCCCCCTCTAACACGCCCAATCGCTTTGATATTTACCTTATAAAATTTAAAAATATGACGCAACTATAGGCAAATGACCCCCCTAACCTTTAGTTAAATTACTTTGTTAGCTTGAGAAAAAAATTTCGGCCCCCCTTATTCATAATTCCTGGCTCTGTCACTGCTTATTAGGGAATCGCTATCCAATCTTTCAAACTTGAATATTGGCTACCCGAAAGGAAGAACACACATATATCAATATCTGGCATTACAGTTTAACTGTGGGTTTATAAAATTGAACTTAAATCTATTTAACAAATTTATCTGTTCAGCTTTGGTTTTCTTGAACAACGAACATGCTTTAAACATTAATAACTTTTGTATGTATGGATATAAAAACCGTTCACAGCAGCCGAAGCTACTAACCACATAATATTTGAAAACAAATCCACTACAATCAAATCAAATACAGATAGTACTAGTACTTTATTTTAAACCTTTTCTCTAACTTTACTTGCACGGTCGCACCTTATTTGCTATACTCCATTGCATATCGGCAGGCAGTAGTTGAGAAACTCTCTTTGCGTTCAAGAACCTGTTAATCCACATGCCGCATTAGGTCTGCAAAAAGGTGTTCCAAATATAAATGAGTATATATGAGCATCATCATTGAGCAGGTGTTGCACAATAACCTGTACAAAATAAATGATTCTTAAACACACCCACAGATTTTAGTTAACTGTCCGATTTTGGATGTAAACATTTCAGAGTAGAGGAAGACATCACGTCTTCACAGTCACATTAAGTTGCTTGACCAGACATAAGGAAAAAACCAGCCCTCAGTCCCATTAGAGGATGGGTCCTAATGTGCAGGCGTGCAACAACCTGCTTTATGAGTGACTTCAAAAAAGGGTAATGTCATCACACTCGACAACTTTGATATTCAAACATCCGGAAGCAGCTTCAGGTATCAACTAATTAGTGATCTTAGCTACCATATTACCAATGATCTAATCAAAATTCCATATGATGCATACAAATATAAACAAAAAATATTCGAGTAAACATGTGTAGTACAGGAAGAATATTAAGATGGAAAACTTGAATAAATATTATTACCCCTTTGAAGTTGAGATGATACACATGATTCATACTATGACAGCCTCTTAATGCGCTCTCTATGTTTCCTGAAAATCTCCATAATCGCTTCATTATATGCAGACTCCTTTTTATCTTCAGAATCATTCAAATTAATGTTGAGAAAACTATCAAAATTATCATCTGGGAGATCATCCCTCTCCACTAACAATAGAAATACCCCTTTCATGAAGTACCCTGAAACGGGCAATTCCAACAATGGGACATAACCCACACTCGCACGAGGACGGTCTATCCTATTCTGCGTAGTCTCAGAGAGTGAATTTAGCCAAATCCTCAGCTCAGCAATTTTTCTACTACCACTAACAGAGATCCTCCCTCTTTTATTTGTATCGTTAACCGAAACATCTTCCAACAATGGAAAATGATTGATGTAATCCAACAACATCCAACGCCTCAAAACCGCATCCTGAAAACAGTCCATCCCAATGTCCCATTTCTTTCTACTTAACACCATATCTTCTTGTTCTTCATCATCATAAACATTTCTACTAGCATATACTCCCTTTGTATCAGAAATCAAATTTGGTGACAGAAATACATATGAATCAATTCTGTTAACAAAGTTCATCTTCCACTTGAACAAACAACGATTGTCAACACCTTTGAGAGAAGAAGGAACCTCGACACGGAGAGACTTGAGTCTTGTAAAACGGTGTAAAGACTTAACCGCAGACAAAAAGGACTCAGTTTGATAAACACTAACAGGATCAGCAGGTGTTAAAGACGGATTCACTGGATTTAACAGAATCGCTGGAAGCCTAATAGGAGTAAATAACGTACTACAGATAAGGTGAATGGGTTTTAACACAATGTCGTTTATCAATGACCAGACACGATTTTTGGGAAGTGTGGAGTCCGATGTGTTTGAATCGAATCTGGGATGGTCTACAGGATGAGCATTGTAAGAAATGGTGTCTACTTGACTGACAATCTGGTTAAAACGAGGGGAAACGAGTTTGCAAACGCATAAAGTTTTGAAATCGATTAATTTGCTAAAAATTTGTAGAACGATTTCGTCTGGTAAATGACTGAAAGATGAACAATCACCAGATTCATCAGGCATAGTTTTCGTAAATGGGAACATTATGTAGCATCGCCTGCAATCAAAACAATAACAATCGAACCCAAAATCAGAAAATAAATAGATATTAAAAATGAATACTATGAATTCAAGTATTAACAGTAAAATTATCAGTTAAAAAAACACACTGCCAAACACCCCCAACAAACATAAACAGATCATATGTCATTTCTAAATATCACGTGTATAGATTAAGAGACGGGATTTGTTATAGATCTTCAAATTCACTTGCAAACGTTCAAGGGTTGAGGCAGACGACATATTGTGTTCACAGTCATTTATGTTTGATTAACTCTAAGTATGAATACAAACTTTATAAATATTTAGTGGAGGATGGTCCTAAATGTAAGTCACTCCAGGGAGTGGTGACGAGTCTCGTCACATTCAACTAATTTGGTATTTAGTGGGTGTTTGAGTTAATCAAGTTGAGATTATCGCCTTAAATAAGCTATAAGCTCAACTTGATAAGCTCATAAGCTCTGGTAAATAAGCTAACACAAACACCCCCTAAAGCTGAACAGGTTCGCTAAAATACGATTAGATAATTACTGATTCTAACAATAACACCCTCATCCAGCCTCAACTCTTATACAAATCAGTTGTCTCGTTCAATAGTTTTAGAGTGTGAACCACTACAGCAAAATAACTTTTTAGTGTGCACATATCTGTTACTATTTCACTACTTAAAAACGTAAGATCGTAAAATATGATTTTTCATATTGCATAAAGAAATTGGTTGTAACAAAATAAACATAGCCAGCAGGCCCTCGCCAAAGGGGGTGTTTGTTTAATCTTATTTCTCCCGCTTATGGGCTTATTAAACATCTGAAAAGCTAATAAGCCAAAAAATTTGAGCTTATACAATAAGCTCAGAAACCATAAAATAATCTTAAACAAACACCCTCTAAGCAACATAGAATTCCTAATCTCCATTTCAACTAACGCTAAATTCCCTTTCTCGATATTTAGGCCTAACAAGCTAGTAGTAATGCAATTGACAATTAATAATTCTATGCTTATCCATCAACAGCGACTTCCCCTGTCTAAACAAATAAGCACAGACGTCTCGTTAACATTTCACTACTTAAAAACATACCGTTCATTTCGCATGTAACAATTAAACATAGCTAGCCCCTCACCTAATCATTAATAAAACTAAACCTCGTTTGTTCCTAATAACCATTTCCAATAAAACATACAATTCATAGTATCAAAACTAGATCAACAACATAAAATTCAGTCAACTAAACATTTCTACCAAGTGATCTAATATTAATTCACTTATAAACTTTTTAAAATCCGATTATTTACTTTTTAATTTTATAAATTTATATTGATCTAATTTAATAGATGGATTAATAATTAATTGATTATGAAATAATCGAAGATGAATAAAAAGGTAAACAGAATCACCAGAAATGAAGCAGATGAGTGACCACCGCTTTACGTTATGATCGAAGATATCTTTTTTTTCTTATAAAGTTTTTTTCTGGTGGAATAGTTCCGTGACTTGGGTGAATAAATAAGTTTTAATTTTTCATCACTGGTCCCTCTATATAGTCTATTTTTAGACCCAATATCTCTAAAAAAAACACCAACTGTTTTTAGACTCAAAATAAATACTATCCCAACAAATAAACGCACACTTTTGTTTGGGTCGTTTGTATCTACTTTTAGACTCAAATTAATATTATCCCAACAAAAAAACACACTTTTGTTTGGGTGTTTTTACAAAAGTAGCAAGCAGCTCTATGTAATTAACAAGAGTAAGTTATGAGCAGTAGCCACAGCTCACTGCTCACAGCTTTTTAAAAAATCATTAAAAAATAAGCAATTCTAAAAAATAATTTTATTGCTCATTTGGCAAACAACTACTAAAGACTAAAATGCTCATTACTCATCGCTCCAAAAAGCTCCTCACCTCTCCATGCCAAACATACCCTTAGCAGAGCAATAAGCGGTAGCTGTTTTTTATTTATAAACATGTTTTGTGACATAACTGTTATGTTATAATCATAATGTGTAAAATGATGTAATTTTGTATCATCACAACTTTTAAATACTCAACGCTTCTAAATGCTAATGCATGAAGCGTTCATAAAGGAGCATTCAGGAAAAGATAAAGTTGTTTGTTGTTTGTCAAATGAGCATTGAAAATCTCAACGATCAATACTCCTAAATGTTATGTGCCAAACACACCCTAAATAGTGTATGATTGTTTTCTCTCTTTTAATTTTTGCAAAATAACACTTTTACTCCTAACTAGTTATTATATTGGAATAGTTCCGTGAGTTGGGTGAATAAATAAGTTTTAATTTTTTCATCACTAGTCCCTTTAGTCTATTTTTATTCCCTAAGATCCAAAATAATATCCTAACAAAAAACATACACTTGTGACAAAAGATGTAATATTGTATCATCACGATCGAAGCTTCTAAATGCTCCTAACTGTTTTGTGCCAAACACACCGTAAATTGTGTACGATTGTTTTATCTTTTTTAATTTTTACAAAATAACACTTTTACTCCTAACTAATTATATTGTGTGTTATTTATATGTAATAATTTTCAAGAATGAGTAAAACGATAACAAATTTCACCATTAATTTTTAGTGTATATTATTTTTTTCTATTAAGTGTATGAACTCTGAATTTATTCTATTGTCTGTATCATTAACTTATAAGCTCGATGAGTTTTTAGATGATTGCCCATTTAAATAAATCAAATTTTATCCATTGTGATACACACACTAAAAAAAAATAATAATAATAAAAAAAAAATAAAAAAAAATATGCATCATGATAGAGAAAAAATGGGTACGCACTTAATTATAATGTGTTAGATTTCATAGATTTTTAAATTGTTGTCGCTATTATAACATGCTCTCGGGTCGCTTTACTTTATGATTGTGGGTAATTTAAATTTATAAATAATAAACATTGATAACTTGTTGTCACGATACGATACACGCGCTTCATAAATACCGTATGACTATCTTGACACAAAATGATAAAATTTGCTGACATTTCATGGATATTTTGGCTAGCATTGACAGCAACACATCAACATACTATTGATTAGGGGTGAGCATCGCCGCATCGGTTTTGGACCGGACCGGACCGACAAGACCGGGGACCGAAATAGCTAAAAAATCAAGACTGAGGATCGGACCGAATGTGGTCGGTTCGGTCCGGTCTCGGTCGGTCCGGTCCAACAAGGCCAAATAATCGGTTTGTGGTCCGGTCCGGACCGGACCGAAGACCGAATTAGCTAAAAATTCAAAACCGAGGATCGGAATGAATGTGATCGATCCGGTCCGGTCCGTTCGGGTCGTTTGTTCAGCCCTACTATTGATAACATATCATATTGATACAAAATTCAGATACACGTCTATTATATTCGTGTTCTATGACACATCACATATCATGTTTATTATTAAAAGAAATTACTTTTGTTATGGTTTATTAAAATTGTTTATTTATTTTAGATGCTCAGATGAACGATATCTAAATGAACAACTTGTTTATATTACAGCGGAAAAGTTAACGAGTACAAATATAGAAGTCATAAAGTATGACTAATGGCATATAAAAAACATATTTACCATTTATGGTATGTTGAATAATAATTGATGTATATTGTATAGTTTTTTTTTTTTTTTTTTTCTTTTTTTTTTTTTTACTTTTCTTTCCAATTTAACTTTTAGCTTGTTTATTTAAAGACTATATTAAACAATATTTGAATCTAACTCGTATTATCTCTACTACATATAAAATGTGTTGGTTTAATTTTGAAAAATCAAAAAAATTTAAAAATGAGTTAAATTGTTTCCCTAATATATCCTTTATTAATACCTCTTAACTTCTAAAATTTTGATAATTAATTGACTCCTCCCAAACCAACCTCACAGATCAACCAGGAATGGTCAACAGGTCAAGGAGTAAGGGAGAGAGTGATCAATTTATGATCCGGTGTAAGCACAGTGTTTTCTCAGGTCGTTATGTCCTGACGAGATTGAAATTGTATTTTGAAAAACGTTTGAGAGATTCAGTGATTGGGAAAGTAACAGATAATGATTTGGAGTTGATTACACTATTGGAATTGACTGAGATTAAGCTAAATAAATAGTATTAAAAAATACAGGAAACAGTTACGTATATACGTAAACTAAAATTTAAAACAACTATGATTGCGTACAGAGAAAAAGGTGAGATTTAAGCAAAAACAAACTAGAGGGGGTGAAAATGACTTTTTACAAACTTAATATTAAAAGAAAATTTTATAAAAAAGAAAATTATTTTTTTGATTATTTTATTATTTAATATTAGTTAAAATCTATTTAATAATTAATTAAAACTATTTTAAACAAATTTAAATTAAGAAAAATACTAAAGTTACTTAAAAAATTATGAAAATTTTTACGAAACTAATTAACCATCATAGAAATCCTAAAAAAATTATAAAAAGTTTATAAAAATTATAATTAAGCTATTTTAATAATTATTTACTTATTTAATAATTAAAACATATTTAAACTAAATTAATTATGAAAAACACTAAATTAATAGTAAAAATTATGAAATTTTTTCTAAAAATGCTTTATAATTTATAAAACATAGGAAAAATATAAATAGGTACTATTGCTTATGAAAAAGCAGAAAGGAATTTTATTTTTGATTTTTTTAATTAAAACTAATTAAACTTAAATTAATTATTATAAATACTAAATCTACTCAGAAAATTATGAAAATTTTTATACAACTATTTTAATATATTAGGAATTTAATAAAAATATAAAATTGAAAATTGCTTTTTGAAAAAGCAGAAAAATAAGCCAAATGGCTTAAATAGAAGCTATCACTTATTTTTATGTTTGGCTTTTCTTGGATTTTCTTTTACAAATTTGTTTTAGTACTGAGAATGAACAACTTTTACAAAGACAAACTTTTTGTAGCTTAAAAATAAGCTATGTGCAAACTAAAAAGCTTGACAGAAGGCCTAATAAGCTAAAAAGGGAATTTTTTGGTAGAATAAGCTACTAATAAGCTACCAATGACTAAATAAGCTATAACCAACTGAGATGCATGTAAAATAAGCTAAAACCACTGAATAAGCACACTGAATAAGAAGATAAAGCAAAATAAGCACATCCAAAACCATACAGACCAAACAGACCAAAAGGGCAAAATGCAGGCCAAGAATTAGGGGTCCAAATGGAATCCTAAGTCCAAGACAAGCCCTGATATAGTAAGTTGGCTTATTGGGCTTTCCAAAAAGCCAGGAATCACAAGGTGGATCCCACTAATAAGCAAAGGGTGGTCTTGTGAAGTTGGTGGTCTACTACTGAGTGCTCAGAGTATGGGATGGAATGGTGTAAAAGGGCAAGGATACTGAGATCCAAAATAAGCGCTGATATCAAAAGCTAGACTGATGAGCTTTCTAAAAAACCAAATTTCAAGTCCTAAGGTGCACAAATAAGCTCAGGAGAAGCTTATGAACTTGGGTCTGTGTTCCTGCTGATGAAGCAATGGGAAAATGGGGCAAACAGCAGGGTCAAATTTGGCTTATTAAATGAGCTTGAAAGTACAAGTAAAGCTCTGATCCTAAAAGCTTGGTATATGAGCTTCTCAAAAAGCCCAAATACACAGGGTGGGGTCCGCTAATGAATTCTACAAAAGCTTATGAAAGTGAGGGTGTTAACCTGCTTCCCTTGGTGTAGGGGAAGTGCTTGCCCTGCAAGCCTAATTAAGCACTACAATAAGCCACTAAAAAAAATTCTAAAAATAATTTGAAATGAGGATTCACTAGTTCAGCTGGTAACCTTTAACTTCCAAAAAGCTCAAAGCTTAATTTTGAAAAACAAAATCATGAAAAATCTTGGAAAAACTGGATTTCTGTCAAACCTAGCAAATTTTGACTTTTTGATTCATGAACAAGTTTGACTTTGATGAACTTTGGATGAATCCTAAACACTGAAAAGGATGAAATAAGCTATATTGAGACTTACTTAAGCTATAATAACAACTATGGCACTGATTTGATGAGATTTGGAACAAAAACTCCTAACAGTGAACAAATTAGAATATATAAACCAAGGTTTTGACTTTTTGATGAACAAACACGGTTTTTCTGGTTTTAATACTCTAATAAGACCTAATGTGAGTTACCTTAACCACAAACAACAGCAAATTCCCACTGGTTCACAGGCACACTAGTTAATCCAAACACTACCTTTTGGAACTGAAATGATGATTTTCAAGGAGTTGGACAAATTTACACCATAAAACTGATTTGCTGCTACCTAATATGATCTAATAAACCTAAATGAGTACAGAATTACAAGCTACAACCACTAATCCCCAAGATCTTATAGAATGCTAAAATGACAGCTAAACCAAGATTTATGAGCACAATAAGTTTTAATGAACTAGCACTTAATATTAAGCAATAAATTGACTTTAATATACCTAATAAGCACAAAGAAACACAGATAAGCAGTTAATAAGCAATGCTACAGTAGAAAGCTAAAAAATGAAATTTTGCTTACAAATTGCAATCCTGCCAAATTCCAAGAACAAAGAACCAAGAACCAACCTATAGGCTTTCCACAAAGCCACTAACCCAAGGCCATCCACAATTTACCCTGCTCCAGCTTTCTTCATCTTCATAACTTGTTTTTGTATTTTTCAATTATTTTTTTTTATATTTTTATGATTTTTTTTTTTTTTTGAATAAGGGACTAAGACTTGTTTTCAATGACTCTGAGCTATTAGAAACTTAGTAAAGAACTAATATGAGCTTATAGAACAGTAATTAACATCATTTAACAAGCACAAGTGATATTGAGATTTTCAAATAAAAAAAATGCATAAACTGAATTGCAACTGAGAAGCTGAAATTGATACTTGAATAAGGTTTAAAATACACTGAAAAGACTGAGTACAATGTTTTTTAACTGAAGATTACACAAGAAAATGATAAATTAAGCTAGTCGACCCTAATTTTAATCTAATGATGTAAAACCTAAAATTTTTAAACTTATTAAATTCCAAAATACCCTCTAATTTTAAACTATTGAAAAAAAACAATTAATAATCTAAAACATCGCATTATATTACAACCTAAGTGTTTAAAACCGTAATATTTGAACAAAATTCATTTATACAATAAATAAACTTACGATAACTTAAAAACTAACATAACTTATACACTTGGTCATATCACACGTTAATATATGTTTAGGGCCGAATATTTTTTTTCTTTGTCACAAGCGTATGAAGCTTGTATTATGTTCAGATTCGTGATTGAGCTATTTTTGGCTAACCCTTTCAATCAATCCCCAAATTGTCGGCATTTTCCCTTTTTTTACCTTCCCCCACTTGTTTGATTAAAACCGAATATGTGATATCAATTTGAAGATTTGTAAATCCTTCTTGCCTTATTAATACCACACGACATTCCTTGTTTAATCCACACACTTTGACAAGATTGATTTCGTGTATATGTAACTCTTTTAGAAGATAAGTACTTCTCGTTCGTGCATATAATTCACCCTAAACTTAAAAGCCACAGTAAAACAAAAATTCATTTTAGAAGATAGCAACTTTATCTCATTCATATTTGACATGCTAATCTCTTTTAAAACCGAATGAAGACCCTAAAACCTACTTCACATTTCGTCGTGTGAGTGCATGAGTTGGTTTTCTACGTCCATCATGCAAGCTATCATACGAGTTCAGTTCGGGCTGTGATTGGTGCTACAGTTTGGTTTCGGTTCATGCGGAAGTTGGAGAGTAACAGGAGTTAGTTTTGGTTCACATGATCATTATTCGATTTCTGGTTGTGATCATCAGTTCGTGTTCGGGTTTGTGTTCACGAACGTCTCCCAAAGTTTGGTTCCATTTGTTCTAGTTCGAGGTTGGTTTCGAGTTGTTGTTCGTAGACGGAAATTGGTTCGAGTTACACCCTATAGGTTTTGTTAGCAGGAGATGCGATTGGGTTCGTGAATGGGTTTGAATTCAGAGTGGAGCTCATCGGGTGTTCGTGTGCGATTGATTCAAGTCTCGTTTTCGTTTCTTTCAATCAGTTTTGTTTAGCCTTAAGGTACATCTTTTACTAACCTTTCAGTACATAATCACGCAATAATAATAAGGAGTATGTTAAGAAAATCTTGTTTATGCTAAGTCGACACTATAATATCATCGCCACTTAATTAAGACGAGAATTACGTCAACATTTGCAAGAACTAATTTGTTATAACCTGCACTTGAAACAATATCATCTACTATCATATTTTGATTTAAAACTGGGAAAGATTCAAAATCGATTTCGACTATTAATATTATACGAAGGGATGATTGCATGCATGGTCATGGGGACATTTCATTTGGTACCTAAATATATGAAGAACCTGATATATTTAATTATGGAGCATGTTTTGTTTACGTAAGAAAAGGATGCATGAATCCTTAATCTATATAAACCTGTATATACATGCATATAAAATGGGATCAAAAGAATTGGTTTATTTGTACGTGATGGGGTTGAGTCCTTTTTTTTTTTACTCACTTATTCTTGGACGTGTGTGTGAGTTTCAATTCGAGTTGGTGTCCCATGTCTTTGTGTCGATCTTTAATTATTCGAAGGGACATCTAAAACCGGAATTTAAAACATGCACCGATTGTAAGTTATACGATATATTAGTCCGAGAGTGGTGTCGTGTTGCTCTTGTTTTGCCGCTAAATAAATGACATCGAGGGTGTCATTGTCTTGTGTGTCTCGATAAAAATAACACCACCATAATAGAGTTTCGCTTAGTGGGTTTCGATATGATTTAATGGTTTGAATATTTTGCATACACTCCAAACAAGTTAGAAGATTGAAAACTAAATTGCTACTCTCATTGTTTCTAAATTCAATTAATATAAGTCCTAAATTCATCTTGACACCCTTAATCCTTAACTTTGATAATTGACACAATAAACCCTAAACTTTACTAAATTACACATATAACCCTAAGCTAAGAAATTATTATTATGAAACCTTCAAGTTTATTTATTTGTCATTTATAAATTATAAGGTTACTAATTCGAGAAAGTTATAAAAAAAATGGAAAGCCGACTAAAACGAGTAATCTGATTTATAATAAGTTATTAATAATAAGCCGATCATTAAATCGTGTAGATTCGCTAAAGAAGGAGTAACTTCCGATCTCCTGGTGTGTTTTGCATTTGCGGTTAAGGTACAAATATTCCATACTCTTTCAGCAAGAGTACAACTACCTCTCTCTCATGACTCTTCTCTCTCTCTTTTATATTACTTGATTGAACCCTTGATATTGACCCTTGATATTGAACTCTTGATATTGAACCTTTGACTTGAACCTTATTTTGAACCTTGATATTGAACCTTGACTTGAACCTTTGATTATGACTTGACCACTTGTACTTGATATTAAACCTTGACCCCTTGACCCTTCAGTATTTTACCCAGGAGCTACTTGTTGTGGAGTAGCCACAACCATAGCATTGATGCACCAATGTTATGTACTCTAGTGGGGCCGGAGAGATGTCCCCCACCGTCCTTGATTCTTGTTATCGACTGCTGCTATGATTATTATTATTGGCCTGCAGGGGCGTATGGATGCATCCTAGTCTTGTCTTGACTTGTTACTTGCTTGGGCTGCGGCCATCTTGATTATGACTTGGACTACATTATATACTTGGTGACCGGGTTTGTGTGCATTGCAACCCCTCACATCTTGGGAGTTGATCACTCCAACTTGGGATACTTGACTTGATGCTTGTTTGTGCCTGGGGGTTAAATACTGAAAGCCTTGACACTTGATACTTGACACTTGCTAATTCTTGATACTTGACCCTTATTAATTCTTGAAAACCTTGAAACTTGTTAACCCTTGATACTATACTTGTTAAACCTTGATATTATACTTAACCCTTGACATTATACTTGACGATCCTTGAAACTTGTTAATCCTTGCTATTACACTTGACGATTCTTGATACTTAACCTTGGTGACTTTTCATACTTAACCTTGATAGTCCTTTGATATACCTTGTGACACCATATGTAATTTCATTTCGTACTCTCTTGTTTTATTACTTGATGTGCTTGTTATCTTCATATATGTTCACTGAGCTTTTTATGCTCAGCCGCGTTTTCTTTTCCATGCGGCAGG
Source organism: Artemisia argyi (assembly GCA_030686995.1). Classification (NCBI taxonomy): domain Eukaryota; kingdom Viridiplantae; phylum Streptophyta; class Magnoliopsida; order Asterales; family Asteraceae; genus Artemisia; species Artemisia argyi. Next base: position 141,215,605 of record CM060687.1, read on the forward strand.
TACTTAAGCTAGGATGCGTGGTTTAACTTTGGGGGTGAGAGAGTGTGGACCAACCTTAGAGTTCCTTTAAATAATGGACTTTGTTTTATTATTGTATTTTCCTTATTCTGGAATTCATTTGTAACCCTTGTACTCATTGTATTGTTAAAGTATTTAGCTTGTGTTTTGCTCTGTTGGACACTATTTATTGTGATATCTTTACCCTTGACGGGTTGGGGTGTTACAAATGAACTACACACTTTGCTCTGCTTCTTCATCTTCCTTTTAAAGAGTAATTTAGGGTTCCCCTTGGTCTTCTGAGTCTTTCCCACCTTTAATCTCAGCCCTTGGATGATCAAAATTGATCCTAGTCCTAAAAAGATTTTTGGCGGGAAAAAGGATAAGGGCAATTTGACTGTTTTATTGCAATTGGGGGGTGGCATTAAATGTGGTTGTCTTCTTAGGTAGATGGTGGGTTGGGGTGGTGGAAGTGACAGGGATGGTGGGGGGAGGTGGTGTGACCTGGTGCAGGTGCAAGTTGGGGACGAAGGAGGGAAGAGGGTGGTCAAATGGTTTGACCGGGTTTTTATTATAAAAGAGAAGTGAGCCTTGGGGTGATTGGGCATGAGTTTTTGATGGATCAGGCTTGGTGATTGGGTTTGTGTTTTGTTTGGATTGGATTTAGAAATAATAAATAGGTCCGTTTGGTTTAGGAATTATCACAAGGACCAAAGTTGTAATTGACTAAAAATTAAGGGGCTGATTATGCAACTTTCCCAAAGTTATCCAAGGGACCATTCTTGCCAAGATGAATTATCTAAGGACCATAAATGATAATTTTCCCATTTTAACACCTAGGGACTAAAACTGCCAAAACTTTAAAGTTTAGGGACTAAACTTGTAATTTCTTCAAACTTTTCACCCAGGGACCAAACTTGACAACTTATGAATTCCCAAGGACTTTTGCTGACTTTTCATCCAAATCCAATGCTCAGGGGCCATTTCTGTTAATTTCTAAACTTGGGGGACCATTTCTGCCAATTTTACAAACTTTTGTTTCAAGGACTATTTTTGGCATTTTGTGATTCCACAAGGTGTGTTTTGACAATTTGATCTCAAAAGTGGTAATTTGCTTCCCTGGCTCTGGCTTTTGACATGTTTTCCAAACTCGTGCTCGTTTTTGTCCTTTTTGGCCTGATTTATGCCAATTTCTGAAATATCCGTTCCTGCACGATCACAAACATAAAAACACAATATCTTTGGCAATTATGGTTAGTTTGTGTCTGTTTTGGTCTTAATATGGCCAGAAAAAGGTGTGTGAATAAGCACACACCATTAATGTAAACTAACAAGCACACGGATGGTAACTTTTAAAAAATCCAAAAAGACACGGTTGTCATTAGAGCTGAGCAAATCCACCCAAAAACCGACCCGAACCGACAAACCGACCGAAACCGGACCGGACCGAATCGAACCAACCTTTTTTGGTTCTGTTTCGGTTTTGTATATTTATTTCATTTTTTGTTGGTTTCGGTTCGATTTGATTTTTGTCATATTTTTTTCGAAACCTCGAAAACCAACCCGAACCGAGTTACTAGGTTCGGTTTCGGTTTTGATATCTATTTCTCGGTTTGATTCTCGATTTGAGTTTTTTCCTTTTTTTGATTTTCGGGTCGAGCCGGTTTTTGTCGGTTCGGGTCGGGTTTGACCCGATACTCACCCCTAGTTGTCATGCTTTGTTTCACACGATTTGTTTTTTTTATAGTTAATAGTTTCCAGAATTTTAGAACTCAGAATTATGAAAAACAATGTCTCGCCCCCTTACTACTTTATAACCCTTCCTTTTTTTTTTTCAAACTAGCATTCTCTATTTGATGAAGTGCACCCATTAGGTTGCGTTTTGTTGTGGAAAAGTTTGCTTAGTTTTTATTTTTCAGTTTTCTTGAGAATGTGAGAGCTTTTATTCTTTAGAGAACACTTGAAACGTGTTTAGATAGGGTTTTCTAAAATGGGAAACTTATGGAGAACTTATAAAAGGAGTTTTCTAAAATGTAAGTTTTGTGATAATTGTGATGCATGCACAATTATCAGTAGTTGAGTGTGTTGCACTAAGCTCATGAATCACACCTTAACGATCTGGGTCATGTGGGCTGCAGACCCAACATGAGGGGATAGAAGGATAACTTGCCAAAGTTATTCCTTGAGTGGATTCAAATATAGTACTTGTTGGTACCACCTAGTGGGGTGTTAATACCAACGGGAGTTGTCAAACTCCAATAGATCTATCAATTATATTCGCGTTCGCGTGGGTAAAATATCCAACCGATTAGATTCATGAATTTTGGTTATGTAGTGGTGGCAGTTAGTTTACTCATGCAAACAACCAAAGAAAAACACTTGTATTCGGTTTTAAGTAAAACATTTAGCATGTATCCCTCTCACAGGGTTTATAAAGCATTTAGAGTGAAAGCATTTTAAAAAGTATGAGTGATGAGTGTGTAAATACTCATCATTTCTGTTACATTTATACTGCAAAAACATCTGAAAACACACAGGAATGCCTTAAAATACATAAAATATCCCTGGATTGTGTTTTTATGCAAAATGATTGAAAACTGATGAAAAACAACACATTTCACATAATTTACAGTTTCAGTCCCTGAACTTTGAAAAATTGGCAAAACTAGTCCCTGGTAAATCAAAACATGAAAAATATCATCAAAGGTCCTTAGAGATTCATAAGTTGTCAAGTTTAGTCTTTCAAAGTTAAAAAATACAAAATGACAACTTTAGTCCCTCAAGTTTCAAAAATGTCAAAAATAGTCCTTAAGGTTTTGAAAATAGAAAAATATGAAAAGTAAACCTTGCGCTATTCTTAAATGGCATAATTGGTCCTTATGATAACTTTTGGGAAATTACAACTTCAACCCTTCAATTTTCAGAAAATTACAAGTTTGGTCCCTGGAGTTTGAGGAATTGGCAGAAAAGGTCCCTGGGTATTAAAAATGGAAAAATTACATCTTTGGTCCTTGGGTTATTCATACTTGGAAATATTGGTCCTTATAACAATTTTGGAAAGTTTACATAAAAGGTCCCTGAACTTTGAAATAATTACAATTTGGTCCTTGTGTAACCATAAACCAACCAGACCCTTATTATTATTATTAACCCAAAACCAAAACCTAATCCAAACCAAAAAAAAAACCCAACCCACACCCTTTCCTTGGCCCAATACAAAACCGGCCCACACCCTTAATATTATAAACCAGGGTTTGACCCTGGTCAAACCTCTCAAACCCGCCACCACTGTTCACCTCCTTCTCCCACACCTGCAAACCTGAAAACCAGGTGGTTTTACCACCACCTGTCCACCCCCAGCTCATTACCTACTCCTCTCTGTAACAATTCACAATTTCAGGTTAATTACTATTCCCGGAAAATTTTACTATTCACTTTCTATTCATTTTCCCCAAAATTTTCCCGAAATTTGATTTTTGTTTCTTGGCCTCGAGTGATAAATCATTCCCATAGCAAATTAAAAGTTTGACAATCATCAGATCATTGTCGTGAAAGTTATTAAGGAATTACACGTTTTAGGGTAAAACGTCATTCAAAAATTCTACGCACAACGAAACTCGACCGAGTTAATTTTCCCCGTATCAGAAAAATGTTTGATACACTCATGATTTATTTGAGAATAAATCATGACTGAGAAAAACATGACCAAATAAACCTCGGCCGTGAAAAACAGGAATTTTCGTTTTTAAGCACTTTTACTCAGCCGTAATCTTAGCCTATACCTGCACCGCGTTTCTAAGACAATTTGAGTTTTCACATTTTTGGAATAAGTCAACATATTTTTCCCTCCTCCTTTGACCAAAAATCATTCCTTGATTTTATTAATCATTCCTTGATTTTTAGGCTTACGGTTTTAAGTTTAAAGACATTAAATACCAACCGACACTAGACAGAGCCCAGCCTAGACATTATAAGCCATTTTAAGTCATTATAATCCTATTAGAAAAGTTACATTTTACTTTTCTCAATTTTACGCAACTTTCGTACGTTTTACGTATTACGCGTTTTAGACCCGTGTTTCCAGTTTTAGCAGGGTTTGAGCACCCCAATAGAACCTACCACTCATTTTATATTTTATTATGGAGTATATTGACAAGTTTAGTCATTCTTTTAAGTTTCATATTTTTAGGATACCCGGTTTTACGTTTCGTGACTTAACAACTTACGGTTAGCAATTTACGGGTCCAAAACTAGTCACATAAGTAGGATAATATCATCCAAGACCAAGTCACCCTTCCTTATCCTTGGCAAACCGCCTCTAGGGGGGGGGGGAAATCAGCCCATGTGTCTTGATTTCATGCTTCTAACTCTAGGATGGTTACATGTATTGAACTTGGTCTCCAAGTTTCCTAAAAATATCCTAAGTCTTGCACCTCCTTAAGGCACCTTCCTAGGCACCTTCCTAACCTCCTCTTCATGCTATAAATACAAGCTCATTCCTTCCTTTCTTCATAATCCAAACGCCACACATAAATCCCTAGCACCATGATCCTTTGATCTTCAAACTACAAGTTACACTACAAAGTTCAAGGTCTTAGTATTCTCTACCTAGTTCTTAAGTTTGTTTGGTGATTCCATGGTTGAATTGGGAGCTACACAAGGTGATTAGGGGCTGAAGTTAATTGGTTTTCAAAAGGGTTAGATCAATGGTTAGCAAGTGTTGTGGTGATTAGTTGAAAGCTTAGGTTTAGTTTCCTAGTTCCATACTTGATTCCCTTTCTTAAGTGAAAGCCAAAAGTTGTAAGCAAACCCTATTACACTTTCTTGCTCAATATCATTTTCATGCTTATTATGTTTCTTTCATGCTATATATGGTCTTTGTATTATGTTCATGATGTATAAAAACTAGTAAAACAAGTTATGGTATATATATATATATATGTTAACTTATGTTATTTAAACAAGTAAACTAGTGACTTTTATGGAGAACCACGACCAAAATAGTATAACTATGATATTTGACACTTACTTACTGTTAAAGAGGACTTAACAAGGAAAACATAGCAATTTGAATCACCCAAAACAAGTACCCGAGTCAAAAGTTATGACCATTTGAAATTACCAAAACTTTACGGCAAAACTGCCAAATACTTTCTGTGACAGAACATAAAACACGCAAAAAGAGGCCCTTCTGGTCCGTTTCATGAAAAAGTTAAAGCACGAAAGTTGTCCGGAATCACGTTTTCTTCAAAAACTCAGGAGCACGTCTCCAGAAAACCAATAACGAATGAGATTTTCTTCAGTTTCTTAACAGCTATTTTATATATACCAAAGTCACTATATAATAGTTATGTTTTACTAAGACCAAGAGGTCTAATGACCTAAAGCCAAGACTACAACCATGGCTAAAGCCAAGGTTGAGTCTCAAGACCATGGTAACAATGACCAAGGTCACGGCGAAGCCATGACTAAAGACCATATAAACTTACCCTAATAACAATTTTCATGTAAAAATAAACTTTCCTAAGTTTATTCAAATATTAGACATGTAACTTTTCGGATCAAAACTTTTATATATGTTATCGAATACTACAATAGTAGGGAGCCTCATGTGAGGAGTTCATTAAGCAAGCCGTCGAGATGAGTTGTGGATTTACGAATTAAAGTGTCCTGGCTCCTCGAACGTTTACTCCATGACTTCTGAATTATGTCGGCCCGAACGGTAGTAAGAGATATACAACCTATACATATTTCATAAACCATTTATATTCAAAGACTTACACTATATACTAAGTACTACATCATGAACTATATGCAAGACATATATAGGCAATTCTTCGTATTCTTAGACATTACTCCAAACCTAAGTCGCAACGTTCTATTATAGGCTGCTCTTAGAGACTTTCGCGATTCGACTACCACTTTCATTTCTCATTATATAACTTAAGGTGAGTTGTAGCCCCACTCTTACTCTTTTAATACTTGTTTTGAACTCTTTGGGGGAGATACATGCTTAAACTACTTGCTTTCTCTTTTACTAAAGACAATTTTACACATATGCTACGCTATACTTTTATACTCTTAAACATGATGTGTAGTCTTATTACGATATGTGCCTTAATGTGTGAAAACTATTCTATACGCTATATTCTTTAACCACTGTTTAACTCCTGGATGGAGCCGATGGAGAGGTATTGATAGTACTATCGGGCTGATGCCCCCACCATTGCCATATATTCCTGGCCTTGGGTGAATATAATCCAGCTTTGAAGCATTTGTGCTTATTCTTTGAAGCATTTGTGCTTATTCTTGTCATGAGGTTCAGTAGGCAGTGATACTTTACATTAAGCGTGCATATATCGTATACACATATATCGAAATCATACTATATGTTAGCAGTGGGTTGTGAACACACAGGTTGCAAGTGTTGTTATGGGCGGGACTTACAACTGAGTGGATTCACGATGCCTTTGCTGTGCGAATATTCTTTAAAGGCTTTTCAACTGTTTTAAGACAAACTCTATGAACTCACCAACCATTGTGTTGACACTTTAGCTTGTTTATCTCAGGTTAGTAAGGCGATAGCTAGTGCGTGGAACTTAGAGTCAAGCTGCATATTCTGAAGACTTACGCTTTTATCATTTACCATTCAAAACATTTGTATACATTTATGTATCATACTTTGCAATCTCATGTTTGTAACTTTGAATTCATTAACCGAATGGTAACTTTTCAAAACGTCTCATTTAGAGTTCGTTTTCTATAACTTGTACTTTGTATTATGAAGTAGCACCCCAGTGACACAGTCTTCCGCTGCGGTATTTTGGGGGTGTTACACTCTCCCACTCCCTTCCACCTCACAACCGTATCCCACTCCACAATTAATGCCTTTCCTACCATTTTCCATCAATTTCTCCACTGTAGCACTCAAAGTCCTAGTTTTTCTTCCATATCACCTCAACTTGTCTAAAAATTATCTCAATTGTCCCCCTTACACCTCCACAAGCCCCTAAGAAGCATTAATTGCAAAATAACGGCCACAAGCTACCAATTTCACTTTTGGCGCCAAAAGTACTTTTGAACGGTTTAGATGAATTGCAGAGATTCAATGGCCAAGATGTGATGTAAAAGTCTCAGAAACATGTGGGGAGTTGAAAAAGCCTATAAAGAAAGCAGGGGAAGCAATGTGGAAAGATATCTAGTTTAATTATATTAAATGTATGTCGACTTCTTTAGTTTTCTTTGTTTCAGTTTATGTTAAGCTTTCAAGTTTAAAATTCCAGTGATCTAAGTGTATTGTAAACTTTCTTTAGTAATAAATTCCAAGGTTTTGTGTATGAATCCAGTTTATACAAGTTTCAAATTAAAAAAGCTCAAATTACTTAAGTGTTGTTCTTAGTTGATGTTACAGACTCAATAAGCTCATATAAGCTCCCAGGAAGCTATTATAAGCTTCTAGTAACTCACAATTCAGTTTAGCTAAAAAATTTCACAAATACAAAAGTGGTCAACATAAGTCAACTGTGGAGTTTTGGATTTGATTTCTGGGATTCAGAGTTGATTTGGAAGCAAAAGTAGCTGTGGAAAATGGTTTAGATCCTCAGGGAGGAGTTAAGAGTTTTGGTTCTTGGTCATTGATTCTCTCAGTCATCAATTTGTAAGCCATTTCCCATTTCTTAAGTTCATTATCTATAAACCTTGTTTTTACTGCTTGATTCTGTTTGATTTATGTTTATTCACAGTTTTCTAGAGATAATTTAACTTAAAATCTTATTGTTGTTTACTAAAATAAATAGTTGCTAGTATTTCCATTTTCAAGTAAAATTTGAGTATATTATTGAATTATGTGTTGTTGTAGTTATTAGTGATACAAGTGAGTCTAAACAGGTCTATATAAGCATAATAAAAGGTTTTGTGTTAGTAAGTTGGTTGAAATCATTTGTTTGCTTTGAAAAATCCCATATCAGTTAGATTAGGGAGTGTTTGGATCAGTCTATTCCTTATGGTTTAGGTCTGTCATTGTTGTTACTTTCATTTCAAACACATCACTTAAGGTCGTAATAGGTTTGTGAAAGCATAAAATCAAGTGTCAATTTATAAAAAAGTCAAAATTACCAAAATCTCACCCACACAGTTAACTGTGTGGGATTTGTACCTCAAAAAGTATCTAAGTTGGTTTAAGAGTTGGCGATTTACATTAGTTTAACCTTATCTAAGCTTATTGTTGTGCTTTCAGTCATAAAATTAAGATCAAACTTCATATAAGTCAATATTCAAGTTTTTCATAAAAAGTCAAATTTACATTACCTCAGTTTTCTTTAAAATGGCATGAATTCTTATGATTTTTGTGTAAGGTTTTAGAGTCTGAAATTTCTTGTGTATATAATATACCAGTAGAACTTGAGATTTTCACTATTGCCATATTTTTGTGATTTTGCTTGTTCAATCCACACAGCCTCAAAAACACTTGCAGGGGAAGAAGCTCCCCTGCTACACAGACCACCATCACCACACCCACCACTTTGGTGGTTGATTGTGGCCACCACAGTGGTCTCACAGACCCCAATCTTGGTTCTCCCAACCCCCTCCTACCAGGCTTGAATATTTGACCCTTTGTTGGACCTAGGGACCAGTGGACCCCACTTGGAATTACCCTCAATTCCTGTCCCATTTCTGACCCAGAACCCCAATAAGCAGTTGCTTATTGTAGCATTTTAGCTTATCCCATGAGTTTATCTCATCAAGTCTAGCTTATTCAAGTACAACTAACTTAGGTGAACCAGATTTCACCCTAGTGGACCCCACATAAGTCCATTTGAGCTCATTTCTTGGTTTAGTCAAACTTAGTCAACTGTCAAGGGTAATAAGCACTCACAGTGCTTATTCTTGGTTTCCAAATTAGTTTTCTTTATAAAAGTTTCTTATTTTAAGTATTTTATTAGTTCTATAAAAGAAAAAAAAACATAAAAAGCCAAACTTAATTATAGTGATAGCTTCTATTTAATAGAAATTATCTATTTAATTTTCTTTTTAGCTTATTTATAAGCACTTATACATTTTTATATTTTTATTAAATATCTTTTATATTAAAGTACTTTTATAAATTTTTCCAGATTTTTCTTTTGTCATTTAGTGGTTTTTAGATTTAATATTAGTTTAATTAATTATTAATTAATAAATAAGAATTAAATAGCATAATTATATTTTATAAAGCACCACTTAGTTTTTATAATTTTTATAGCTTTTATATAAGGTAAAACAATTTTAAAAATTTTTCTAGAATTTATACTGTTCATTTTCTATTTTTTATAATATAATTAGTTTAATTGATAATTAATTAATAAATAGAATAATAATTAGTAAATTAGTTTAAAAATACATAAAATAAACTTTTTATAATTTTTTTAGGATTCCTGTGATGGTTAATTAGATTTATGAAAATCTTCTTAATTATCTAAGTCTGTTTAGTATTTTTAATAATTTAAATCAATATAATTAGTTAAATAATAATTAAATAATAATTAGATAAATAGTGTGAAAAATATAATTTTAGTTTTAAAGTAAGTTTTATAATATTTTAGACTTTTAGAAATTTTAATTTTACGTTTCTAGACTTATTTTGCATTTTCTTATTTATTAGTGAATTATTAAATATTAAAAAATAGTTATTAAATAGTAATAATTAATTAAATAGTTATAAAAATAATTTTAATTTTCTAATAATTTTCTAATAAGATTAGAATTCCAAAAATATAATTTTCATATTTATGGGAGTTGTATTTGACAGAATTCACGCTTAAATTTTGTACGTTTACGTTTACTTAAATATAAACGTACATTTTATATCTTTTTACATTTTTTAGGTTTTATTAACTTTTAAATAAATTAGTAATTATAAAATAAATATTTTAAGTTTATTTAATTTGCATTTAAGCCCCTAAGGCATGCAAACTCCTACTATAGTTAAAATTGTTTTTGTTGTTTACGTTTAAATATTAAACGTATACGTTTTCCAGTTCCTTTTCATTTGTACTTATCTGATTTCACGTATTAGTTGATATAGCTTATCAAATCTATTCTAACTTATATTTCAGTAGTACAATCACTTAAACCCTTTTCCTGTTCAAATCACCTGATCTCGAAGTCATTTTATTTCAGATTTCACGCCTCGTTGGGATTTAACGATCCGGGGAAACACTACACTCCACGGAGTATTGGTTTAGAGTGTTTGACTTATTGACCATAACTTGGTTGATATTTTCTGACTGTTTGAGGCCAATCAATGAGGCTATGAACTCACCTGGGTTTAGAGTAATCTAAGTGATGCAAATAGTGACTCAGAAACTAGACCGCCTTACTCACGTATCCTAGTGTGTTGTTGGTTTTGGATGTATGTCAAGTTTTAGTTATCATGTTTATGTTTCTCAAGTTATTGTTTTTAGGTTTGTTAATGTTTTATATATAACATAACACCGTTCAGGCCATTGTAATTCAGAAGTATATGACTCCTCACATGAAGCTCCCTACTATTGTATTGTGTTATCAACATAATACTGTTCGGGCCATCATAATTCAGAAGTTAATACTCCTCACACAAAGCTCCCAATTATTGAGTTATGTTGTATTAGGGTTTAGTTATAATCATATCACCGTTCGGGCCATCATATCTCAGAAGTATATACAATAATCGTTCGAGGAGTCAAGGCACTTTAATTCGTAAACCCAACAAACTCGTCAAAACGAAATATCCACATAGTACTCCTCGTATGAAGCTCCCTAGTATTGTGTTATGCTTCTAACTTTATTTAGGTTTTATACTTATATGATATTTTCACTTTTTACCCTTTTAGTATTTATTTTTACGTTTTCTACCCTAAATTTATATTACTTATACTAATAACTATCTATACTTGACACAACTAGTCCCTAGACTTCTATATTTTAAGTAACTAACCTAAGACTCTTAAGTTTTCTATATTTACCATTTAGACCTTTAACTTTTTAATATTTACATTTTCAGTCCTTTTTAGTTTATACTTATTTTAATATCTATACTAGGGTTTTAATATTATGAAAAACTAGTCCTTATACTTTTAACTTCTAGGAAATGTCAAAAACAGTCCCTAAACTATATAATTTTAGGAATTTACGATATATACCCTTATGCATGTAAAGTTTTGCAAAACTAGTCCTAATATGCATGTAACTTATATTTTATCTAGCAACTAAGTTTTCTAGCTTATGTTTTACTTATTTTAGCTTATCTAGGTTATCTATAACTAGTGTATGACCTAAAGTAATAACTTATAGCATGCATGCAAGTATATGACTCAATCTAGGGTTTTAAAATGTAAACTAGTAAACGAAATGGTTCAAGGCTCATGCAAGGGTTCCTAAGTTATCTAAGGCATCCTTAATCAATCCTAAGACTAAACTAAAGATAAATGTAAGACTTACTTGGTTAGGGGAGGGTTTACGTGGGTTAGAACTAGGGTTAGGGTTTTCTAGGGCTCGTATCGACTCAAGCCACAACACAACTCGACCAAGGCCTAGCTACTCGACTCTAAGGTCTTCTAAGGGCTCAATACTACTGTACTAATGTAAGGTGAAGAGAAGAAAGGGTGTGGGTTGGAAGTGAGGGCATACGAGGGGTATTTATACCCTCGTTAAGGCGGTTAAGGGTGGAACAGGGTGTTTAGGTGTCGAGCAAGGGGAGGGATGAGCAAGCAAGGATAGTAGTGGTTGTGGAGGGTCTATAGATGACAGGGACGAGCTATGGCAGTAGCTAGGGGGCGGGGTAGGACGGTTGTGGTGGTGGAGAGCCGAGAGAGGCGGTTTGGGTGGAGTAGCTTACAAGGAGGTGATGCACCTACTAGCTTGGGGTGCTTGGAGGTGCTTGTAAGATACTTAGGGTGTTTAGGGATGGTTTAGGGTGATTAGGGGTAGATTAGTGGTGGTTTAGGGTGGATTAGTGGTGGCTTAGTGGTGGATTAGACAAGTAGGTGATGCACCTACTTGTGTGGGTGCTTAGAGGTGTTAGGGTGTGTGCTTGGGTATGACTAAGGTGTTAGGGTGCTAGGTTGAGGTGTTTGAGGTGCTTATGTTTAGGTTTTACTTGTTTTAGTTAAGTTGAGACCTAGTTCTACTTATTAAGTGATTAAGGTTTTACCTAAGGTTTAGTGCCTAAGTTAAGTTCCTAAGTGTGTTTAGAGACTAATCCTAAGACCTAATGGGTTTACTATAAGTGAGGGTAACTTATGGGGAAAGTTTGGGAAGGTTTGACCTAGTTTTGTAACCTAAATGTCCTAAGTGTGTGTGTGAGAGACTAGGGCTTATTGATTGGTGAAAATCAATAGTATATTTATAAGTATCGAGAAAATCCGCGAGAAATACGGATTTACCGAGTCGTTTCCCAACGAAAGTTGAATGGAATCGCGAATTATCAATTCGTGAATCGTGTAGTGAAAAGTAAATAGTGAAAATTGTGATGGTGAAATTCAAATTATGAAAAGAAATAGTGAATTAAGTAGAAAGTACAAGCTAGGTATGCACAAATATCTAAAATCTAAAAATGGAAATTCAAACGCGAAAATTAAACGTATCATACGAAATAAAACATAACTTTTTAACTAAAAATGATCCTACAAAGGTAAACAATTTTCTAATAATCTTAAAATAATAAAAAGAATTTCCAGAAAAAGAAAAATATTTTTTTGACTTTTTATTTATTTTCCATGAATTTATTTCTATTTTTGGAATTAAAAAGTAATTAAAAATGAAGGAAAATGTAAAATTAAATGGGAAAAATATAAAATCAATTCTGGAAAATCTAAAATATTATAAAAGAATTATCTAAAATATTTTTGTATTTTTAAAGGCTTTTTCTGAATTTTTATTGATTTTTGTTTATTAAAAAGTGATTATAAACTAAGAAAAATAGCAAAACTACTCAGAAAAATATGAAAAATTTACAGAAAATCTAAAATATTAAAATGAACTTGAGTAAAAAATTTTAAATGAAAATAAGTTGCAGAAGTGCTTATTAGGCTGAAAAACAGCTTATAGCAAGTGCTTATTAATAAGTACTTGCCACAAGACTATATGAAATTGAAAACTACAGCTTTATAATGAACAAAATTACTTAAACAACAATCTCATTACTAAAAGAACTCAGAAAAACAAGAAATCATGAAATAAGCAATTCACAATAAGTCCAAGAATAAGCAGAACTGACACAGAATACGCCAGAAGCTAAAAGCTTAAATAAATCACTTATACATGCTATAAGGAACTCAGAATTACCAACTTTACTCAGATTCAAGCTCAAATAATAACTAGCAGTCCTTAATTCTAAACAGCTACCTTGTTCCAAATCCCCTATATGCAGGCCTAAAATAAGCTCTCAATTAAGCTCAATAATGCAAAGCAATGGGGGCAAAAGCTCACTAGTACTACTGAGTTTTCAAAAACAGCAACTAATCTATTACTAACTACCAAATGCTATTCTAAAATTACTCTAGTACAGCTGCTAACAGAAACCAAAAACTGAGCTCAATTGACTTTTGTTATGTAACTACTACTTGACTTTTCTCAATTTCAAATGATTATATCTACTCCTAGATGTTGTATTAGGCTAACTATAAACTGAATTAAGCTAAGTTGTGTGATTATGCAACTATTATTTCACTTATACTAACTGTTTCTAGTCTTACTCTAACATTTAATCAAATTGACAACTGATTTTGACTTTTACTAGTTTATACTACTGATTTTAGTGTCTAAATTTCTATTTCTACACTAATATGACCTTAGTGAGATCATAAGACAGCAATCAAACAACTTCAATACACAGCAAAGCACAGATCCAAACACTCCCTATTCTAATAGTTACAATAAGAAATCAATCAAACTTCTACAAACTGCCAATCCAATGATCCAAATAACATCAATTACACTACAAGTAGCTAAATCAACAATCAAAAGTAGCAGAAACTATTAAAAACACAGATACACAGAAACTCATAAAATCAAATGCTATTGTGAAATTTTGAGAATAAAACTTACTAACTATCCTCAGCATGAACATAGGATTTTCCACTGATGCCTATCTCTAAGATAGGCTGGGATCTTACCTGGCTATCCCAAACTATCAATTATCCACCAATTATCAACTAAATTTGTCACAGTTGACTTTTGTTGACCAAATTGCTTAATGAACTAAGTGCTTGTAAAAACTTGAACCAGCAATCCCACAAGAGCTATATAGCTAGAATGAGATGCAATCTACTCCCTAACAACTAATTTGAAAACTGATTTGATGAAACTAATTTTGTATTTTCTTATTTTGATCCAAAACACTTGAATGATATATAAAATTGACTTGGAAATAAAAGCTTGAATGAATTATTTAACAAACTAAAATAAGCTGAATAATAAAGATGAAATAAGCTGAGCTAATAAGTAGTAAAAACAAGCTGATTAAAATGATTCAAAGGAAAACTGAATTCATTGAAAGGGAAATATTACAACTAAGAATGAAATTACAAAGAAAGGAAAATTGAGCAGAGTAACGTTATCCTAAACTCCACCACCTAAAACAGGCTTTCTACACCTCTATATATAGTACAAGAGAGAAAGATCTAGAAAGGAGGGGGTCACGGATTGCCAGTTTGGCAATCCATGTGCTGTGCTTTTTTGCTTTTATTTTGAGCCATCTGATCATTCCCTAATCATTACCCAATGATATCAACCCTTAGATTACTCTTTGTGACGCGTTTAAGCTAATGAGAGACTGCCACGTAGCATTCTTTGTGCTTCTTTGATGCTGACACACCCTGACACGCTCCTGTTCTTCTAGAAACCATGTAATTGTACGGAATTACCCTTACTTGCTGGTAATAGATGGGACGGGTAATTTAGGGTTTATGGTGAATAGTGATTTCTAGGTAAATGGTGAATTGGGGGGCGGGAAGGGTAAAGTGATTTTTAATTATGTTTGACCGTGGGTTAAGTGGTGTTTGACCAAGGGAGTGGGCTAGGGTTTGGATCAGGATTTGGGCTTTGGTTTTATGTTGTGGACTTGGACTTTCAAATTAACTTTGGACCAAATTTTGTATTTGTGAAATCAGGTTTTTATGTTAGAAACAAATGAGGACCAAATGTGCAATTGGTGAAACTTTAAGGGTTAAATCTGTACTTTCTCAAAAATATCTCAAGGGACTTATATTGCCTTTTCTCTAATCTCTGAGGGTCGTCTTTGGCATTTCTCAAAACATTTCTTCCAAGGACCATAAATGTCAACTTCTGAAAATAGGAGAACTGAAAATGACAATCACATGAAACTTTCATCCAGGAACCAAATCAGACAAATTTCTAATCTTTGAAGTCTTCTAAGGCTCAGCATTGACTTTCCTTGACTAATCTGCACACGTTCTACTCTCGTGCTCGTTTTTGCTGATTTCTGTTTGTTTTTCGTCAATTATTGAAATATCCGTACCTACACATTCACAATCACAAAAACATGTTTTCTTTGGCGTTTTGGGTTAGTTTTTGGATTATAAAGTCCTATTTTTACTTAGAAAAGGTGAGTGAATAAGCACTCAACAAAATCCCCCGGACTAAGGTATTGTCTTGTCCTCACGCAATGTGATCAATTCACGCTTTTGGGATAAATAATTTTATAACTCTTCCTACTGACTTTGTAAAGTAGCAAAGAGCTTCAAAAGAGGTAATAAAATCATTTATTCCCGCAAACGCTCCATTTTCCAAAAATTTTTCCTTTATTCTACTTTCATTTGTATTTTTGAACTTTTCACACTTCATACTTGTGACGGTTTGTTGAACTTTCATTATTTTGCAATTATTTTTAGGGTCAACGAGTAGAAACACTTCTCATAGAAAAGTGACCATACGGATAAAAATCGTCATCCTTGATTTTTCACAAGCACCCAAACTAAGCGTACAAACGAGATCACAACTTATCTACAAGTTAGATGCTAACACTACTCATAATAGTTACTTGTGGAAACTTCTTACTCCCATGTCCTAAGTTTTTGTATCTCAATATTTTACTTTTGTTGAGAAATGAGTTGCTTCATATTTTCTCGTTTCAATACTTTTTAGTCCGATAGTGATACCAAGTTTAAACAATAAGTAGTTTTTCATTTTCTCTCAAGAACCATTGCAATAGAAATTCGGTCCACATCAAGAAATTTGGGATACATACAATATCATAGATAAGTTGCAGAGTACTACACGTGCACCTCATGTGTCCAATTCAGAATCATCCACATGCACCTCATGCGCTAACAACTTATTTACATTCAAACTCTTATTCATAACTTTCAACTTTCATTTTTTTTCATTTTTCACTTTTCTCATACTTTTCTCATATTTTTCATACTTTTCTTTCTTTATTTTTCTCATAACATCAATGGAAGCTTATCGGGTAGCTCCAAAACCACATATATAATCAACTTTTGACTTTTGATTTTTTCATTTTTGCTCTTATTTTTTATGTTCCTTGATATGTACCCAACTTCTAAAGCAAAGATTCTCTTAAAAAAATAAAGAACTAAATATTATCCAAACCTAAATACCACTAATTAACCTAGAACATCTATTATATATCGGTGACGTATTTTATGGGAGTAAAAAGCCACAAGTACCTCTCATGAGCTCTAAAGAGAACCACTACTCCACGTTTAGCATCTAACTTCTAAATAAACTCTATCATTTCTCACTCTTCGCAATTTAAGATTCCAGGTAATGAAACCAGCGAATACTTAGCCGATAATCAGCCACGCATATATAAAGTCAGTTACGGAAACTTGCAAATTCTAGAAGAAGAATTCGCGTTTTCTAGCTCCTTATGTAAAAGACTAGCGAAAGCTTTTAAGTTGCGCATGTGTAAACTCAAGTACGTGAACTTGCAGATTCTTAAGAAATAATTCGCATTTTATAGCTCCTGGTGTACAAGACTAGCACAAGCTTATGTGATTATCATTGGTTAAGGGAACAAGCTAGGGCTCAACACGCCCCGTCAAGTCAAAATATTTATTCCTACTCTCGCCAGCAAGAAAGTCAACAAGGTGTCAAAACACTTATTCAAACTTTATTATATTTTTGCACAACTTTTCCAACTTTTCTCATTTCATCATCATCATTCATTTTTTTTTTTTTTTTTTTACTTTTTCATTGAATTGACTTCAAAAATTTTCAAATTTTTCAATTTTTTTTTCATTTTTGGTGGAAAAACGGAGTTGCAAGAGTACACGACATGGTGAAAAATGCAAAGTCAAATCGAATCGAAGATTCACCCTCCCTCGGACTAGAATTAAACATTGTCCTCAATGTTTTATAGGTAAAGGCAATCCTAACAAAATTCTAGGGTCGTTTATTAATTATGCCAAAGAAAACGTTAGTCGATAAGATTCACGGATATAGGATTTCCAAAAGCATCGATGAATGAAACTCGAGTGGAGAGAAGATAACGAGCACGAGAGTCATCATAAATCGCGGACAATCCTAAACAAACATTCACAAACAACCACGGAACACAAGAGTAGAAGAGGCACCCCCTCCTCACGTTATTCGTTAGAAATAAGAAAAATAAGAAGATGAAATTGGATAAGCATGGGTTTCCTCCCACGAAGCGCTTGTTTTTGGTCACTGAGTCACATGAGCTTGACTCGATCCCCGAATTAATTTGTCCTTGGGGAAAAATCCGTGAAAAAATAATCTCACTTGGGCTTTCATTCAAAATATTTGGATAAACATATGAATTATTTGAAAGTTCCACCCCGAAGAGATAACCGATGGTATTCTAATAGTGAAAACTATTAGAAACGATACCAGGGTCAAAAATAACGTCCTCACTCCCAACGGAGTGACGGAGAAGAGAAATCACACCAAATGTTACAAATGGACAGAATGTCATGATAACAATCATGAAAACCTCATCATCATCATCAAAAGAAGACATCATAATTGTGGAATTATGAATCTTATCATTCAAGCTTATTTTAAAAACTTTCCCGGGTGGGAGGGATGGGATACAATTTTCATTAAGACTCTCATTTTTAAGAATGCCACCCGGGTCATGATCATTTTCATAATCCAAACTGAAATTTTCATATTCTGGATCAGAAAACTTTTCTAAATCACACTCAATCTTATCAAAACAAAACGAATCATACTCCGGAAGAGAGATAAGAGCAAGAGAAATGGTACTGCCACTACTCGTCTCTTCCGTATGATCGATATCAAATTGAAAAGCTTGATAAGTCGGATAAGAAAAATCAGGACGATAAGTGGGATTGCCACTAATCTCCTCAGTCGTATCAAATGAAAAACTCTCAAAATCGGGTAAAAATTCCTCGAGCTCGGGCTCCAGAGGATCGTCAATCGTAAGCTCAATCTTCTTCTTAACTTTATTCGGAGGGATTGATGGTTCATCAATTAACAAACTTTAGAGAAAAAGAGTATCTCCCTCCGAATCAAAGCAAGATTCATCAATCGCAGAAAACGGAATCGTATCAATAGCAAGGAATTCATCGTCCTCTTCCCAAAAAGAATCATATTCCTCAACCGGAGGAAATGACGGGGAAGAGTCGGAGACGAATGTTTTCACAAAATCATCAAAGGAATAATCATAAACATCAACGCTTTTTACAGAATACTTCTTTGATTTTGAAGCATCGGCACGAAAAATCATAATATCATCGTCATGTCGTAAAGCTAGAGTATCCTCAAAATGATCAATTAGGGCTTTTGCGGTTCGCAAAAACGGTCTCTAGTATAAGAGGAACTCTCGGATCGGCCTCGAAATTAACAACAACAAAATCTGCTGGAAAAGTACACGAATTCACTCGAACAAAAACATCTTCAGCAATTCCAACCGGATGAGTAAGCAAACGATTAGCAAGCTCTAAAGTCATTCTAGTCGGTTTAAGATCTCCCATTACAAGTTGTTCATAGATTGATAATGGCATAAGGTTAATACTTGCACCTGAATCGGCCAGGGCATTGCAAACCTCTTGATCTTTCAAAGAACAAGGAATGAGAAACGTTCCCGAATCTCCAAGCTTCTCGGGAAGCTTTTTGAGAAGAATAGCGGAGCATTGAGCATTTATCGGCGTTTCGGCTAATTCAAGCAATTTCACTTTATTACTTATGAGATTTTTGAACGTTGAGGCAAACTTTGGCATGTAAACAAGAGCATCCATGAAACTGATATCAAAGTGCAATTTTTGAAAAATATCAAGAAACTTTTCCATTTGTTTTTTAGAATTTGCATGGAGCTCTTCATCATTAAACCTTGATGGATATGGCAATTTTGATTTGTATTTCACATTGTTTTCAGAAACGACTTTATCTTTATCTTTAGACACTTGGACAACCGAAGGTTGGACATTTTCAGAACCTCTGTTATTAGTAGGAGGAACTGGGTCCTTTGTCGCCTCGGTCTCACAGTCCACTACCTTAGGAGGAGACGAAGAAGAAGATGTAGAAGGAGCTGTGGGTCCATCATATTTAACTCCACTGCGAGTCGTGATCGCCTTAATCTTGCCCCTCGGGTTTGCGATCGTGTTGCTTGGAAGAGAAGTAGTACCCGAACCCGAGGGTCGATCATTTAAACGTTTGTTAATATCACTAATTTGATTAGCAAACAACCGTGTTGATTCTTCATATTTTGCCATAAAAGATTGTTGGTTTTGAAGCAATTGCTTAATCAAATCATCCGTGGGGGACGGATTTGGAATAACACCTTGATTTTGATTATTATTGAAATTTTGCCCACGGTTTTAAAAGTTACCATGATTCTGATTCCCATGATTTGCATTCTGAAAATTCCCAGGGTTTCCATAGTTTCCTTGGTTTTGAAAATTCCCTTGAGGCGGGCCTTGATTGTAATTACCTTGAAAACCCCGGTTTTGATTAAACCCTTGATTATGATTTTGAAAACCGTTATTAGCTCGACTCTGATTTTGATTTCCTTGATTATTACGATTCTGCACATTATGATTCTGGTTGACTTGATTGACTTGGTTTGGTTGTTCGAGAACGGGTGGTCCTAGAAAATTAGTAGAACGGTAGCTGAGAAGATTTCGATCTCCTTGAGGTGGATAACCGTTGTTACCCGTATTTGCAGCATACACGTTCTCTTGAGAAAAGGCACTGGTGGCTGGACATTCATAATACAAATGAGAACCACCACAAGTCTCACAACCATGACTAACCACATTGAATTGATGGTTTTTCGTTTGATACATTTGATGCATTCGTAGCATAGCCGTCGACATATCATCGAGCTTCTTAGTAATTGCGGCAAGCTCGAGATTATACGAAGAATTATGAGTCGCGGTCGATCTCGTGGGCTCATTCCTCTCGGCTGAGGAATCCCAATAATTGTAATGAGCCGTCATATTCTCAATTAGTTCATAACAATCTTCAGGGCGACGTTTCATAAAAGTACCTCCGGCTGCTGCATTGATCGTGTCACGATGTCGTAAGGTCAAACCATTATAAAATGTATCAATTATCATAACGAGAAGCATATTATGGTTCGGACACCGATCAATAGCAAGCTTATAACGTTCCCAAGCCTCGAATAAAGACTCATCGGGAAGTTGCCGGAAGTTACTAATATCGTTACGTAGCTTCGTCACCATCGATGGTGGAAAATACTTCGCCAAGAACTTCGATACCATTTCTTCGAAGGTATGAATCGAGTTCTTGGGAAGGCAATCAAACCAAGCGGTGGCATGATGCGTTAGAGAATAGGGAAAGAGAGAAAGACGGAGGGCGTCATCGGAGACCCCATGTTGTTTCATGCTTTGGGTGACGGTTAGAAATTTGTCAAGATGCTTGTTTGCATCGTCACCCGGTAATCCGTGAAATTGGCATGAATTTTGGACTTGTTGTATCATATGATGCTTTAGTCCAAAATCCGTAAGCCTCAATATTTAGAGGGGCAATCGGGCCACCTCTACCATGCATTGTGGGTTGGCACAGCTCCTCCATCGTTCGGAGATCGGGAGCTAGCACGTGTTGGTGATCATCTCCACCCACCAGAGGGTGTTGATTATTCGGATCCATTTTCACAATGTTAGGGAAATGGACACGGTGTGTGTGTCGAATTACCCTTTCGGGGTTTGACAAAGGTGATATAAGACTCTCAAAAAAAGAGCGGGTGTGCATACACCAAAAACAAAATCAAAAGGAAAAAGAAGAAGAAAAGAAAAAGGAAAATCTATTTTTTTATTTTTATTTAAACAAATCTCAAAAACTTTTTATTTCTTTTGTTTTCTTTTTATAAAACGTTACGTTAATCGAAACCGTTTCTTTCAAAACTACTCGTGACGGGACGGGAAAGAAGAGTGTTTCTCTCTTCAGCTAGCAATTTAATGTCGTAGCTTCCATATTTCCCGCTTAATCGGTTGTAGAATTTGAAGTAATACGATAAAAAACTAATTTCACGTTTTTCTTATGTTGAGAGGCTTATTTGGTTTACAACGCCCTCCCTTCCATGGGGGAGTCGAGGCTGTAACTTATTTTTGTAAACACTTTAGGAAAAGTGTTTTGAATTTTTGAATTTTTATATTTTTATAGAAAATATATACAAGATAGAGGAAGGCTTATCAAAACACGATTTTCAAAACGAATATTCAAAAACTCACTTCAACCTTCCCCGACAGCGGAGCCAAAAATTGATTGGTGAAAATCAATAGTATATTTATAAGTATCGAGAAAATCCGTGAGAAATACGGATTTACCGAGTCGTTTCCCAATGAAAGTTGAATGGAATCTCGAATTATCGATTCGTGAATCGTGTAGTGAAAAGTGAATAGTGAAAATTGTGATGGTGAAATTCAAATTATGAAAAGAAATAGTGAATTAAGCAGAAAGTATAAGCTAGGTATGCACAAATATCTAAAATCTAAAAATGGAAATTCAAACGCGAAAATTAAACGTATCGTACGAAATAAAACGTAACTTTTTAACTAAAAATGATCCTACAAAGGTGAAACAATTTTCTAAAAATCTTAAACTAATAAAAAGAATTTCTAGAAAAAGAAAAATATTTTTTTGACTTTTTATTTATTTTCTATGAATTTATTTCTATTTTTGGAATTAAAAAGTAATTAAAAATGAAGGAAAATGTAAAATTAAATGGGAAAAATATAAAATTAATTCTGAAAAATCTAAAATATTATAAAAGAATTATCTAAAATACATATATATTTTTATTTTTAAAGGCTTTTTTTGAAGTTTTATTGATTTTTGTTTATTAAAAAGTATTAAAAAGTGATTATGAACTAAGAAAAATTAAGAAAAGTAGCAAAACTACTCAGAAAAATATGAAAAGTTCACAGAAAATCTAAAATATTAAAATGAACTTGAGTAAATTTTTTTAAATGAAAATAAGTTGCAGAAGTGCTTATTGGGCTGAAAAACAGCTTATAGCAAGTGCTTATTAATAAGCACTTGCCATAAGACTATATGAAATTGAAAACTACAGCTTTATAATGAACAAAAATTACTTAAACAACAATCTCAGAACTAAAAGAACTCAGAAAAACTAGAAATCATGAAATAAGCAATTCACAATAAGTCCAAGAATAAGCAGAACTGACACAGAATAAGCCAGAAGCTAAAAGCTTAAATAAATCACTTATACATGTTATAAAGAACTCAGAATTACCAACTGTACTCAGATTCAAGCTCAAATAATAACTAGCAGTCCTTAATTCTAAACAGCTACCTTGTTCCAAATCCCCAACATGCAGGCCTAAAATAAGCTCTCAATTAAGCTCAATAATGCAAAGCAATGGGGGCAAAAGCTCACTAATACTACTGAGTTTTCAAAAACAGCAACTAATCTATTATTAACTAGCAAATGCTATTCTAAAATTACTCTAGTACAGCTGCTAACAGAAACCAAAAACTGAGCTCAATTGACTTTTGTTATGTAACTACTATTTGACTTTTCTCAATTTCAAATGATTATATGTACTCCTAGATGTTGTATTAGGCTAACCATAAACTGAATTAAGCTAAGTTGTGTGATTATGCAACTATTATTTCACTTATACTAACTGTTTCTAATGTTACTCTAACAGTTAATCAAATTGACAACTGATTTTGACTTTTACTAGTTTATACTATTGATTTTAGTGTCTAAATTTCTATTTCTACACTAATATGACCTGTGTGAGATCATAAGACAACAATCAAACAACTTCAATACACAGCAAAGCACAGATCTAAACACTCCCTATTCTAATAGTTACACTAAGAAATCAATCAAACTTCTACAAACTACCAATCCAATGATCCAAATAACATCAATTACACTACAAGTAGCTAAATCAACAATCAAAAGTAGCAGAAGCTATTAAAAACACAGATACACAGAAACTCATTAAATCAAATGTTATTGTGAAATTTTGAGAATGAAACTTACTAACTATCCTCAGCATGAACAGAGGATTTTCCACTGATGCCTATCTCTAAGATAGGCTGGGATCTTCCCTGGCTATCCCAAACTATCAATAATCCACCAATTATCAACTAAATTTGTCACAGTTGACTTCTGTTGACCAAATTGCTTAATGAACTAAGTGCTTGTAAAAACTTGAACCAGCAATTCCACAAAAGCTATATAGCTAGAAGGAGATGCAATCTACTCCTTAACAACTAATTTGAAAACTGATTTGATGAAACTAATTTTATATTTTCTGATTTTGATCCAAAACACTTGAATGATATATAAAATTGACTTGGAAATAAAAGCTTGAATGAATTGTTTAACAAACTAAAATAAGCTGAATAATAAAGATGAAATAAGCTGAGCTAATAAGTAGTAAAAACAAGCTGATTAAAATGATTCAAAGGAAAACTGAATTCATTGAAAGGGAAATATTACAACTAAGAATGAAATTACAAAGAAAGGAAAATTGGGCAGAGTAACGTTATCCTAAACTCCACCACCTAAAACAGGCTTTCTACACCTCTATATATAGTACAAGAGAGAAAGATCTAGAAAGGAGGGGGTCACGAATTGCCAGCTTGGCAATCCGTGTGCTGTGCTTCTTTGCTTCTATTTTGAGCCATCTGATCATTCCCTAATCATTACCCAATGATATCAACCCTTAGATTACTCTTTGTGACGCGTTTGAGCTAATGAGAGACTGCCACGTAGCATTCTTTGTGCTTCTTTGATGCTGACACACCCTGACATGCTCCTGATCTTCTAGAAACCATGTAATTGTACGGAATTACCCTTACTTGCTGTTAATAGATGGGACGGGTAATTTAGGGTTTATGGTGAATAGTTATTTCTGGGTAAAGGGTGAATTGGGGGGCGGGAAGGGTAAAATGAATTTTAATTATGTTTGACCGTGGGTTAAGTGGTGTTTGACCAAGGGAGTGGGCTTGGGTTTGGATCAGGATTTCGGCTTTGGTTTTATGTTGTGGACTTGGACTTTCAAATTAACTTTGGACCAAATTTTGTATTTGTGAAATCAGGTTTTTATGTTAGAAACAAATGAGGACCAAATGTGCAATTGGTGAAACTTTAAGGGTTAAATCTGTACTTTCTCAAAAATATCTCATGGGACTTATATTGCCTTTTCTCTAATCTTTGAGGGTTGTCTTTGGCATTTCTCAAAACATTTCTTCCAAGGACCATAAATGTCAACTTCTGAAAATAGGAGAACTGGAAATGACAATCACATGAAACTTTCATCCAGGAACCAAATCAGACAAATTTCTAATCTTTGAAGTCTTCTAAGGCTCAGCATTGACTTTCCTTGACTAATCTGCACACGTTCTACTCTCATACTCGTTTTTGCTGATTTCTGTTTGTTTTTCGTCAATTTTTTTTTGAAATATCCGTACCTGCACATTCACAATCACAAAAACATGTTTTCTTTGGCGTTTTGGGTTAGTTTTTGGATTATAAAGTCCTATTTTTACTCAGAAAAGGTGAGTGAATAAGCACTCACCATTTATCCTATGGTTTAGTGCCTAGACTAGTGTCTTATGAGTGTTTAATAACTATTCCTAAGTTCTAAAAGGCTTATACTAAGTTGTAGTGACCTATGGGGAAGTTTTGGGATGGTTTAGACCTAATTCTAGTTAACTTTGACCTAGTTATGGTTTTGTGCTTATGGGGTTTGTATCTAAGTTCTAAAGGTTTATTCTATAGCCTAATGGTTCTAATATATCCTAATATTCCTAAGGAAACTCATACTTAAGCCTTGGACACATTTATACTAGTTAAACTAAGCATATAGGTTCAAATAAGCACATAATCATACTTATGTTTTAGTTAGTGTTTATTAGGGTTTTGTGTTATGTTTAGTGTTTTAGATTGGTGAATTACTTATTATGGTGTTGTTATGATTTTATACTTGACATACCTGGAGTTTATAGAATGTGAGTGTTGAGTTATTTGGCTTGTGTAGATACGTGAGAAGGTTTAGTGAGTCATGCGAGTAATAATGTATATAAAAAGCAAAAATTTACATGTGAAATACATACTATAGGTATTTGTAATGGGAATGATAGTAATGGGTGTTTGTGGTTGTTATAGTTTTCCATTTTGTAAAACTAGAAAATGTGTTTAAGTATTGTTGTTTTATATCTCAATTCACTATTCACTTTAGTAATAATATAAAAATATGTTAGGTCATGATTTCTATAACATAATCACTAATAGATCTAGAGAGAGAAAGTAAGTAGAGAGAGAGAGTGGAAGGAACACCTAATAACAATATGAGACAAATAACCTTACTAGTGAACCAACCAACCTCAAAATGAGGTTATACATGGGTATTTATAGGTAAGGATTAGGGCTTCTCTTAACTTAGACAATATGACATACTTAGCCCTTAGACTTTATCCAAACCTATAAACCAAGCATAAAACTTACAAAATACATAAAATAACTAATGTTATAAGTAAATAATGCAACCTATACCAAAACTCAATGACCGACACTTGAAACAATAAAGTCTATTCCCAACAATCTCCCCCTAAGGGTCGGTCATCAAAGGTTGCTTGATGTCGTCATCTTCTATACTTTGACTTTGTGGTCAACGTCCTCAAAAATAGTTAGAATAATCTTTCATCGTTCTTTGTACTTCGTTCTTTGTTGATGTGTTGGTGATCATGTTATGAAGTTGTCTGCCGATCGTCACTTCTGTGTCTGTGGTGGTCGTCCGCCATTCCAGCATGCTCATACATCTTTGGATTTTGACTTATGAAAGCACGAGGTTCCTTTGCATACACTTAGATCTTTAGTCTTTATTCTTTGTAGATTATTCTTTTTGGCGTAGAATCTTTCTTTGAACTTTGTGGTGCTAAGATCTTTGGGGGAGCGTACATTTGCTTCAAGATGTATGTATACGCATGCTGGAATCTACCATCATGGAGGAGATGTACCTGCAAGTAAACAGTTAGCAATAATCAACCGGTACTTACAGATAAGGAATTAGAGCTTGTCAACAGCAAATTGTGAAGAATCCTTCTTATCCTTATCCAGGCCGTTTCCATATCAGATACTCCCGAAGGAGCTTACGAGACCTACTAGGTAGCTCAATGACTGGGAGAGTCGCTGGGGATCACTCCACGACTGTAGATCGCTAAAGAACCACCATGAACACTAAGCGCAACCCTTGTGGGGTTACCGAAGTGACCTGCTGTCAGGGCTGTTTGATGTTGACCCTGGTAGGAATTTCCGTTCAATCATTGAGAAATACATATGTAATTCTCTCATAAACGTTCTCGGCAGATTGCTAAGATCTGCGAAGGACTCGATAATTTACAGCTGGTGCCCATTGATGTAGACCACCAGTTGTAGAAATACTAAGTGTTCCTAAGAGATCTTTGATGTATCTCATGGCTCTAGACTCGATAAGTGCTCACTTAGGTTTCCTATACGGAGACTAGGGAGAGGTCTCCTGCTTCAATATCAACTATCTCTAAGAGATAAGTCGATAGATTACGCTGGTTCCCCGTGAGAATGAAACAAGCTCTTTTAAGAGAACTTGAGTGGTTAAGAAGGTTTAGTGCATTGCGTCACTGGGTCCATGACGACTTAATCTTCAATACCGGTGTTGTCTTAGCAACAACCAGTAGCATATGAGTTGAACCCGGTGTCTGCCCTAAGGTTGAATTACATGGAGGGCTATTTCTTTTCACCCTTTTCATTACTTTTCTTTTTAATTCTTCAACCCCTTCTTTCTCCTTTCATTCTTTACTCCCCCCCCCCCCCCTTTTTTTCGTATCGTACCTAAGGACTTCTAGTTCTAACTATTGGTGGTGTCCTTGGGTAGATCCCTCCGGCTCTGGCGGATCATAGGACGGTAATTCCTATCTTAATCACCTTATAACTCCGTGATTATCCGAAAATAGCCAAGAAACCTTTTGAGAAAATCTCTCAAAGTGTTTGTGATTATCAAACATTTTGGTTAACACTTTGAGAGTTTTGTGTTTATGAAGGGCTCCCCCTTCACATGTGCTCATATGTATTTAATAAATTTGCACATGCGGGAGGAGCGAGCACTTTTTGAATTGATCCACTTTCAGTGAACAAGGCCGATTCGAGACACGCTTACATCACTAGTTAGACTAGCTTGAAGTTATTACCCGGCCTGGTCAAGTCCACAGGAAGTTTCTCGAAATGGTACATTTCTACTAAGACTAATCCTTTTCGAGACACGCTTACGTGGCTAGTTAAAGAGTTCCATTGTCAGCTTTTAGGTGACAACTAGCTCTAGTAACTAACTTGATGTTATTACCCGTCGAGGAAAAGTCTTTTCGATTTTACTAACTTTTATGTTTCGTCAATTCCTGGGCGAATCTGAGTCTAGCTCGCATGAGATTTGACATTTCAGCAACTTTTAACTTTCATATTTTAATCACTTTCCTTTTCTCCCCCTCAAAAATAGCATATAAGATGTTGTTTTTGAAGAAACATTTGATTAAAATATGTTTTTTGAGTCTTATGGGGAGATATCAACAAGAACTTTTGTTTTTTTTTCCAAAAAACGATGAGTTTTCAAGTGCTCCCCCTCAACAAGTGAATACTCATTGAGGTGAAATACTTGTCTTTTGAGCAGAATTATGAAAAATCAGAAAGTGTTTGATTAATTCTACTCAAAAGTAAGAAGCCTTCGCTCCTTATATGAGGATTGAGGCACTGAAGCGTACCTCCGGGTCCTTTAATTACAAGCACGGGTTATACACTGTTATGTGTGCACAAACCATAAACATGATTTTGACAAAGCATTTTGATTTCAAAATACTCCCCCTCAAAACGAGCATGTGTTTTGACATTTTTTAAACTGTGTATCGAATTGGGGAGTAAAGATTTGAAAAATCTTGAGCAAAATTTTGAAAAGTTTTGAAAAAACCTTTTGAAAAATTTTGAATAAATTTTGCTCAAGATTAAGAAGTTTATGATAAACTTCGTGTGAGAACTCGCTTCTTGTTTTTAGGATAAGTGCACGTATGTTTTTAAGAAATGGTTTAGCAAGGCACTTTCCTTTCTTTGAAAAACCGAGTTGTACACTGAAATGAGTGCACAAGTCATTGTTTTAATACAAAATTAGTTTTCTTTAAACAAAATACTCCCCCTCAAATAATGAATGTTATTCGAGAGAAAGTCTTCTTGAGCAGAATTTTGAATCGTATTATAAAATACTTTTTGAAAATTCATGAGATGATTCTGCTAAAGGTTTTAGAAAAACATAATTAAGTGTTATACAACAAAGAATGTTTGAAATTCAAAACTCTTTTACTGTAGAAAGTTGTTTGAGACCCGGAGTCTCGCTTTTGAGTTTTAAAATCTGAAAAAGATTTCCATCTAAAGTTGAACCTCATGGGTTCTTTTTGAAGATTTGTTTTTGTGATGAATGGAAAACTTTCGGTATTTGGGATGTTCAGATCAAAGACATTCTTTTATTGAAGCCAAAGCATTCCAGATTTTGAAAATATGAATGGTTTTGAATGACTTTGCTTTGGTCTCCACACTTGCTTTACCGGCGTAAAACAAGAGTGTAGAGTTTGGAAAAATTTGTTTCTCACCATTTTGAATCCATTTACCAGTTTAGCCTTTAAACACATTTTGTCCTTTGACCTTAAAATATGTTCCATAAGAAACATTTTGTCGAATGTTGAAATTTTGACTTTCAATGGGATGACATGTACTTGCACACAGAGAAAATGCATCAGGCATAAGCAAGTATGCGGATGAATCAAAAACTCATTCTAAATCTACCAAAATGCTCAGAATTCTCTAATTAACACACAAGATCACAGATTAACTCATCCTATCACTCGAGATTTTCCAATTATGATTATGGTTTGGGGTTATGATTTGAGTCTATGCACACTAGTTAGCATCATAATGCCTGAATATTAAACAAACAAACGTCCTAATAATAGCAGCAAAGACATCGACATCTTAAACCCTAAATCACATGATTCTAATCCTATGTTGATCCTAATCGAGCAACTACACCAATCGAGCATTCTTTAGTGTTATCTAAAGCTATATAAACAAGTTAATTAGACTAAACACAATGAAAGCTCTAATTGATAACCCTAGTTTCTGATTATGCCTTTTTGACCGTTGAAAACACTTGAAACATTTAGGGAACGATTAGACAACAACAAATGAAGAAATTAGAAGCTCACAATTATGGAAACAATCGAGGATAAGAAATTGTTAGCCTGAATCGTTGAGATTTTAATTATGTATGAAACTTTTGAGAATATTTGTGAAAACATTGATTAGAGCCTGTTTTATTTTCCTTGCAAGGTCCTTTTACCTAAGTTTAAGACTTTTGTGAATTTTACTCATTAAAGGTTAATTACTTTTCCATTTGAAGTCTAAACATGGTTAACTTGGAATCCTTGCCGAAAACATTTCTTTTCTCCCCCTCGAATTAGCATTAACTTTGTGAAACATTTTTGCACATTTTAATTCGAGAGATCATAGAACCTTTTTGAAAAATGAGTTTAAATCCGAATGATGAAGAAACATTTTATCCTTGATGAATAAAAAATGAGGTGTCCAAACTTCATGATATTGTGAAAAGTTTTCTCCCCCTCAAAACATGTTCCATTTTGACAGAGAAAAGCAAAATTTGTTTAAATGGAGGAACATAGTTTTGAAGATTTGAAGTTTGTACACAAAGAAAGAAGATTCTTTTTGTAGAAAAAGTATTTACAGAAAGACTTTGATGTTTGACTCTTCCTAGGTTTTAAGAAAATTTTGCAAATCATCTGGAGTCAAACATCACATACCATTATGGAGAATTAAATCAACAAACCTTGATTGAGGTAATTATCTCGCATGTGAGCAGGATCCAAATTGCGTGTAGACGACTCAGTAATGTCAGGAATGAGTTGAGCCGGTGCAAACGGATTAAAGAATGCTTAAAGAACGCCTCTGGGTCATGCTCTGCGGTTTGTGGAACTGATTTAGGTATGGAGTCTTCAGCTGATTGTCGTGAGTTGGAAACGGTTTGTTTTGCCGTTGTTGGAGATGCAATTGGAGGACCGTCTCTCTCAACAGTTGTTGTTGTTTGTTGAGGTGAATCAGGTACTTGATTGTGATCAAGATGTGCAGTGGAAATTGGTGAGACCTCAGAAAGACAGTTTTCAATAGTATCATCAAACAATGGAGCAAACAAGGTTTCCACTTCCTTGCAGGTGAGAGACAATTGTTCAGCCGAAGAGTCTAGAAAGTTAGACGGTTGATTGCGGGTCCTAAGCTGTTGTGCTCAGAAGCCATAACATTAAGCTCGGGTCCGAAACTGAGTTGTTCTGAAGCCATTCCTGTTATATCTGCAAAGAAAGAAAGAAGAGACAAGACAAATAGAGAACACGGATTCCCAAGAGAAACTGGGTTCCAGATGTTAGAAGCATAAAGATGTAGTGTCAATTATCTTCTTGACACTCGAACACACAATTCCGATGGGATTCATTCTTGTCTCAGAGGTAGATGTTGTGGAGATCACATTAGTTTTGGTGCAAATGTTTAAAATCTTTCCTGTAGGAATCCACCTAAGACCAATCGTTTTGAAAATTCTACCCGTGGGTACCCACCTAGTGTTAGATCTAGGAGAAGTTTTCCTTTTAGATGCAGTTGAATGAAATGTGGGAGCATCACTTCGTTGAGAAAACCTACGTCCTATGTTGATCCACTTCTTAGGTTTCTGACTTATGACTTTTGGTTCAACGGGTTTGTTAGTCTTAGTCGATTGAGCCTTTTCAAGTGAATTTCCCTTTTGAAGATATTTTAAAGCACAAACAACATGATTATTTACGCAACTACTCTTAGAAGCTATCCAATTCCTATTAGTTTGTTGATTACTCTTAGGTTTTGGTTTGCTACTACTAGCAGTGTTTTTCACTACAGTGGAAGGCATCACATGAGGTTTTGAACCTAGAATTCCATCCTTTTGAAGTAGCGCCTTTTTCCTAGCCTTTTCTAGAGCATAGTTCTTGTACATGTCATATTTGCCATAAAACTTTTTACTTTTAATGCTTGCTTTAGATACTGTTTTCGAACTAATCTTAGATGAACCAGGTATAATCACGTGTTGAGATTTAGCAGACACAGATGCATTTTCCTTAGGCCAAGAATGTGGAGTGACTGGTTTTGTCAAATTGTTTTTCTCAACAACTTGGGAGGCAAACCGAGATTTTGAAGATTTAGGTTTTTCAGATTTAAATGCAGTTGGTTGTCTAACCACTGATTGTTTTCTGTTTGTATGAGAAGGCGGTTTCCCCAAGATTGATGGTTTTGCAAACTTAGTATCCACACTCTGACCAGTCAGTCTTCTTAATTTGTTTTGCAATGCAGCATGTGCAAACACCTTTTCTTGAATTTGACCTTTCAAAAGCTCATTTTCTTTAACTAATGTATCCACACGTTTTCTTTGTTCATTCAAAAATTGACCATTGTTGCCCGAATTTATAGATTCGTTTTGCATTTGAAGTTCAAGTGAGATGCAATGTGCCTCTAGTTTTGAAAAATCTTTATGACACTGGGCAATGGTCTTTTTGAGAAGAAGGTTTTCAGACTTAAGAGTTTGGTATGATGTTTCAGTAATTGGATTATCCGGTAAGGACTCAGACTCAGAATGTATTACTAGACATTGAACAACATCCTGGTCAACCTCTCCTTCATTACTGAAGTTAGGTTGCTCAGATTGTTGTTTCTCATTAGCAGGCATAATGTGATCAACAGTAGATTGTACCTCATCCATGTGCTCTTTGTCAAAGTTGGGTTCTGTGTCATAGATGGGTATGACATCTTCCTCATCCATCTGTTCTTTGTCAAAGTTAGGCTCTGAGTCATAGGAGGGTCTGATCTCTGCACAGTCTGCATCTGTATCATTCCCTAATCTACTGCTGTCATTCTGCACTTCTGATTCTGTCCATTTGCATTCCATGGCAACCAAATTATCTTCCAATGTATCAACTTTATGAACTTGCTCTTCTTGAATCTGCAACTTCTGTTCTTTGATAGCTCTCAGATGAAGTGATCTTTCATTAAGCATAAATTCTAAGCGGTTTAGGCGTGAAACAAGTTGATCTCTAAAATCTTCAACCTCCATACTTGTGATGTTCTCTCTCCATACATTGCTTTCATAATTATAGTGTATGAGAGATTTAAAATGCAATGCCATGAACACTTTAAACTGAGCCTTGAGCGCTCTAAATCCTGCCATGCAATCGCTTCCCTGTTCAATTTGTTTTTCAATTTGAACAATGTTTTCTCGGAGTTTCCTTTGGAAGGTTAGACGATCCATTTCAGTTCCGAAGAATGCATTAAAGGTACCCCCTGTAGGAAACCATGCATCTGAGAGAATCTTGCATTGAGTCTTAACTGATTCAAAATGAGCTAAGCAATTTTCTGTAGAATTGATGGCTCTTATCTCAGCTTCAGTCATCTTTCTCTCAAATGGGTCTTTAGAGTCATCAGAAGCATTTGTGTCGTATACTGGTTCAGTATCATCCATGACACCCGAATTATCTTCCAATATTTTAACCTCATTGCCTACATTAACTACATTTGCAGTATTCTCACCATTCCCAACCAGCCTTTGAGTAATACTTCCTTGTATCACAACTCTTTCACCTTGCTTGTCAGCTCGATTTCGGGAATTTCGGGAATTTGATAAAGCCTGACTCGTAAATTGTATGAAGTCTGAGATGATTCTGCTGTGACTTAGTTCATGCATTTGAGACCTTGATTGATACATTTTCTCTTTGTTTAATCTCACAACTGGATCTACAGAATTATCAGACTCATACTCTGGGCTTGTATTATTCATGTGAGATTCCTGCATGTTTGCCATTAACATCACATCTGCTGTATCGATTTCCAAATCTGCTGTATTGAATTCCAAATCTGCATATTCATCATCAGATGGAATATCTCCCATGACACTTTGCAAAACCTCATTGAGATTACACCCTTCAACTTCCATTTGACTAAGTGTGGCATTGTATTCAACATTATCGTCAAAGACTGGAGTTGAATCATAATCCTGAGCTTCCTCATCTGCAATATTTTCTGTATATGCCAAGAATGCCATGCTTGGTTCGATAAGATCTTCTTCATCATCAGTATTTTCCATTGTGTTTAACCATTCAGAAGTTGAAGTTATATCGCCATTGCCTTTCTTAGAAGATACTTGACAAAGCTTCACTAGATTTTGCAGAAGAGATTGCACATTATTATGTAGTGTTGCAGGATGGTACTGTGGAATGAAGAAAGGCTCAGGTGCATTCGGTGGATTGAAGAAGAGACCATTTGGAGTGTAAATTAAGGATCCATGGTCAACAGCTAGAGATGGTGGAGCAGGGAGAATGGTACATAACATCAAATAAATAATTAAAATAAGTAAAATATAACATCAAATAACGTTTTCGTCTGTTTTTTTACGTTTACGTTCGATTTTTTACGTTTTTGTCTGTTTTTTTACGTTTTTGTTCATTTTTTTACGTTTTTGTCTGATTTTTTACATTTTCATCCGTTTTTTTTTACATTTTCGTCAGATTTTTTACGTTTTTGTCTATTTTTTTACATTTTCATCCGATTTTTTACGTTTTCGTATGTTTTTTAACATTTTTGTCAGATTTTTTACAGTTTCGATAGTTTTTTTTTTTGCGTTTTCTTCAGTCTTTTTACATTTTCGTCCGTTTTTTTACGTTTTTGTCCGATTTTTTATGTTTTTGTCCATTTCTTTACGTTTTCGTCAGTTTTTTTATGTTTTCCTTCGATTCTTTATGTTCTCGTTCGTTCCTTTACGTTTTCGTCGGTTTTTTTACGTTTTTGTCCTATTTTTTACGTTTTCGTCCATTTTTTTACATTTTCATCCATTTTTTACGTTTTCGTCAGATTTTTAACGTTTTTGTCCCTTTTTTTAGGTTTTCGTCCGATTTTTTACGTTTTAATTCATTCTCTTACGTTTTCGTCCGTTTTTTTCGTTTTTATCAGGTTTTTTACGTTTTTGTTTGATTTTTTTATGTTTCCATCTGTTTTTTTACGTTTTTGTCAGATTTTTTTATGCATTTGTCCATTTTTTAATATTTTTATTTTTTTATGATTTCTTCCGATTTTTACGTTTTCTTCCGATTTTTACGTTTTAATCTTTCATTTACGTTTTCATCTTTGATTTATGTTTTTTAGGTTTCCTCTAACGAAAATGTAAAAAAATAGACGTAAATATAAATAAACATAAAAAATGGATGAAAACGTACAAAATTTGATGAAAGCGTAAAAAATGGACGAACACGTAAAAAATCTGACGAAAACTTAAAAAATCGGACGAAAACGTGAAAAATCTCACGAAAACATACAAAAACGGACGAAAACGTAAAAAATCTGATAAAAACTAATAAAATCTTACGAAAACGTAAAAAACGGACGAAAACATAAAAAATCAGACGAAAACATAAAAAATCGTATGAAAACATAAAAAAACTGACGAAAATAAAAGAAATCTGATGAAAACATAAAAAAT
This sequence comes from Artemisia argyi, assembly GCA_030686995.1. NCBI lineage: Eukaryota > Viridiplantae > Streptophyta > Magnoliopsida > Asterales > Asteraceae > Artemisia > Artemisia argyi. The sequence continues at coordinate 141,250,659 of CM060687.1, forward strand.
TTTACGAAAACGCAAAAAATTAGACGAAAACGTAAAAAAACTGACGAAAACTTAAAAAACCAGACGAGAACTTAAAAAATCTGACGAAATTGTAAAAAATCGGACGAAAACGTAAAAAATATGACGAAAACGTAAACAAAATGGACGAAAACGTAAAAAATCAAACGAAAACTTAATTAATCTTACGAAAACGTAAAAATAACGGACGAAAACGTAAAAAATCAGATGAAAACGTAAAAAAGCGGATGAAAACGTTAAAAATCAGACAAAAATGTAAAGAACCGGACGAAAATGTAAAAAATCTGACGAAAACGTAAATTTTTTTACCAAAACATAAAAAAAACGGACGAAAACATAAAAATTAGATGAAAACGTAAAAAATCTTACAAAAACGTAAAAATCAGACGAAAACATAAAAAATCTGACGAAAATGTAAAAATCTGACGAAAACGTAAAAAAATGGACGAAAACGTTAAAAAAATGACGAAAACGTAAAAAATCTGACGAAAACGTAAAAAATAGGACGAAAACGTAAAAAATCTGACGAAAACGTAAAAAATCAGTCAAAAACATAAAACAACTAACAAAAACGGATTTGGGTTATTTTAATGGAAAATAGGTGAAAAAAAAATGTTTTGTAGTTTTGTGTATTAAAGTTGGAAATAGGAATTTTGTATTTTGCAGAGAATTTTATTGGAAAACACTAATTTGAACGCGATCTCTATTTTTCTTGTTTTCTACAAAATATTTTGTAGAAAATAAAGGTGTTTTCCCTCAACTAAACGCACCCTAAGCATTGGTAACTTATTGTCACGATACTATATATAAACACGCGTCGTAAATACCATATGATAAACATATTTTATGTTGCGACTCAATATGATAAAAGTTGCTGCCCATTTATGAATATTTGGGTAATGCTCTGGCATTGACATCGACACATCAGCATAATTGATACCATCTCATATTGACTATACGTATATTGTGTAAAGCGACGCCATATAGCGACAAATAATTATACTTGTAAAATCGTGATTTTGGTTTGATCTTTAATGCAAAACGCGTGTTTTTTGAAATATAAAATGCGTGTTTTATAAAACTAGACGCGTACCCATGCATAACAACAGAATTTTATAGCATCATGTAGTTATATTGATATTTTAGTTACACAAAACATTACACAATACACTTAATCAAAATATAATTATAACTATATGCCGCTTTAAAATTCTGTTGCTATGCTACACACATTATATGTTGTATAAATAGTTGAATGGACATAATTAAAAACAAATTACATGCAAATGTCTTTTATGTATTAATGTGAATCAAACGCAATTATATTTTTTTAAATTACAAACATCTACATCATTTATAAGCTTTACATTAATGTATTTTCATGTCAACTTTTATATGTTTGTGTGTTTGTTTTCTTTAAATAATTTTCAAGTTTCCAAGATTCTTAAATTTTCAAGAAATGAGATACATCTATTACATATAGTATCTTTACTACGGAGTACATAAAAAGGAAAAATAGTCAAACTTGAATTATTGATTTTGTAGAATTATTGAATTGTTGAAAAATGAGTAAGGAAAATATTGAATGTTTTAATGCAATATATGAAATGTTGAATTTTTCCAAAATATTGAATGGGTAATATACAAAACCAATTTTCGGAAAATATATATTTTATTAATTTTCAGGAAAAATATACAAAACCAATTTTCGGGTCTGGGTTTGAAAAATATAAAAACGTGTTTTATTTGACCCGTTTTTTTGATCGGAATCGGTTCAACCGGTAGAACCGGTTTTGTCGAACAGGGTTTCAAAACATTATGTTTAATCCTCAAATCATCAAACTTTTATTATTTTTCGTTTAAAAACCATAAATTTTTTTTATCGCTACAACTATCTGCCGCTATAAGATCCTGTTGCCATGCACGGATACTCGTCTAGTATAGATTAATATAGCATTTGTTTTTGAAAAATTGTCATTCTTAGGATTGATAAAACTGAAAATGTATTAATTGATAGTTAGTAATTCAAACAAACTACATTAATTTAGGTTTTGAAGTTTTAAAATTTCAAAATTTAAAGAATGGTCAAAGTAATATGATTAAAAATGGGCAAGTTTCTTTAAAATGCATCATACTTGCCACAAATGTTACTTTTGTGTACTAAACAATTTTTTTTCTTTATATGAGTACTAAACTTTCATTTTTTGGTCTTTTTGATGTACTTTGTGACCTTTTTACCCCTCAAATTATTAAAAATCCAGGGGCAAAAATGTCATAAAGTACATCAAAAAGACAAAAAAATGAAAGTTCAGTACCCATATAAGAAAAAAAATTTGTTCAGTACACAAAAGTAACACTTGTAACACGTATAGTACATTAATAGGTATTTTTGCCATTAAAAATCAAGAAAGTTACAAGAAGTCCATAAGAAAGTAGTACTAAAATCAGCAAAAATACAAAACCCAGCTAACAAACTTTTCGAAAAATGCGTCATTTATAATTATTTGTCTAACCATTTCCAAAAACCCCGTGATGCTACGAAACATCATGTTTATTACTCCATCCGTACCAAATTAATAGTCAACCTTTCCTTTTTTAGATGTCCTCATTTAATTGTCTACTACTACCTCCGTTCCATATTAAGTGCTCATTTTAACTTTTCAGAGTCTTTCTTTTTTAACTTTGACCTTAAATTCTATTAGTTGTGTTATATAATATTTAATACAAAATATATGAATGAATCGTGTTTTAAATGTATTTTCATTGATATAATTTTCATAAAGTATTATATAGCACAAATAAAAATATTTACGATCAAAGTTGAACAAGAAAGACTTAAAAAAGTCAAAGTAGACACTTAACATGGGACGGAGGGAGTACTAAATATAGATAGGAAAGTTTAATCGAGTTTACCATATTGCCCTTGATTGAAATTATAATTACAAACTTTAATGAATAACTTAATTAATTAGTTGAGGGTAAAAGTATCATTATGTTAAAAAGTAAGAAAAAGAAAACTGTAATAAATGTACTTTTCTAAAACTGTGTGTTTTTTGTCGGGGGACAATAATTTTGGGACGGATGGAGTATTAAAAAAAATTACTTTTATGATGGTTTATTAAAGTTGTTTATCTATTTTAGATGCTCAAATAAACAATTTCTGAATGAACAACTTGTTTATAAAGTGATATTAAAGCGGATCATACAACAAAAGTTAACGAGTACGAATTTAGAAATCATAAAGTAGCATATATAGCACATTTTCAGTATAGATTCATGTTTCAAGTTGACTTGGCCTAAAAATTATTTCTACTTAACAATAATGAAAAAAAAAAAAAAAAAAAAAAAAAAAAAAAAAGTTTGGACTCGGGTTAGACCCAACACATACCAATGTTTGTTGGTATGATTGGGATGGAGTACGGTTGCGTAAATAACTACCAAGATAGCTTAGTGGTTAGACATTTTATATGCACACACAAAAGGTCTCAAGTTCAAAACTTACTAAGTACAAAAGTCTCAAGTTTAAACTTCACTGGTACACATCCTGGAGGTGGCCAGAAAAAAAAGCCGAAAATATCACAAAACATGTAATTGCTTACTTTTAAAAAGAAATCACTTTAGTAAATAATGTCAAAAAACTGATAAATTTATGTCTACTCACGGAAGTTCAAAAAAATGTTTATAGGCACACCAAGAGCCCGTGATTATATTCAACTTACCGATCTAAATTTAAATGTGTCGAATTTGCATTATTAAATAAAATAAAAAATAAAAATAAAAAAACTTCTGGATTTCAACATAGCAATGCATTTATTATTTGATTAAGTTATGTTGAAATTTACATATTGATTAAGTTACGTGGAAATTTACTAGAAACAGCTCCATATTGAATTATTGATCAAGTTAAGTTACGTAAATTTCAATAGAATTTACTAAAGGCAGGAGAACCCCACAATGTCTTTTATGGTTTCTTCAAACAACTCCATATCATATTATGGCTTATGTTATATAAGCCGAACACATATTATAAGCTAATAAGCCGTATATAAGCTTAAACAACACCCTGGTATTATCCCAGATTTCCAAACAGGCAACCACAAAAACAAAACTTTAGCGGCAATCCACGACAATTGAGATCATTTGACCAAAAATCATACTTATAGCCAGAGCCTTAACCTGCATTAATGATGCAATCGAACTCGAAATACACCCACATCAAAAGGAAACACAAACTTTAAACGCTCTTAAACATCAAACTTTAGCTTCTGTATGTACATATAGAAGGACCGTTCATAGCGGAAACTACTAACAACAAAATATCCGACTACAATTAACATAACAATGCAAAGGAAAAACTAATACTGCCACTAGTCCTACTACCTCTGAATTAAGATTTGTTTCTACCTCTACTTGCACCTTCTTGTCATGAGAATAATGGCAGTTGGGACGCTTTCCTCTGCGCTGAAGAACCTGTTATTCACATGTCATATTAGACCCGACTAAAAAGGTGTTTCAACATAATAAACATCTTCTATCAAAGATTATTATTCAGTAAGTGTTATACAATACAATTTAAAACATCAAAGATAGGTTACAGATTTGACCCCTGATATTAAACATGCCCGGTATCTTTTTAGAACAAATAAGTGAAGCCATATAACTTAATAAAATTTAAACTTTCTTAGCCAGGGACATAATAGCAACCATCTTTGAGCTAACATTGTCCTTATGTAATCTTAAGCTGCTGCCTAATTAGATGAACACGCTCTTAATTCTTAGAGGCCCATATATTATTTATTTGCAGTGGAGGAGGGTCCTTATATTGTTATCAGATTGAAGAGTAACTTAAGAAGTGTTGATGAATGTCAATCACGGTCTAAGAAATAAGTTATTATGCTTTAATTACTTTAGACTTTTAGACTTAACATATAACCTGTAAGCAATCAGAAGTTGTTCACCAATGATGTTTGTTTGCTTATTTCAATTGCATAGAAACAGAGAGCATCTATACTACCTTATAATGTATTTAGGACAACTATATTTAGAAGTCTTAAAATGTTTAAGACCAAAAACATTTCTTTAATAGAAAAGATGCATACACATATAATTAAAAGCCTAGAAATTAAAGTGTATTTAAAAAGTCTTGGTTGTTACAAGTATAGCTTTTAATGCTTGTAATTTTTTAAGACTTATAAGAAAAGAAACATAGTGTACACCACTTTAATGCACATAATTTTCAGACTTACAAGACAAAAAGCATATTGTACACCACTTTAATGCACATATTAAAAAAATAATGTTATTTAATGTAGTCAATTAATTAACTAGTCAATAAATACAGTTAATATAGTTATTAAAACACCCCTTACATAAGAAATACAAATTATCAAACATATTGTACAACAAAATTAAACACAATTCCTTTATTAAATATCACTAATACAAATAATAAAGCATATTATACAAATATTCAAGCCAGAACGGGTAATGGGCCAAATGGGCTTGAGCCCGAACGGGTGCGGGCCAAACGGGCTCGAGCCCGAATGAGCACGGGCTAAACGAAATTTTTGATATCCGTAAATTTGATTTCAAAAAGAACATAATAAACTAAAATACATGATTCACAGAAAAATTTAATTTCAGGGTACCCGCCGCTGCAACGCGTGGGTACCCTGCTAATATATGCATATGTATTCATGCACACCAGATCAATCGATGTGAATGTAGTATTTTAAAAAATTCTCGCTTATTGCCTTAATAATGCACAGGTAGATGTTAATCGCCCTGATGCAGCTTCAAGGAGCAACTTACAAGTTAGTAAGCATTCCAAAAGATTAGGTGGTGCTAATCACACAAGCCAAATAAGGTTTATCATATTAACTGAAGACCAGTTTCTCTCTCCTTAAGTCTTATGGTAGATTCAATTTGTTGACAAAAATAAACAAAGTAACTATATCAACAAAAGAATTATATTTCACATGTTAATATATCCTAATAACGACTGCCTAATCCCACTTAACCACCTAATTCCTTCAATGATTTTTAATAGGATAATCTAAATGCGACATCAAAGTATCATTACACCCATAGCCAACCAAATGCATGTACCTGCAACATACAGAACCTATAATAAACACACTTTAGTACTAGTGAAGATGTTGACGCCCTATTTGAACCAGCAGTAAGAATGCTTTATCTGCCCTACGCGTCAACAATCATTATAAACACACTGTAGTGGTTTGACAACAAACATGCTATCTTTCATGTGCGTTTTATGTTTGCTCGATAAGCTACCAAGACACCAATAATACAGACATAAAAACATTCAATCAAGTAAGAACACTTATAAGAAGATGATTACCATTTCGTTGTTCATAGCCTCTCTATCTGGCTCCTATGTTTCTTGAAAATCTCCATGACAGCTTCACTGTATGCAGCCTCCTCGTTATCTTCAAAAATACTGTCATCATAATAATTGCTCATAAAATTATCATCATGATCATCACTCTTCATAAAACTATCATTTTTATCATTCCCAAGATTCGTCCTCTCCAGTAAGATTAGAGTAACCCCTTTCATGACGTACCCTGAAACTGGCAACTCCAACAAAGGGACGTAACAGTGACTCAGCCGAGAATGACATTTCATCACCTTATTAAGAGTTTCAGGATGTGAACTTAGCCCGTTCCTCAACTCAACAACTTTTTCACCACTATGAGACACCCTCCCCCTTTGACCACTATCTGTAATAGAAATCTTTTCCAACAATGGAAAAGTATCAATAGTAGCCAACAATATCCTACGCCTAAATAGAGCATTCACCACACAATGTGGAAGGATTCTGTTGATTTGTGCAAACACTTGGGATGTTAATCTCAGTAATGTGTTTAGGATATTTATGAATGAATGTAAGTTAGCATGCGGAATTTACTAAAACACACTAAAGGAACAAAGGTGGTGAATAAGTAAATGAGAATGAACACAAAATGAATAACACAAAACGATTCAATATTATTGATGAAATAATACGGGTGATCTAAACTATCACCAGGATTACAAGTGTAACCTTGAATCTTTGATACGTGAAAGGGTTTAAAGATGGAAGTTATGCATGAAAAACTATGGGAAAGATGTGTCTAAGAAGGTGTCTTAAGGGTTCCTTTTATAGTATAAGGAGCCCTTATTACAAGTGGTCAAGTTGCTTAATATAATATATTAGAGGTTTATCTTATCCTAATATTATACCTTTCAAGGTAAAACACTCCATTATATCTGCTGAGACTTCTGTACTACTTCTACTTAACGTATAACTTTGTACAAAGACTAATAATACAACTAAATATCTCTAAATAAAATATAACAACTTGTCGTAAATACTGGCAGGACCTTCTTTAACTAGCAGTACCTTCTTACCCAGAAGGTACTGTTAGTATATCTTCAACATCAGCAAAACTGAAGAGGCAGGCTTAATTATCAACTAGCAGGCTCTTCTGGCAGACTCTTTACTTTGTGCATTTTATTCCCAACAATCCTCCCCTAAACTTGTTATTCCCATTTAAAATAACCAATTTTCTTTGTGAATAAAATTCATACTTTGAGGATTTGAGGGAACTCTTCCAAAAACCTTATCTTTTTCTCCTTAGGCTTTCATACTGATCAAATATGCTCTCTTTCAATCTTTTGACTGCATCAGTTTCTTCTTCACACAAAAGCTTATTGGAGATCAAGACTGATAATACTTCATAGCTTAAAGGATACTCCTTCTCGCCTAGCATAAAGAGCTCTATTCCACTCTGAGTGGAAAGATGATGAACATGACTCATGCTGAAGTATTCCCATGTAATAGATAAATCATAGTAAGGAAATTTCCAATGAGTATCAGTAGGATTTGGATCATACAATCTGCTGAACTCAACCCATAGCTCTTGCTCCTTTGCATCTGGCTTATACTTGGTTTTCAGCTTCTCTTGAACTAATACCCATAATTCATCTAAATCCATTCTGCTACATGCTCTAAGTAGATTTTCAAAGTTCTTGAAAATCTCAACCTTATTTCCAACTCTTGTTATCTTCCATGCTTTGCCAAACTTGTCATTGAAGATTTCCCAATCTATGACTGGATGCCTTGCATATAAAGGTTCAGCAAAAACAACTTGTGGAACATGGACAACCATTTCTCTTGATTGAACAGGAGGCAATTCTGCTATTTGTTCCTTCTGATCATCTTTTCTTCCTTTGGAAGGTCTTTCTTGTGTATCCATGAGAAAACTGGTTTTGTTTCTTCTGTAAGCCTCTAAGTATAGAAGCTTCAATTCATCAAAAGATTTACCTTTGAGTTGATGATCTTTCATGTTCACTTCTCTTTTCAGATATATCTTGAAGAATTTCTTCTGATCTGCTTCAGAATGTGGCATTTTAAATCCTTTCTTCTGATTCTTCTGAATCTACTGATAGACATCATCCAATGCCTCTTGATTGTATTTCTTGGTGATGAAATCATTGAGTTTGATTGTCATTTCATCTGAGCTAAGAGATTCATCACACACCAGGGTATAAGCTTCACCTCTTACAATTGGATCAATGGAAATGATGTATTGCAGCTGAGCATCAAACTTTTCTTGCAGCATTCTTGATTCTTCTTCAGCCCCTATAACTTCTTCTTCATGAAGCTGTTTGGATAACTCTTCATCTACAGCTAATTGTGCTTGCTCTTTCTTCTTCTTCAACTTTTTAGGCTTTGGTTCATCTTCAACCACAATTTTCTTGCCCTTGTCTTTTGGTGATGATACTGGACTTGGAGCAGTAGATTGTTCATCAGAAACAAGAAACCTCCCCTGAGGCTATGACCCCCTTTTTCTTTTGTAAGACACTTGATCAGAACCTTTTAAATTCATAGCTAATAGCCTCTGAATCCCAGCAGGCTCTTGCTTTGCTTCAGCAGTATCTTGTTCTGTTTCAGCAGTATCTTTCAAGCTAACAGGCTCTTTTTCTTGAGTAGCAGGCTCTGTTTCTTGAATAGCAGGCTCTTCATCAAACACTTGAGTTCCTTCATGAAACTGAAATTGAATCTCTTCTTCATTTTTAGAACTACCCATCCTCCCCTTTTTGGAAGAGAGACCCAAAACCTCTGCATCTGAACTTGAGGAACTAGAAACAACCAACTGAGATGTTCTTTTACCCTTCAACAATTTCACCTTCAACTCTAATTTCTCAACCCTCTTAACTAACTTGGTGTTGATCTCTGTAAAATGTTTATTTTGACTTTCAAGAGCAGTTTGCAAGTGCTGCACTTGCTCCTTTAATTCCCTGATAGTCTGAGCATCTACACTCTGTTGTGGTGGTGAGTTATGGTGTGATAATGATGGTGATGTTGCAGATGGTGTTTGTGTTGGTTGGTGAGATGGTAATGGAACTGGTGATGGTGGGGTGACTGATGGTACTGTTGCTGAGTGGGATGGTACTGGTGATGGATGTGGTGATGGATGATCAGATGATGTGGATGGTTCTTCAGAATGTTGTGGTAACATTTCCTCAAAAAGTGGTACTTCTTCTCCTTGAAAACCAATTTTCATATTTGAAAACACCTTGTGTGTAAGTTTGGGAGTTTTAAAAGGTTTGTTTGGGGGAAGTAACAAATGTTTGGATTTGTTGATGAGGCACTGAATGAATCTTGGGTACATCAAAAACTTTGTTTCACTGTCCACATTTTTAACCAATCATTCAAAAATATATTTTGAAAAGTTGACTTTCTTGTTTGTTGCCAGGCAAATGAGAGCTGCAGCCATGTTACCACTAAATTGCTCCCATGAGGTTTTCTTTTGGCTTAAACAATGAAGGATGGTATGAATCAAACATCTCCATTGAGGGGTAAAATGCTTTTTAAGAAATGTAAGCTTTGTAGAAGTTACATTATACCCCATTTTTGTCAAATTTTCAAAGATTTTAGTATCAGGTAGTTGACTAATGCCATCTGAATCATCCAAACGAAGATGTCTTCTAATGGATGATTCGGTAAAAGTCAAGGTTCTACCATCCACTTTGACTATTAACACTTGAATCCCATCCCTAAGAGTGTTAACTTTAGCAGTTTGCCAAAATTGTGAAATTTGAGATTCAAAAATAGTGGGATTCACGAGTAAAGCAAACCTAACATAAGAATTGTTTAGAAAATCCACTGCTTGATGAAAAGTTTCATTGTCATCAGACTTTTCCAAAAATGCTAATTGGTTGTGACGTTTGACAAAACTTAGACGAGCCATGGTGAAAGGTTTGATGTAAATTTTGATTTCGATGGTGGGTTTTTATTGTTGTACTGGTAGAAGATGAAAGGTGAGTGTGAATTATGATAAGGATTGATTATGAGAAAAATGACTTTTGACCGACTATAAAAGATATGGATAAGTAATTGAAGAGGCGGTCAAAAAGATCTTTTATTATAGTAACTATATCCTTAATTCGAGGAAAACATGAGAAATTCACAAAAATACCCTTTAAAAACAACGGCTATATTTTTAACCTGACAGACTCAACGGCTATGTAGCAGTACCATTTTACTCTACCAGTACTAAAATTTGAACTACCAGTACCTTTTTCTTGAAATAAAACTTGGCAGTCTCTTTGAAATTTTAGAAAACATCCCTTATAGTTTTTAGCAAACTATCAGCTATCAACGGATTTGATAAGTCTTTACCAAGAGCCGTTTGCTTTGGACTAGTCAGCTCTTCAAGTTTTTAAAACTGGGTGAACTGATTACCTTATAGTTTTTAGCAAACTATCAGCTATCAACGGATTTGAGAAGTCTTTACCAAGAGCCGTTTGCTTTGGACTAGCCAACTCTTATGTTTTTGAAAAACTTGGTGAACTGATTACCATTTCCACATCCTGATTTTGTTAGCAATCTTGAGTAACCTGAAATGGTTAGTTGTAAACCAAAAAAACAGAGTGCAAAGCACTTGTTTTATAGCATTGTTAACATTTAAACATCAAGATGAGCAAAAACAGAGCAAACTTTGAAACTAACAGTACCAATTTTGTACTGATAGTACCTTATGACTAACTAGCAGTACCATGTTTAAAGTCCAGAATTTGTTTATGTTATGTACAAAAACACATGTTTTTCAAAGATTTATCATACCAATACCTGCTACCAGGTATTTAAACCTACCTAAATCAAAAGCTTTGGTGAGAAGGTCTGCAAAATTATTTTCAGAATCAATTTTGACAACTTGAATCAACCTTTTCTCATTGCAATCTCTTATGAAATGGTATCTGATTTCAATGTGTTTTGTTTTTGAATGTTGAACTAGATTTTTAATGATACAAATAGTACTGTTGTTGCCAATGTAAATAATGGTGTTAAGAAAATTGTACCCATAGTCAAGCAATTGATTCTGGATCCAAAGAACTTGGCCATAACAACTTGCACTTGCAACATATTCTGCTTCAGTTGTAGAGTTGGCTACCATTGTTTGCTTCTTGCATTGCCATGATATGAGTCTGCAGCCAAGAAATTGACATCCACCAGTTGTGGATTTTCTGTCTAGGGTTGCACCAGCATAGTCACTATCTGAGTAAGCTACCAAATCAAAAGATGATTCCCTTGGATACCATAGACCCAACTTAGGCTGGCCCTTGAGGTATCTGAAGATCCTTTTGACTGCTGTGAGATGAGAAACTTTTGGATTTACTTGAAACCTTGCACATACACATACTGAGAACATGATATCTGGTCTTGATGATGTAAGGTACATTAGTGACCCAATCATTGATCTGTAGTTGTGCATATCAACATCTTCACCCTCAGCATCTTTGTGTAACCCCTTTTCTAGATCCATTGGTGTACTTGCAACCTTTGAATCTGCAAACCCAAACTTCCTTAGGATCTCTGCTACATACTTATCTTGGCTGATAAATATGCCTTCATTTGATTGTTTCACTTGGAGAACCAGAAAGAAATTAAGTTCCCCCATGGAACTCATTTCAAACTTACTATGCATAAGTTTTTCAAACTCTACACACAATTCCTGATTTGTGGATCCAAAGATAATGTCATCAACATAAATCTGCACCAGCAAGATGTCTTTCTTGGTTAAGTTGGATCAATCTTGCCTCTTTGAAATCCATTTTCCAATAAATAGAAAGCCAATGTTTCATACCATGCTCTAGGAGCTTGGTGTAGACCATAAAGAGCTTTGGTAACCTTGTACACCTTGTCTGGATATTCTGCATCAATGAAGCCTGGAGGTTGAGAAACATACACCTCTTCTTTAATAGTACCATATAAAAAGGCACTTTTGACATCCATTTGGTAGACAGTGAATCCTATGAAAGAAGCATAGGCCAAGAATTGCCTAATTGCTTCAATTCTTGCAACTGGAGCAAAAACTTCTTCATAATCCACTCCTTCTTCTTGAGTATACCCTTGGGCCACCAATCTGGCTTTGTTTTTTTTATCACTATTCCCCTTTCATCTTTCTTATTTCTGAAAACCCATTTGGTTCCAATTGCCCTGTAACCTTTGGGCAAATCAACCAGTACCCAAACCTTCTGCAGTTTGAATTGAAGTAGCTCTTCTTGCATTGCTTCAACCCAGCTTGAATCATCTAAGGCTTTTGTAATGTTTTTGGGTTCTACTTGAGAGAGAAAGCATGAAAACAGGCATATGTGGGCAACTTCATGGTTCTTTTCTTCATACACAGCTAGGACAAACCCATATTTGTCTGAAGATAAGACTTGATTTCTTGTTTTAACTCCAGAATCAATGCTGCCAATCACATTATCAATAGAGTGATCTTTGAGAATTCTTGTGTTATGTGTTGTAGGAACATCATATGAAATTGGAAGGTTTCCAATCCCTACATCTTCTGGTAAGGAATCATCTGATAGAACATTTAATGGTTCAGCAGGACCAATTTGTGAACTGGCAGTACCATCTGTTGAACTGGCAGTACCATCTTGTGAATTGACAGTACCATTTTCATTTTCAGAATTTTGTTGATTCCCTTGATCTTGAGTTCCATGATCATCTTCAACACCTTCATTTGTAGTATTTGAAGGCTCTTCATGACTTGAAGATGAATCCAAATCTTTCCAAATTAGCATCAATATATAATCTTGATCCTCATTTGTGTCAACATTGTCTTCAAAACCTGCATTATCATTAGTATTTGTACCTGTGACAGGCACATAATTCATAGATTCTGAAAGCTTATCAATGTCAAAACACCAATCTGGTCCAGTGCCTGCAACATTTGGTAGTTTCTCTTGGAACTCTATGTGCAGATTTTCTTCCACTAGCCTAGTGCATTTATTATACACCCTATAGGTCTTACTTTGCAAAGAATACCCTATCATGTAGCCTCCATCAGCTTTTCCTTCAAACTTTCCTAGATGATCTTTGGTATTGAGAATAGTGACATGACATCCAAAAGGTCTCATAAAACTTAGAGATGGTGTTCTACCAAACAAAAGTTCATAAGGAGTCTTTCTATGAGGTTTAATCACAAGAACCCTATTCTGTACATAACAAGCAGTACCTACTACTTCAGCCCAAAATGAAACAGGCAACTTAGAATCTACTAGCATTGTTCTAGCAGCCTCTATAAGTGTTCTATTTTTCCTTTCTGCTACTCCATTTTGCTGTGGGGTTCTAGCTACACTATATTATCTTTTTATTCCTTTTTCTTTGCAAAATTCATCCATAACTCTATTCTTGAATTCTGTCCCATTGTCACATCTAATTACTTTTACTTTCTTATCTATTTGGTTTTCTATTCCTGTAATATAGGACTTAAGGATCTCACTTGTTTCATCCTTAGTTCTTAAAAAGAAAACCCAAGAGAATCTACTGTAATCATCAGTAACTACAAGACAATATCTTTTACCATTCAAGCTATTCACAGAATTAGGACCAAAGAGGTCCATATGAAGCATGTATAAAGCTTGAGAAATTGAGTTATGGGTCTTGGGCTTACAAGAAGCTCTATGTTGTTTGCCTTTTAGACAATCAACACAGGTTTTGTCATTTTGAAAAATCTTTTTGGGTAAACCTCTAACCAAATCATATTTTGCAATTGTATTGATTGTTTTAAAGTTTACATGACCAAGTCTTCTATGTCAAAGCATAGATTCATCCAATGAGGCTTTTGCTACTAGACAGGTTAAACTCTCTTTAGGAACAATGTTCTTTAAATCAACAATGTACATATTGTTCTTTCTAGGGATTTTAAGAAGAATCTGACTTTCATCAGGAATTTTAAAATCAGGAGAAAGTACAATGCATTCAGTGTCAGTAAAAAGAACATTGTTCGTTGTGTCACACATTTGTGAGACACTTAAGAGATTAAACTGTAGTTCTTTCACAAAGTACACATTTTCAAAATCTAATTTACTGGTTTTAATTGTACCTTTACCAGTAATCTTTCCTTTGATTCCTCCCCCAAAGGTAACATATCCTCCATCAAATGATTTGAAGTCTGTGAGGTAAGACATGTTGCCTGTCATGTGCCTTGAACATCCACTATCTACATATCCTTGATCTGTAATATCATTTGAATGTTCCTGCACATGTATACACATATTAGTTTCCTTGGGGTACCCAAGCCATGACTGACTTGGGTTTGCCTCGTGCATCAATGTAATCAAACCTTTTTAGGACTGTTGATGCACCATTTGATTGGAGTGGTCTCCAAATCCAACATGCTGAGGACTTAACAACATTTTCATTTTTAATACATGTTGTGGTTTTTGGTCTAACAGTACCAAATTTGGCAGTACCATTTGGTCTAGCAGGACCATATGGCCTAGCAGGACCTTTTGGTTTTGGTCTCCAGTCTTGTGTTTTAACCACAAAATTCCTTTCAATACGACTTTCACAACTTTTGGTGCATGTTTGAAAGTATTACTTGCACCCTTAGTAGTGAATTTTGGGTAAACAGACTCATTTGGTCTAACATTATGATTGACTTTTGGTGTGTTAGATTTCACAAAACCTTTTCTGGGGTTTGTTTTATTTGTTTTAGACTTTGATGTACTCCCAGAAACCCAATTGTTACAATAAGCATGAGTATGATTAAAACTACCACAGTAATAACATGCTTTATTGTACAAAACAAAGTTATCACCAAGTTGATGTGACTTAAGATTGTTCCAATTTCTCTGACTACCTCTAGGTTTGCTATTACATTTAGCACAACATTCAACTGTTTTTAGAACAACTTTAGTCTTTGTGATACTTTCTACACTTTTAGGACTGATTGGTCCTAATTTGTTTCCTTTCTTAGAAACAGTCTCTTTTCTATTCTCATCAGATGTACAACCTTCAATAGTTGTAACATCTGAGCTCTTATCAGTGAGCACCTTTTCTTTGGAGAGTGAAGTATCACTTGTACTATTTTCTACAGGTTTTACTTTTTCTAGTGGTTTATTTGTGAGTTCATGTAAACCTGATTCAGCAAGATCTAAACCTGAGGGACAGGGAATTCCTCTGTAAGGAGGTGGACATGTGTTGTATCCAATCCCAGATTTGATTTTCTTGTTCATTTGGTTCTCAAATATACTTTTAGTACACTCAGAAGCATTTTCTAATGTTGTAACAGTTAGTTGAATATTATCTTTTGCTTGTTTCACTTTAGCAAACTCAGTTCTTAACAGGTTTATTTCAGCATCTTTAAGAAGTATGTCTCTATTAAGAATAGCTTTTGTGTCAGAAAAGGTGAGTTCATTTTCTCTAAAGTGAATTATCTGTTTTTCAAGTTTGGACATACCACACTTATGATTAACTAGGTCTTGATGAGTTTTTCTTTCTTCTACTTTCAGTTCATCATAAAGTTTTCTTAAGATTTCTAGTTCTTTAAAAACTTCACAAGTAGCAGAACATTTAGTAATTTGTACCTCAGGATTGGAGAGAGCCATTAAAGCTATTTCATTTGAGGATGACTCTTCTTCACCCATAAAGCTCCAATCAAAACCCAGCCCATCAATAGCTACCATAGCTTTTGTTTCAGTGATGTCCACTTCCTTGCTCTTGTTCTCATTGTTTCCCCTGTTCTTGTTCTCAAAACCTCTTCCCTTTTCACCATGCTTCTTTGGTCTTCTACATTCTCTTGAGTAATGACCCTTCATGTGGCAGTTGTAGCACTCCACTTTAGACTTGTCATACCCAGCAGGTTCATTGCCATTGATGACAATCTTCTTTCCAGTCCTCATCAAATATTTCTTAGCCCTCATGCTAAGAAGTGAAAGCTGCCATTTTATGTCCATTTCTTCAAGATCATCATCACTGATCTCTTGAAGATCTTCAAAGGTTAATGTGGAACCATTGTGTTGTGATGTTAGGAAAGCACAACCAATTGTTTCATCTAAAATGGTTTTGGTACTGCTGGAAGTACTGGCAGTACCAAAATTTGTGTTGGCAATACCTTTTTCTCCACCATCTTTTTCTTCATCAACTTTCTTGGAAGTACCATGAGATGACATAAATGCCATATTTCCTGAGCTTGAACTAGTAGATTTCTTTAGTTCATGCTCTACTATTTTGAAGTTGCTGTAAATATCATTGAGACTCATAGAATCAATATCTGGTTTGTTTTTCCAGACAATGACATGCATGGCCCATTCAGAGGGTAGACTTCTAAGGAATTTGGAGTTTAAGTCTTCTTGAGATATTATCACTTCATGAATGGCTAACTGACTAGAAAGCTTTTGTAGTCTATTGAACATGTTGTCCAAAGACTCATTTGGTGTGGCTGAAAAGTTTTCAAACTGTTGTTTTAAAAGTGTTTTCTGGGTTTTCTTGGTGGCATCATTACCACCAAATCTAGCCACAATAGCTTGAAAAAGGGTTTTAGCACACTTGTATTTGTTAAAGATTAAAAGCTGGTCATTTGGAATAGACATGAGAAGCATACTCCTGGCTTTAAGATCATTTCTCTTTTGAATTCTTTCTTCAGCTGTTATTGGGTTTACTTGCACAGTTGTGACAAGTGCATCATTTACTGTGGAGGTGGTGGTTACTGGTTTAAATGAGTTTCCTTCTTCAATAATCTCCCAAAGTGCATAGTCTTGCACTTGGAAGTATTGTTCAACCCTCAGTCTCCACATCTCAAACTCATTCTGTTTGAGTAATGGAAGTTTTGCAGCCACATTGGTTTGAATGTGCTCAACATCCTTTTTTGCTTTGTTCTTTTATGTCGTAAATATCAGCCTTGCTCTGATACCACTTGTGGAAGGATTCTGTTGATTTGTGCAAACACTTGGGATGTTATTCTCAGTAATGTGTTTAGGATATTTATGAATGAATGTGAGTTAGCACGCGGAATTTACTAAAACACACTAAAGGAACAAAGGTGGTGAATAAGTAAATGAGAATGAACACAAAACGATTCAATATTATTGATGAAATAATACGGGTGATCTAAACTATCACCAGGATTATAAGTGTAACCTTGAATCTTTGATACGTGAAAGGGTTTAAAGATGGAAGTTATGCATGGAAAACTATGGGAAAGATGTGTCTAAGAAGGTGTCTTAAGGGTTCCTTTTATAGTATAAGGAGCCCTTATTACAAGTGGTCAAGTTGCTTAATATAATATATTAGAGGTTTATCTTATCCTAATATTACACCTTTCAAGGTAAAACACTCCATTATATCTACTGATACTTCTGTACTACTTCTACTTAACGTATAACTTTGTACAAAGACTAATAATACAACTAAATATCTCTAAATAAAATATAACAACTTGTCATAAATACTGGCAGGACCTTCTTTAACTAGCAGTACCTTCTTACCCGGAAGGTACTGTTAGTATATCTTCAACATCAGCAAAACTGAAGAGGCAGGCTTAATTATCAACTAGCAGGCTCTTCTGGCAAACTCTTTACTTTGTGCATTTTATTCCCAACACACAACGAATTGCAATGCAACGTTTTTGTGTCGCTAAGACTAAATCATCATCTTCTTCATCCCGAACATTTTCCTTTGTATCACAAACTGAATTCGGTGAAAGAAATACAAAGGAATCGATTTTTTCACCTAATATGAACTTCCACTTGAAAAAGTAACCATTATCAGCATCATTAACGGAAGGAGGAAGCTCAATATGTAAAGACTTGAGTCCTTTAAAGCTGAGCAAAGACTTAAAACCAGACAGAAGGGAATCACTAGATTCATCCAAGGTATTGGAATCGGAACTGAGATTTTCTATGAGAGGGACATTTAAAAATATGGTGTCGACACGAAGGACAATCTGGTTGAATCGTTTGCAAACGAGTTTGCAAAGGCATAGGGCTTTCAAATCAATTACTTTGCGTAAAATTAGAAGAACCATTTCGTCTGGTAAATTACTGAATGAAGAACTATCACCAGATTCGTCACGTTCAGTTTTCATAAATGAGAGCATTGTGTAGCCTCGCCTGCATCAAAACAGATGATAGGAATTGATATAAAGTGTTTCTAGATAGTATTTGGTAGATCTCTCCCACGTAAATTTGCATTTACAAAGAATAAAAGTATGAAACACAATCTCATGAGAATTGTTATGATACATACTGTCACACAGACTAATTTATACTATTGACCCATAAATCAGCAAATAACCAAAAACAGAACTCGTTAATCAGTTACAAAGCACAATACAAAACACCCCAACCATTCAACAAAGACAGAGTCCTTTTGAAATATCAGATAGTTTGAAACATGACTTATATGTATCTGTATCCAAATAAGAAACTGAGTTTGGTCTCCATAAAAAATAAACGATTAAAAAATTTATATAACTATATCACTATTATTAAGTTGAAAGATACATTAACGAATAAATGTTTAGAATAAAAATACGACAAAGACGTTCATTTAACATCCTATGTAGAACTGTGGTAAAGGTGGGAATCCCAACTCCTAAGGTTAGTGAAAGTGCTGCTCATATTTTGAAATATGAAATACACTATTACACATCAAACACGTGTGGTGTGGAGTTAAGGGGTTTTCCACTAAGTAACATATCAACTAAACAACATGTGTCATGCGTCTCATTCATTTAACATATATTCCTGATATGGGGAGTATATATGTGTTTTGACATTTCGATGTAAGTAACCCATAATTGGTTTATGCAAAAAAAAATATAAATAAATAAATAAATAAATAAATAAATAAATAAATAAATAAATAAAAGGACAAATAGCCCAAAAAGGTAACATAAGATGCAAAAAACACCAATAAGGACACTGGCAGTCATGCTTCCGAAAACATCCATACCTCTGAAATCCACCAATAATATCATTTCACCTCATTCATACTTTTTCCATACCTCCCAACCCCATTTTAGTGGCAATCATGCCTTTTTCATACCTCCCAACTTTTTTTTTTTTTTAATTAATTAAATTAAACAATTTAATTAAAACATAAATATTTCATTAATAACTAAAATAAAATTACATAATACTTTAAAAAAAAACATAACTAAAAGAAAATTACATTATTAAAAAAAAATGAAATAACTAATCATCGAGATATGTTAAGTTTTGAGCATCTACGTGGTCCGTAAGATCATATAGGAGTCGGTAATGCATTTGTTCGTCGATTAACTCCGGTAATACAGTATCGTCATAAACTGGCGCGACTGGCGGATCCATTATATGAACCGGTGATATTGCCATCCCATCGTCTTTTAAAATCATATTGTGAAATATGATACACGTATAAACGATTTGTCGAATCTTTTCAACCGACATTGCCCGGAGAGGACGAGCAAGAATCATCCACTTATTTTTAAGATGACCAAAAGCTCGCTCGATATCTTTTCTTGCAGACTCTTGTAGCCTTTTAAATCTCTTTTCATTCAATTCAACCGGATGCTTGTATGCTTTAACAAACGTTGACCATGTAGGATAGATTCCATCGGTAAGATAATAACCACGTTTGTAAAACCGTCCATTTACATGAAATGAACTGTTTGCCGCCGTTCCGTTTCACTCCGTAAGATACAATGGTGACTGATTCAAAACATTGATATCGTTGTTTGCACCGGGAGGACCAAAAAACGAATGCCAAATCCACAAATCGTAAGAAGCGACGGCTTCAAGCATAATAGTTGGGTATTGATGATCACCTTGCTTATATTGACCTTTCAAATGTCTAGGACAATTACGCCAATGGAAATGGGTACAATCAATGCTACCAAGCATTCCAGGAATGTGATGTTGATCTTCATGGAACTCGTATAAGCGTGCAATGTCATGAGATGTAGGCCTACGTAAGAACTCTCGACCATATAATTGAATAATCGCTTGGCAAAAATGATCAAGGCATTCTCCTATAAAAAAATATATATAACGCTAACTTTATAAAAAAATAAATAACAATAACATAAAAAATATATATATAACGCTAACTTTATAAAAAAATTAATAACAATAACATAAAAAATATATATATAACGCTAACTTATAAAAAAAATTAATAACAATAAGTTAAAAAAATATTTCACCTGACGTTCGGCGCGCCATGTTTAAATAGTCATCAAATCTATCTGGAGGTTCACCCGTTGCGAGTTGCCTAATGGCCGATGTGCATTTTTGTAATGCCGTGAAACTTTTTTTCCCCCTCGCATCTAAGCCCTCTTGAAACCATTCGAAATTCGCTTCAACATCACCAACAACTCTTAAAAACAAGCTTTTATTCATACGAAACCGTTCACGAAAACGTTCGTCGTTAAACTTTGGACGTTCAACGAAATAATCATTCATAAGGGTTCGTAAAGCTTGTTCACGAAAACGAGTTACATACTCCCGACTTTCGGTAGAGCTTGCCGTGTCGTCAATTGCATCGTACGCGGCTAATAAGGTTTCTAGGGTGCTACCGGATGGCACTAGTTCGGACAATTCGTCGGGGGAACTCACTAATGATTCGGACGAAGAAGAAGACATTGTAAGAATATGTGAATTTTGTATATGTGAATTGGATTATTTATGATAAAAATGTATGTGTTTGTTGAATATATATAGGGGATTTTTTTTTTTTTTTTTTTTTCGGCCCAATACACGCTCCAACCCTCCCAACGTCTATTTCATTTAAAGCATCAACGGTAACATTTGCATTGGAATTGCCATGCTTCGGAGGCAAAAATTGCCACTCAACCTTTGCCGATAGCCATGCCGGTGGGGTGGCGGCGGTGTTTGCCGCCGGCATGGGCTTGCCGGTGAGGCATGCCGCCCCCACTGCCACCCTTCTAAGGGAACCTGATAATTCACCACTCCTAAAAAGGATTGAGAAATCAAATTTTTTACAAAAAGGGGAATATCATAACTAGTTTGTGACATTTAAGGGTATATATACTAGATACGAGATTTTTACTTCGTTACTTTTTACTTGGATATTATATGTGTATAAAACAATTAGGACGTGACATATTGCAACATAAAAAAATCATGTTATTCGTACGTAATATACATAGGGACATTTGAAAAAAGATGCTTCAAAATACACCTGTAATTTTATGTATGAATGTAAGATACGTAATAGACGTAATATACATGTACTTAACGTAAGATACATAATATACATAGGGAAATTTGAAAGTTGAATATATCCTTGTAAAACAGGTGTATCACGCGCCATTTCCTCATATAAAAAGTCGACTACATCCCTGCAATAGTTTGCTCTACTGTAAGATAGTTGTTTGATCTCTTGGATTTTTAGTTTTGGTTTTTATCAACCCCTGGAAAATCAATACCTTCTTAAAGAGATGGTCCTGGAAATGAGTAACCCCATAAGTTTATGTCACGTCGTTTTTTTTTTTTTCTTTTTTTTTTTTTTTTTTTTTTTTGAAAAAAAGCTAGAATTATATAAAGGAACCTCCAAAAGGAGGCAAAAAATAGAAGTTTATGTCACGTCTACAATATCAAACCAAAGTTTAACGGGGTAAAAATCCCGTATCAAGTTAATATACCCCTAAACGTCACCAACTAGTTATTCTATTCCTCTTTTTGTCAAAATTTTGATTTCTCAATCCTTTTTAGGGAGAAACTACGAGGTTTGCCTTATTGGCAAAGTTTGCATCTTACGCTACCTTTCTCGGCAATTTGCCTTAAAATAAACTATGCCCAGTTTTCCTTTTTAAAACATGTATTCATACAAATGCAACTCTACAGTACATAAAGAGAAGACACTATTAGTCATACAACAGATGTTAAATTCACCCAACAAGAATACATATATTTTCTCACATAACACGCTCTTAAACACATTAGAACTTTCATAAATATAACGTCCAATGTCTATCTTATAAATGAACAACAATACTATTTCTCCAAAAGGTTTAAACCTGTGCACGGTACGTGCACCCCTTTTGGATCTAGCCCAAAATGAGCACTTGTTCCAATGACTACCTATTTCTCCAAAATTGACCGGTCAACTTGACGTTTGCGATGGGGGAGTGACATCCAATACTATATTACTTCAACTTAGGGTGTGTTTGTTTCATTAAGATGTTTTGGGTCTGAATCTAACTACCACATCTTACTATAAGCTAATCACTAGCCCTAAGTTTGAATGCCATTTACAACACATTTTTGGGCCAACTTAGGGCTAGTGATTAGTCAGATTCAGACCTAAAACATCTTAATGAAACAAACACACCCGAAGTAAGATAAGTCTCCCACCTCTTACTGAGTAACACCTCTTACTGAGTAAGATGTTATATGTCTAACCAGATCTTACTCAAAAGAAAAAAAACAAACATAAATGTCTCAGCACCTCTAACTCAACAAGTTTTCAAAAAAACAAACAAACCCTTAGTTATAATTCCACAAGCATAGCTCAAACATTCCCAAAAAACAAAACCTCCAAAATTCTACATATTATGGTTTCTTGGTCTTCAACTAATACAAAATTTAACATCAATCTAACATGAATATTTTACCAGTAACTATAATTGAATAATCATCAACAATAAATTAAAAAAGGTTACCTCAGAAAATTGTGAGTGACTCACTAGTTAGTCTCCATCTCCCTGTAATTTTTCTGCTTTCATTCACAAATGAGACCAGAATTTAGACTTTTATGTGGTGGGTCAAACAGAATTTGGGCCTATTCGGAATTCGTTGGCCCACTGAACCTTCGTTTGGATTGTTTGGCTTGAACTGATACGTTTAAATGATACAGTACTGCTAGAGTACTAGGTAGTCTAGTAGTATTATATCATTTAAACGTATCAGTTCAAACCAAACAATCCAAACCAGGTGTGTTCATGGTTCGGTTAATAAACCGAAAATTGAACCGAAAAAAATCAAACCAAACTTATAACCAAACCGAATTTGTCAAAACCAAACCGAATTAAAAATTCGGTTTTCAGTTTGGATATGAGTTTGACTATCTGAACCGAAAACCAAATATATATATATATATATATATATATATATATATATATATATATATATATATATATATATATATATATATATATATATATATATATATATATATATAAATGTCCATTAAAATTTTATACTAATATAAAAAACACTTTTTATACTTGAAATATTTTTTTCCCAAAAATATATATAATTAAAATTAAAAATATATATAAATAGTGTAATTCAAGTACAAATTTCGGTTTTCGGTTTTGACCCATAAATGAACCGAACTTCGGTTCGGTTATAGATATTTTCGGTTCGGTTTGGTTTTCGTTTATGACCCAAAAAAAATTTTAACCGAACAACCCGAACCGTGAACACCCCTAGAACCGATGAACACCCCTACTAGGTAGGGGTGTTCACGGTTCGGGTAATAAACCGAAAACCGAACCGAACCGTACTGAAAAAAAAACCGAACCGAACATATAACCGAAAATTTGTTAAAACCGAACCGAACCGAATTAAAAATTCGGTTTTCCGTTTGGATATGGGTTTGACTATCTGAACTGAAAACTGAACCGAAAACCGAATTTATATAAATATATATACTTTTTTATATATTTATATTATTTTATATATAAAAAATGTCTATTAAAATTTTACACTAATATAAAAAACACTTTTTTATGCTTGAAATATTTTTTTTGCCAAAAATATATATAATTAAATTTAAAAAATATATAAATAGTGTAATTCAAGTACAAATTTCGGTTTTCGGTTTTGACCCATAACCGAACCGAACTTCGGTTTGGTTCTCAGTTCGATTCGGTCATAGATATTTTAGGCTCGGTTCGGTTTTCGGTTATGACCCAAAAATTTTTTTTAACCGAACAACCCGAACCGAATAAACCGATTAACTGATAACCGAACCGATGAACACCCCTAGTTACTAGGCTCAAAAACTTATTTCCATGTTTGTTTTTGCAAATGATAAGTTATTGAGGTTACTAAATATATTACTCAGTAGTAATTTTAAAAAATGGATGATTTGTTTTAGGCTTAACTTGAGATGAGATCAATATACAACTCATATTTATCATAGAACCAATGAAACAATCATAGCCAACCATTTTTATTTTCTACATTTAAAAAAAAAAAACAATATATTTTGCAAACGGTAAATATTCAAGCTAAAAAAAAATATCATCACGACGAGAATTAAATCATCTTTCTATAGATATGCATTGTTATATACTTTCGACGATTTTTTTTTTTTTTTTTTTTTTTTTTTTTAATTTTCGCCCAGAAAAATCATCGTAAACAATCACATATAATCATATGTGATTTGTAAAAATCATATATGATTGGTAAAAATCATATATGATTTGATTTTAACGAATCACATATGAACTTTACAAATTATATATGGTTTTTCTGGGCGAAAATTTTGAAAAAAAAAAAAAAAAAATCATCGAAAAAAAAAGTTCGTTGAAAGTATATAACAATGCATGTGTATAGAAAGATAATTTAATTCTCGTCGCGATGGTATTTTTTCGCGTAACGATTTACGGTTTGCGAGATATTTAATTTTTAAAAAAATGGTGAAAATTTATTTATTTTATTTTGATAAAAAAAAAATGAGTGGCTAAAATTGTTTGATTGGGTTCTATAGTAAAAATTGGTTATACATGGATGTTTTGGCAACTCAATAATTCTTATTTTACATACCAAACTTTTTTTGCACACTAAATGACTCATCCTTACCATCCATTTAAAATGAAATCAATTATTGAGATTAAAAGTATTTTAACATTTTACATATTTTTTATAATTTAAATATTTCATGAACCATTAATCATTAGACAAAACAAATTATACGGTCACAACCAGCATTTAATTATCTATCTATAGACGGGCATTTTTTTTTTTTTTTTGGAACAACGGTTTTATTAAAAAACTAGCAAGGAGCTAGAATTACACGACAATAAGATAAGGATTCTTGAGTCAATCGTTCCAACTAAACGAGGTTTTACATCTAAATCTACACCAATTAAACGAACTAGAAACAATATCATCAAACAATACCGCCTTTGAAGGAGCTTTGCTGTCAAAAAGAGTCTAGTTACGGAACGACCAAAGAAACCACCACATTGCATAGAACACTCCTTCAAGCATCAATTTAATCTTAGCCGAGTGACGTAAGGACACCATCCAAGTCAACCAATCCTCGTAAGAGTTAACATCCTCGTAAGAGTCGTCCCACCATTGCGCAATCTTACTACAAATCTAAGAGGCCAAACAACAATTAAAGAACAAATGACTAGATGTTTCAGCCCCTTTGTCACAAATTGGACACAGAAGAGATCTGATATCTATACCACGACGTGAAATATTAAATCTAGTAGGAAGAGCGTCCAACTTGACTTTCCAGGCAAAAATATTCACTTTGATAGGCATACACTTCACCCACCTCGTCATAGAAGACACATTCGGCGAACGATATTCATCAATCGCCTTCCTTATCGAAGCCACAGAATATACATCAGAATTATCAAGCAACCAAACATACTTATCAGCCTGAGGAACTAAGCTAACTTCACAAATCACCTCGGAGACAGCATCATACTGGGATTGTTCCCTTCCTCCCCTAACATTATGACGCAACGAATACTCCAAGCTATTATCACGAACACTCACCTTTTTGCATTTATCTAAAGCATAAATCCGAGGGAACTTGTCTTTAAGAATACCATCATCGCACCATTTATCCTCCCAAAACCGAACCATATTACCATCTCCTAATTTCAGCCTCAAAAACTCAAAAAATCTACACCATGTTCTTTAAGAATCCTAACTTCGTTCACTATATTCAACCAACAAGAACGATGTCCATTACGCAATTCCTTACCCACACCACCATTATCATCATGAATAGCTTTCACGACTCTCGACCAAAGTGAATCTTAATTAGAAAAAAATATCCACATCCATTTTAACATAAGACCACGATTTAACGCATAAAGACTAGCAACACCAAGACCCCCTTTTTCTTTCGCAGAAACAACACTACTCTATTTAATCCATGAAGCTTTATGACTGTTACGATCATGTCCGTTAAAGAAATGACTACGAATAGATTCCAATTCGTGGAGAACACGTTTCAGAACTCTATAGATAGACATGTGGAAAATAGGGATAGAGCCAAGAACCGACTTCAGCAACGTAAATCTGCCTCCTATAGAAAGAACTTTCATTTTCCACTTAGATAGTCGAGCTTTAACCTTATCGAAAACCTCCTGCCACGCATCAACTGTTGATCCCAGTTGAGCAAACGATCTTATATAGAAGTTTACTTAAAGTAAACACTTAAGCTTGAATGCGGAATGTAAAAGCTTAACTTAAGAAGAATAATTCTCTATCAACACTTCAATATTATTAATACGAGCACTCAATAATGCTAGGGTTTTACAACCTTGAAGTGTAAACGAAAACTAAACAATACGTACATAATCTAACCCTAGGATCCTCCTTTTATAGGCCAAGGAGTCCTACTAGGTTTACAATAACTTTCTAATCAAGATAAGAATATTCTAGACTTATAAGATATACATTCAATCTATTCTATAATTATCTACTACGAATACATGCTTATCTCTCCAGCAGCAGTTTCCTTTAGCAACATTTTCCTTAGCAGCACTTTGTCATCAGCAGCAGAATCATTTACTCTAGCAGCAGTTTCATCGTAGCAGCAGTTTCACTCAGCAGCAGAACTCAAAACCCAACCATCCTCCCCTAAACTTAATATTTATTTCTAAATCATTAAGTTTCTTCAAAGCTCATCTAAACATCAGGAGGATGCTTCCAAACACTCAAGTCTTGAGATGTCTGTTGATCAAGTATCTTTTTATACTTTGACAGCAAATTGAATGCTTGATCATCAGTATCATAGTCTTTCTGCAAGTTGAGTAATCCAGCACCATTAACCATCTGATTGACAGTATTCCAGTATCTTACCACTGGGTAATCCTTTTCAGCTAGCATATACAAAGTAATTGGTCTAATTTCTAGCATATGAACTCCAGAATCTTGAAAGAGTCTCCATTTTCTTACTTTGTATTGTACTATCTCTGTCCACTCAGAATCATCCATTGAAGGTTCATACATAAGTTTTAGAGCTCTCCACAGAATATTATCAGACATAGTTATGATATGATCAATTTGATCTTTCTCATACTTTTTACCATCAAACTTCTCAGCTCCAAACTTTGCTTTGTACAACTTCCATAAGTCATCAACATCCTCTCTATCAAAGTAGTGTAGCATCTGTTGAAATCTAAGAAACCTGTGAGTCTTACCATCAGATCTCTTAACATCATGAAATGATCCAATGTTAGTATCATATCCTGTAGTTACTTTGATAATAGGATATTTGATTCCTAATGGTTTGGCATCAACTACTTCAGGATCTTCCATCTTGCCAACCATGGTGTAAACCTTCAATTGTTCTTTTAAATGCTTAAGAGGAATATGATCACAATCATTCTTGAATTCATCTCCTTCTGGCTTAGAACTGCTTTCTCCCTCTGTTTTTCTCTTCTTCTTTGCAAATGATTTTTGAACCACACATTTTCTTTTAACACTTTGCACAGAAGAAGTAGTCTTAACTGCATCATCAAGCTGCTTAACAACATCTGCTTCTTGAACATGCTCTGCTTCAACTACTTTTTCAGGTACCAACTTCTTATTCATCTGAGCAATATGTTTCAAGTCTTCAGCACAACCCATAGGATAAAAGGTATCTGTTTGTCTTTTAGCCTCTTGATACAAGTCATAAACCTCTTGATCAGACTTAGGTTTTAACTGCACCAATTTCCATCCTTTCATATTCTTTAGATATCTTTCATACTCTTTTCTTTGTTGTAATGAAGTTGGACCTCTAAGTGCCTTTTTCTTCTTTCTAGCAGCAGCATCTTCTTTCTTTTTCTTAGCTGTGAACTTACTTAACCAAGATCTCACATCAAAAGTCTGATCTTCATTATCATCAATCTTGATCATCTTGTTGAGTTCAATATCAGCCTCTATTCTTATCTTCTCATCCACCCATTCCTCATACCTCCTTAAATCTTATGTCTCCTTTTCAATCTTTTCCTTTTCTTTCTGAGCCAGCTGTAGTTCTTCTTGATCAATCATCTCTTGTGCTTTTAAAGCAGCAGCTGAGTCATATTTAAGTTGTAGTTCCTTAGGCCACAGATGAAAAGGTAGTACAGAGTAATCAAACCCCTTATACATCCATTGAGGTTCTTCAATTTGCTTGCCCTTTCCTTTGTCAGTAGATGATGATATTATCTTCTTTGGTTGAGCAGCAGGTTCTCTAATTACAACTCCTTTTAGAGGTAAACTTGGTGTTGATGATGTGGTTATTATTGTAGGTTGTTGTGGTAGTGATGGTGTTGGTAGTGGTGTATGTTTTGAAGATGATTCATATGGAACTTCTGAAGTCTTCTTACTTAACAAAACCATTGCTTCAGCAGCAGCATTAACACTAGACCCAGCAACAGAGTCTTGTGCATCAGCAGAAGTCACTTTTTCACTAGCAGCAGGATCAGCAGGATCCTTAGCAGCAGAATCATGAGCAGCAGTAGAGTCATTAGTCTTATCAGCAATAGCAGCATTTTCAAGCTCTTTCACCATTGAATCCCCCAAAGTCTTTAAGGCTTCACCCATTACCCCTGTTGCCTTCACTAATTGCTCAGGCTCCAAAGTCTTGAGTTTTTCCACCACCTTTTCTTGAGTAGCAATCACTTTTTCCATTACCACCTCATTCCCTGATTGATCAGCAACCACAAAATTCTCAGCATCCTCAGGACTTTCCACATCCGTATCTCCAGTCACTGGAACCTCCCCTGAAGCCATTTCTTCATTCATAACCTGAGCACTTTCAACCCTCTTTAAATTTGCCTCCCCTGAACCCATCACATCTTTATTCCTCCCCTGTTTGGAAGCATCATCCTCTTCCAAATGTGTAGAGAGTTCAGGTGAACTAATAACTTGAGAAGTGCCCACGTTCTTTAGCCTTTTCAATGAGGTTGAAGTTGTTGATTTCTTAAATTTCTTAATTTGTTTCTTCAATGTTGTGATTATCTTGCCTTGACTTGCAACCTCTGTAGACAGAGTAAGAACCTTATCTTCCAAAGTATTACACTTCAACCCCAAATTGGTACAAGTAACCGTCAATTCCTGAATGAGTTGCATAGTAGTCTCATCACTTCGACCTATGTTACCTGGTCCGAGAGGTGAATCATGGACATTGTCATCATGTACAAGATTTTCCGTCAATTCATTGGTCACTGGCCTGTCCTCATCACTTCGACCTGTGTAACCTGGTCCGAGAGGTGAATCTTGGGACATAAACTCAATATCAAACCTAGTTTGATCATCTGAGCCCCCTATATTTTCCATTTGGCTAGGGTTACCATCCTGAGAAGTAGATTCAGAAGAAACCTTTTCTCTAGATGTTGCCTTGGATTGGGTCTTATTTATGTTATCACTATCCTGCTCTGCTGCAAAGCTAGAAGCAGTAGTGACAGCCCTCACCAACATGTCCCCTCCATCAACTAGGACAGGGTTAGATTGTGTAAGAAGGATGTGATGGGGAGCTTAAGGAGTGAATTCAAATTTGAATTGGGAATGTGATGAAATGAGTTGGCTAGTGTGTGAGGGAAGGAAAGGGTTGTGCAAGGAGTGTGTGTAATTTGAATTTGAAGCGAGGAAGAAAGTGTAAGAGAGTGAGTTGTATGGATGGGATTGTGAAGTGATATGGAGCCTATATGTTGAGATTCTAATTAAAATTTGAATGTTGGAGGTGAGGAAGTGAGGTGGATTGTGAGGAAGGTTTATTTGTTTTGAAATGAAGGGTTTGATGAAGAAGGTGATGAGGTGGTGAATTCTAAGTGGTTGGATTGGAATGTTAAGAAGTGAATGTTTGGAAGATATGGTGTAGGTATGTAGGAGACAAGAAGTACATGTAAGTACTAAAGGTGTAAGGGAATATTAAGAGAATGTTGGGGGACAAGATTTGGAAAGATTTTGAAATGGTTGGAGGATTAGTTTGGTGTAGGGAATAATCAAAGGATTGATTATGACTTAATCATAATGTCATTAAGAAAGAAAAGAATTGACAAAGATGATTATGGGTTTAGAAAATCAAAGGTTACTCATGATCTCAAGTAACTCAACGTCGAGTATTCATAATCTCATAATACGTGAATTTCTACGACTCGGCGTAATCAATAATCATCTTGATTCAAACAAGCTAAGTGCTTTGCATCATCGTAAAGCATATCTCATAACGGGAAAGGATGCGTTTACGCAAAGGGACCTTTGACTCAGTTTGACGAATATGGGAGTAAACCCGTTATGTGATTAGAGAAGACGTAAACACGGATTATGGCCTTATGAATACTTTCACTTGATGTCACGTGAAATATATAAGCTTCCTAGGTTTAGAAAGGCCTTGGCTAGAGGCGTTTATCAAAATACTTGGGTTGGCGTTTTGCCAAAAACGGGAGGTTGTAAATTTGGATCCCTCTAATTCTAAAATTCGTTTCGAGTGTTCCCTATGAAGCACATAACACATTCATACCTGTATTGAAGGATCCATATTTTTCAAAATTCATCCCGATCAATATTGTGGGCTGGCACGTCGGAGCGCCGGCAGCGCGCCAGGCCCAATTATTGAGTTGGGAGAATTTTGGCTAACGTTTGTGATTTTATGTGTTGTCCCAACAATATCAAAAATTCATATAATTCATCAATATATAAGCATAAATGCATCGATAACATGCATAAAAATATATATATAAAAGGAGCGTTATCAGTGGCCACTCTTGACTAATTACTTTAACCGTTTAAAAACGTGTTAGGCCACAAAGCTAAAAGCCGATTCTAAGCAACGCTCGAGATTATATATGTTTATCCTTTTAGGCTCTCACGCGTTCCACACTTGAGATTAAATTACGTCAATTCAATCGCGGCTATAAAGAAGAGAGTGTGGGATGCGTGGATTTTGTGTGCTATGACTAATTACGTCGTGTGTTTTGTAGTGCCATGGCTAAATAGTTCTCGACTAAATTGTTTTGCCCTTACATTTTTGTTACTGGGTTTTATAAGATCAAGTCAAATAACTTGATTCTAATTTAAATGATGGGAATGGGATGATGTTGTGTTAAAAAGTGTGTTGGTATTCATATTATTGTATGATTCTATATTGTTCCGTATGTTTTTGGTATTTATATTAATTTTAGGATTTTGTTGGCGGAAAATGAATTGCGTAAATGTGTTATGTTGATTAAATGTGACGAAAAAGAGTGTTGGTGGAGGTGTATTGGGATTAAATAGTGTACACCAACGGGTATTTTATATTGCAACAGGTATTTTTGAAATAAAACAGGGTCAGCACATACGTCAGGTCAGCCACATCTGATAATCACTTCATTTAATACACAACATAGGAGGTTTAGCAATGGCATTACATTTATTAGGAGAAGAAAAAAATGTTACATACTAAAGCAAGCAAAGCATATCAACTTGAATACATTTAAGAACAACTAGACAGTATTCGCGCAATACGGCGGCGGGTACCATGTGATTATATTATGTGTTATTCGGTTGCACGTTTAGTTGTCTTCATGCTTTATAATTAGATATATTAGAGATGGGTAAGTCAAATAATTTTAGTTTGAACAACCAATCGCTTCCTAATAAACTTTCTAATAAACTTCCTGATGTGGATTCTGTAACCTGATTGCAGGTGCTCGATTTGGCTATCTTCCCAGAAGCAGAATATGACCTCCCTATATTTTGTACCAACTCTTTTACCATTGTCAACACAAATATAGTTGTATTGTAAGTATTTGTACAAAATGTTATCTACATTTTTAACGTTACCGGGTGTCAATATGCTATTAGTGACTTAAATTTATAACCCATTGCAGGGACCTTAATGCTTTGTTTGATGTCATGGATGAAACATTACAAGGAGAAGTATTATAAAAGCTTGAATCCTCTTGGCTTGAAGTATACCGAGGTGTGTTGACTTTTGAATGCAGCTTTTACCTTGGGGTGGAAAGCTCACTAGCGAGTATTTGAAATTCTTCTCACCGATAGTCATATGGACCAAGTTTTCTCTAAGCCATGGAAAGCACAATATATTGTTTTCTGCATTCAAAGACTACTATAAGGTATCCGCTTTGTGTTTGGTCCTATAGTATCAATGAAAATAATATAACCAGATAATATTTCAGTTACTTCTTATTACAAATTTGCAGGCATGGCTCAGTTTGATGGATCAGGCAAAAAAAGAAACTGATATTTCTCAAATAGGCTTGAATCAGGAGGCACAACATAGATAAACTTGGAGAGCCCAAAAGGTTTGTCTATCTTTTTTAATTTATTATAAAGCATATTCTATTAATGTCATGTTTAATTTGCTTGATGGTTCGAAGTGTACGTAAGGCATAAAATGCCATCTTTTTGGCTTTACTGATAACAAGTACTGTTTTGACTTCTGACTGCGTATGAATAATTTATCTGTCGCTTAATGTTTTTGTCCCTCAACTCACTGTGAAAACATTGTTGGGTTGGTATAAATGCTTGGCATCAAATTGAATTATAGACTGATACTTTCCATCAAGATATGAACTTTATGGGTATGGGAGTTTTATGGGTCGGCCACCCGACTAGTAACTAGCGATTTTTGCAACCTTGCCATCTATATTATAGACTGATATTGTCCATCAAGATATTTAGAGCGCACACACGTTTGTTATTAAGTTAAAGTTGAGGTTGCAAGTGAAATCAGTCCCCCATGTAAATATATAATAAAGTAACAATTCAGTATTTCTAACATGTTCTTGTTGCTATAATCAGGATCCTGGCTACCATCTTCTCAAAAGATTATTCGGGGAGATTCTTGCAAAGGTATCCAGCACGACTTACTCCATTAAACATAAAGTAGCATGCTTTGACTTTTGAGATCAAATCTTTTCAGTTCTAGTGACCCAACTCTTTTCAGTTCTAATGAATTAACTTAACTAATTGAACAAGACGTGTGACACAAAATTTCATCTAAAAGAATTGAAATTTTTGATATACTAGAATTCTTAGAATTATATTTATATCGATCTATAATTGATATATGGATCATAATCTTAAGTTTACGACATTAATATATGTGGATTTTGTAGAGCATAAGGAAATCAGTGGGAGCTTGACTGGGATAAGCATAGGAACAATAACTAGTGCAAGGTAAGGTAACATGTATGTTTCTTTTAGTTTCTGCATGTGTCTTTTAGATTGTCAATCTTTGTTTCTAATATTTTTGAAAAGAGTTAGTACCATTACTAGTAAATTTCCTTGCTGTTTCTTTGAAATATACACGTTGACATGGATTATAGACAATTTTTATCCCTTGTAGCATGTGATGCAAAACAGGGATGCTTTATTGAAGGGAGAGGATCCTAGTTCCTATACTAATGGTAACTTTTAATTAGCCTTAATTTTGCAGATACTCTCCACCCGTTTCGTGGAAGGGAAAAACGATTGGGTATTTGCATCTTTTATGCCTCTAAATGATCTATATGACCGTAATAAAGGCTACCTAGTGAACAATACATGCTATATCGAAGCTGATGTTGCTGTACGTAACATGACAGATAAATTGTCATATGATTCAAAGCTGGAGACTGGCTTTGTTGGACTTAAGAACCAAGGAGCTATGTTCAAGTAGTCAATTAAGTTAAGCTTGTAGCTATTTCATGTGTTGTTTGCAAGAGTAGTAGAATGTATCAACAGAATATAAGTCGTAATTCAATGGATCTTTTTTATTCAGATCAATAAAATGTTCATTCTGCCATATAAATTTGATGAAGGCTGGAGTTACAGCATAAAAGAATATTATTAATTTTTTTAATTTTTTTCACATAAAGCCATGTTCTTGGATAGAAAACCGGGCTCTATAACATGTAATAGAGCCCGTTTTCAAAACCGGGCTCTATTTGCTTTTCTCATAGAGTCCCTCCCCCTTTGTGCCCTCATGAAAAACCGGGCTCTTTGCACCTTTTTAACCGGGCTCTATGCCCTTTTTTGTAGTTGTGCAACCTGCTTCCTAACAAATTAATTTTGAAATCTTTCCATAATAAGCAAGAAAAAATCTGAATTTTAAGCCTTTCTAATTTTAGAATAGTCTCAATTGCATTATAATGTAATATTGATTATCCTTACAAAGAGATAGAGCATTTTTTTTTTAGCAAAGAGTCAAGAAACCAAACTACAAAGATATAGCAGTTTTTTCCTTTTTTTTGGAATGGCTACAAAGATAGAGCACTAAAAAGATATATTGTTGAACCATTCCACTAGTTATAATGCTCGCGCACGCGCGAGTTTTTTTTTTTTTACTTTTTTGAATCATATATTTTTATTTATTAAAAAACAAATAATTTAATATTTCTTTTGTTTGATTTATGATGTTTAATTATAGCTTTTTATTATTAAAGATAATTATTTAAAAATTTTAATCCTATTGTTAATTGTATCTTATCTATATTTTTTGTATTTATCTTCTACTTGTATTATGGATAAATATAAAATATTACCTAATAAGAAAATAATTTTTTTTAAATAAAATTATTACTAAATAAGGTATGAATCCATTTTTTTGAAATGAAAAATTCCTAATAGGGTTTTGTTTTATTATATAAAAGATACAATAATATGAGAAGTTTTGGAAATACAACTAAAAGAAAAGAGTTTGATATCGTTGAAGATAACGTATTTTCCTATTCTCTTAGCCATGAAAACAGTGGCGGCGATTAGCATGTGCAAGTGGGGCAATTGTACCGGGCTCCTCTTTGTAAGGGCTCCCAATTGAGTATACATTCATTAATATTTATAGTTTTATATATAAACGTTTTGAATTTTTAGTGTCTTTATTAAATATTATCAAAGTTGAACCGGGTAATATATAAAAAATAGAAGACAAACTTTGGTTCACATACAAAAAGAGGGAAAGACTTTGATTATAGAGGCCTCATTTATGATTTCGCACCGAGCCCCCAAATTGATTGAACGGCCCCGCATAAATACCATGCCATTTCTAATTCTACAGATAAGGTGGTTGAGCAATAACAATGAAATACTCACATTTGGTAAAGAGAAATTAAAATAAATAAAATGAAATAGAGAATAAGAATTCAGAGAATAGAATAATATAAATCAGTAGAGAATTTTATTAAATTCTAATGTTTGGTAACAACAAATACTTGACCAAAAAATGAGCAAAAAATTTTCTTTTGATATTTTTTAAATAATATTTTGTTGGATGAGTAAAGCAAATAAAAACAAGACAAAAACTTATATAGCAAAATTAGAAACCGCCTGAAGATTAATTATTTTCAATTAATAAATAGAAGTACATTTGCATTAATTAGAAAAACCTAGACGTCATTATACGAGTGATTGATTTTCTCAATTCGAAAAAATTAAAGGTGAGGACTTACCATCGACAATGGCATCAACAACATATGCAGGTTCCTAATTCTACTCTAGATTTTTTTTTTTTTTTTTTACAACTATTTTTTTCTTGCATCAAAATACACAAATATTTGTTTGTCGATATCACAAGATCTGCAAATACGTATATAGCCATATATAACCACTATCACTAATCACAACCAATATTAAAATTTAATTTTGCATTGATTCATATATATATATATATATATATATATATATATATATATATATATATATATATATATATATATATATATATATATATACTAGCTTATAGACCCGTGGCATCCACGGGATTTTAGAGGGTTTTTGATTAAAAAAAAAGTTATGTACGTAAATAAAGTAAGAAAGAACACTGAACATAAACGCTGTTAATTTTTCTTGTAACGGAACATTAAGTATACGTGACTGAAAGTATAAATACAATGTTTGTAAATGTTTCTGTAATAAACGTTCATTGTCTCTTGAGCTCTAATATGTTTGTCTTGAGAAGCAAATGCATGTAGTGACCTTTCTAACACTTAAACATAAGATCCATTCCGTAAACACCTAACCTAATAAGTATAAAAAAAATATGTAAGTATAAGTGTAAATAAGAAAAAGTGGCACAAAACATGTAATATGTATATTGTACATACTTATTGACCGTTTGATCATAGACCTTGAAGAACTTTTTTATATACAACATTTATAGTAGTTTTTTATAGGTTACCATCCGAATCTGAAGCAACAACTTTCAAACCCTTTTTGTTTATGACACATAGTTTATAGTAGTTTTTGACAGGTTACATCATCGATGTAGTTTATTTCATCGCCCCTTACCAATGTTTCTTCCAACCTACTGAAAAAGAAGTTTTCATCCATAAATGTGACCACCTAATCTAACCAAACAAATAAAACCAATCACTGAGCACTTCGAATAAACCGAAAGGTTGTTCAATAGAATTAACAATTCTATCCAAGGGACATTTAGATTGCTTCAAAATTGAAAGGCTGCATAAGAACTGAATTTCTAACCTTATCGAGCTCATATTTGTTGGATAACAGAAATTTATGCCGGTTCCATCAAAGGTACAATATAGGAGACGTAGTGTTTGGGTAAGCTTATAAAAAGCACAAGTCTTTTTCCAAAAAACAATTTTAAAGGGTTTTAGTCATCTTCTTTTAGTTTTTAATAAGTCATTAAAACAAATACAACAATCATATCATATAGAGCTACAGTGACAAGATATGCTCAAGCTAAAAGAAAGGTTTTTCAAACAAAATCAGCATATTAACCACTTTTGACCCATTATTAACCGTAAGTTCATCAGCTTCCGTTTCTATCATATTTTACTCAAAAGTATTTTTTAATAGGTTCTTAACTATAAGTTGAACATTGGGATATGAATACCACATCGTAAGTGTGTGAGTAAAGTAAGAAAAAACAACGAAGGTATAGATTTTGTATTGTTTTTAATGGAATAATATGTAAAAAGTGAAAGTTACAATAAAGAAATATAGTTGCAACTATTAATCTAATAAACGTCAATGCACACCGGCCACGATCTTCATGGTCTTGAAAAGCAAATGTATGTAGTGAGTAATTATTAAGTAATTAGCTAATGAACATTTCTTGAGCACCTAAGTAAATGATTTTGAGTTGCTACATATAATATAAAGCAACTTCATTGTGAGGATTTTAGAATCAAACCAACAAAACCTCATTTGTAAACTAATATTCTAAATGTGTAACACAATTGTTGTTATCAAGTCATTAGGTTGACATGGATATGCACTCTCTCATGTGTCGTGTGTTTATAAGTGACTGCTATAGTAATACTTTAAAGTTGTACAATGTCTAAATTTATTTGAAACATTACAGTTAAATGTACATTATTTTCGTACATAACAAAACTTGATCTAAAAAGATACAAGAGTGGATATAAAAAGTTGAGAAGATCATTTTTTATATAGGCTTATTCCACTCTCGCGATAAAAAATAGTACTACGAATATGAATGTATATACATAAGATACACTCACATTTCTGGTAAAATATGGCTGAATCTTACAAAGCTATTTTAGAGCAGCCATGGCAGTCATTTGACCTATGTCTACAAGTGCCTTCTTTGATAAGTTATCGACTTGACATGTTTCTCCCTTTTCATGCTAGAACAACGATTCAATCACCTGAACATTGTGTAATAAATTCTATTATAAACGGAATTTTGGACAATATAACAAAAAGTTCCATTATAAATGAAGGGACCAAACTACAAAAAGCCATGTTTACTTATAAATGGATATACCAGATGTAAAATGCTCTAAGTTTGGGCTATCACATTGTTATGTTTAACTTGACTCATATGTAGCAACCTTAACAGACCACAAATTTCTAGTACTCTCTTACAATTAAAAAAATATATAAACCAAGAGTATATCAATTAGTTCAGGGCGTATGCAAATCAGAATACAAACAGACTGACTTATATTACTTGATTGTCATTAGTTTGGTAATCTTCTATAAAACTTAGCTGATGCCTTGTTTTTATCTTATCATAATAACAAATATAAGTAACTTACTTTAAAACGTATAAACAGATAATCACATCACATGATGGTTACATATTCATAGTTTTCTTGTGCACCAAAAGAACTTCGTGTTTCCCCTACACTGTTTCTAAAATTTCATGATCTACGACAGGAATCTTAGTAGGTGTGATCAAGTACACTCGGTCAATGTAAAGCAGAACATGAAACGGTCAAAAAAGTTTGATGGCAGAGATGAATACTTAATATTTAAAAATCCACTGAACAAAATGCAAGGAACTTTAAACCATACTTATAGTAGTTTCTCACAGCAACCAATTCCTTTCAACCCCTTAGGACATTAAAAAAAATAACAACTCCAACAGGTCAAAGTTGGCGGGTCAAACTGACCTAACTCGTTTCCAACTGTATCATAAAAAAGGCCCATTAAACCTTACCCGTTATGACCCATTACCCTACCCACCTATCTCGCCACCTCCAACTACGAACCTAAAATGCGAGTGGAAGATCATGTTATTTATAAATACTCTAATGTAGTGACTATCAGTAAAAACAACTGATACAGAAGTAATCACTGTGAGTTGTATTAGGCAAACCTGACATCAGATACAGAAAAGTAATTGCCCTGCACAATCTTAAAAGAGAAGTTCTTGCTATCTACATTTCTCACACAAGCAATCACTGTGAGCTTGTAAGCACCAATAAAACACGGAGCCAAAACTCAAATCTAGAACAAATCCACATAAAGAGGAGTATTTGATTTCCCAGTTAAAGTAGAGAAAAGGCCAAGAACTAACCAAACATTTCAAGATAAACAATGTAAGTGCCTATACGACAATATATTATGCAAATTATAAATGGTATAAGGCCTTTAAAATTGCAAACCTGAGGAAAGCAGGTCGGCATGCCTCATCTCATGGGTTTGGGTGGTTTTGAAAAAGCCTGCAAACAGAACATGCCATTGAGATTATAATGCAATCTTGGAAAAGGGAGTCAGGAAACCAAACGGAAGAAAGAGATCTCAATAATTATGATGAAAATTATCCAAAGAAGACTCATGTAGGATAGTTGGGATTACTCTTTTATAACATAACATACGATATCGATCAACCACGGGTCTAGTCGTATGCGGTTACATATCGACATACCGATAACAAATCAGTACCTAAACCCTTCTTTAATAACAAACATCCATTTGCACAATGTTCTTCTAATATTGATTTAAGTACTTATAATTATTTGGTTGTTAGGCACCTTATTCAGATACTTAAGGCGCATGCTCACTTACCTATTGTGTTGTAGTTGCAGTTAGACCATTTAAATGTTAATTGATGCATCGTATATGTGTGAAACCTAGCTAAAACACAAATAGACCCGTGGAATCATTAAGTGGGAATTGGTTATATACTGGACACAACTTTATTCGTGCACCTAACCTCTTAATGAAAATTTTCTTTCAAGATTTTTAGATGAGGTAGAATATATGTGAAGCCTAGTTAAGAATCAGCTAAGTCGGGATTAAGGGGATGCCTAAATTTATTTGAAAATAATATTGTGGTCAGTTAAACATCACATCCATATCAGTTGCATTATCAAAGTATGTATCTTGTCACTTATCTGCATAATGCATTATCATAATATTAGCAAAAAAAATTAAAATAATATTGGATAGATAAACCACAGTTAGGAGGGTGTGGTTTCGTAGTTATAAAATTGCAGCTAAGAACTCTCAAAGTTTAAATGAACTAATGAATTAGTGGAACAGACATTGGCAGCCTACAATATACCTATCACCTTGAAAAGCAAGCATATCATGGAGATCAATAACTACACATTTTATCAAATACGTTGCGGTCATGCCATATCACAATCAAATTACTCAATTTAAGAAGAGATTTATGCATAAATTTTTATTTTTTTAGTTATTCAACAACTAACCTTTAGGCTCTTCTCACCCCAATGCAATAGCGCTTATAACCTTCAAAAAAGATATACCAACATCATTCAGAATACACGTTTACAAAG
Organism: Artemisia argyi; assembly: GCA_030686995.1. Lineage (NCBI taxonomy): Eukaryota > Viridiplantae > Streptophyta > Magnoliopsida > Asterales > Asteraceae > Artemisia > Artemisia argyi. The sequence goes on from CM060687.1 coordinate 141,291,158, forward strand.
CGTATGAAAAATAATACTTGCATAGATTATTATGGCCAAGTAGATTTTAATAGGGCCTAAAAACACACTCTACGCACATGTCCCACTTACACAGCTCCATCATTAAAAGTACACACAAAATTAGCTATAAATAAAATTTGCTTTGTCATTACTAACACAATTTCCTTGCCATTCCAATAAAAATAGTACCAGTGTGAAAATACACTACTTATAAAAAACTAACATGAAAGACCGGTGATGGTGACATTCCACTACAGCCTTGATGTTGGTGACTCCATTGCAGTCTAAGCTAAACCTCACAAATTAGTAGATAATAGTTAAGTCCAAAAAATTGTAAATACTAATAGTCTAAGCCACAATCAATTGTTCAACAGTGTTACAAATAATAGCGAATACTTTAATAATGCGGAACTTACAATTTCAGAACTCATGAGGCTCGATAATAAGCAATTTTTTACGTGTAATCCTATAGAGGTCGTTGTTCTTTTTCAATTCCACACAACATCTACTCTAATAATAAGCAGTTTTTTATGCAATCCTAAACACAACCTAATCTAATAATAAGCAATTTGCTAAATCAAAAAGTTGTCAACACTAACAGAATACATACCTCCAAATCTTCTATTTTAAACTCAGACCAAGACATGAAAACCTGCACAATTTAACAAATGATCCAAAACCAAACCAAAAAAAACATAACATAAATCACAACAAATATAAAAGTCTGATATACGAACCTGGAAAAGGAGAATCAAGTAAGAAACTCATCAACGTGATTTTCCCTAATTTTTTCAGGGTCCTGATAAAACACAATTAAATTGAACATAATCAAAGAAGAACATAAAAGAAACCAAATAACAAAAGAACTTACAAATTATGCAACATATGTGATTAAGATCTAAACCCAAAACATAATTTCATTTACCAATTTTATGGTATGGCCAACAACAAAAAAACTGTCATCGAGTCGAGTTGTTAGGGTTGAAGAAAACAAATGACTGAATCAAAGATTTAAACAAAAATTGGTAACTTATTTTTGGTTATTTTTGGAAATTTTTTTTTAATGCATTGACATTTAATTGGTGAATAGAAACTGAATCAAATATTTAAGCAAAAAACGCGTATAATTAATTAGGAGGAGCGTATGGTTTTGATATGAGTTGTCTTTTTGGTTGACTAATTTAATGCGTGTATTTGAAGGAGGAGCGTGTGGTTGAATTTTGAAAAGTTATCATGAATGTAGTAATGGGAGCGTGTTTTGGTGATAAGATAAACCAAAATGTAGGGTGTGTTTGGTATTTACGGATTTTAGAGGGTTTTAAGAGGGTTTTTGATTAAAAATAGGTAGTGCATTAGCATGTTGTATGCATTAAATAACCGACCAATCATAGCGAAGACACATCAGTGAATTAATTGCAGGGGATGCTTTAGAGTGCTTGTAAATTATTCTGATTTATTAGTATAGATAGATTTTTTATCCTTCACAAAGTAAAGATAATTATCATTTAAGCAATTAGTTTTGATTTCAAGCTGCAACCTTATAATCATCCATTTTTATACAACTAGTTGCTATAAATTACTCATATACAACTAAGGTATTTTGTGATTTTTCTTTATCTTGTGAATGTCACGTGTTTTGTTTGTAGCTTTTCGAGAATTTGTTTTCTACTACAAAAGCAAGAGAATATATATAGAGAAATTAGTTTGTGTGTAAAAGCAATTCTATGAATAGCAAGTTTCTCTGTTTTTTTTTTTTTTTTTCAGGTTTTTTCCTTACGCTACCAAACAAGATAATTATGTCTATTTTCATTTCCATTTCCTTAGGTTCATTTCCCCAACCAAACATGCGATATAAACCCTCGTTATCGATTTTATAGATTGATTGTCTCTTAAACACCCGTTGGCGTATCTTTGCATGCATGTAAATGCCGCCACTTGAGAACCATAATTGAGTTACTAAGGTTGACTACTTTCTACAAACGAATTGAGTCAAATAACATTTATCAATATCACGCTATTTTCTGATTGGAGTTAGATTTAATGACTAAATTTAATAAAATTGATTTGATATACTTAGTGAAAAGAATTAAAAAGAAGAAGAAGAAGGTTTTTAGGTTATAAATCAAGATCATTGTGGATGACACCCCAACCGAGCAGCATGGAAGTGGAATATGTAAGTGAAACGTCCACTTGAAAATTAACATCATCATCATCAATTGTGGTGGTTAATAATTTGGCTTAATAAGAAAAAAAAAAGTTATTTTTTTGGTAAATGATAATGATATTTAGCATATACTATAGCAATGGTGGCTAATGATAATGTGGAATTGATAATATTTGGAACATTCAATAAACAATGGGAAGTTGGGAACAAAAGAATTATTTTGTTAAAATCAACGCGTTCTTATAATTGGTCTTGTATGAAATGGAATACATTTAAGAAATGCCTAAATTGTTATATCTATACTAGTCTAAACTAGTTATAATACATCTTACACTTTTTTTCATATTAAATTTTTAAGATTACCAAAAATAAATTTTTAAATAAAAACAATTAGCTAAGCTATTAATACAACCATATAATACAATAAATGTTCAACCATTTGACTTTTTCACCCCTATTTAATGTTGTAAAAAAAAATACTATCTACATAAAAGATACATGTTAATATGTTTATTGTACAAGTTAATCAAACATTTAAAAAAAAAAAATAAATAAAATAATATAACTTTCTTTTTATATTGTATACATGGTTTTTTAAACTAGATCGTACAACGAACCATTTTACCAAACGTTTCCTATTTTTGGTGGTTTTATCCGGTTCAGCCAGCCTCTATAATATTATCATCAATCGTCACGAAGAACATATAATCAGATACATTACTTGCATAAAATTTTATTTACATGGTACCCGCCGCCGCAACGCGCGGATACCCTGCTAGTAACATGCAGTTCTAAATTCTAATTACATAAATGTTGAATAATGCTTCATTTGTGTACGTTCATTATAAATTATATACAATACCATATTTAAGATTACAGAGGCACTGTGCAGAATTCAGTTTAAAAAGAAAAATGTGGCCAAAATTAAAAAGTAAATAATTTTCTTAAAAGATAATACGATAAATAATCATTTTCAAAGTGTCCCGGATATCATTTTTCAATGTAACACTTTAATCAAATACATGAAGTCACTTTTATAAAAAAATATATAAAAATTTTGAAGCCCATAAAGTTTGGAGGCATTGTGCGGTAGCATAACTCGCAAACTCTCATATACGGCTCTGAATATATATTACTATTTTTGAATATATTTTACAATAACGTTGAAAAACATTTGCATAATTAAATTTAATATTACGAAACAAAAATAATTACGACATGTATTGATGTATCCAGTGGCGAAGCTTGGATTTTTCGAGTGGGGGGTCGGGATCTAAATTTTTTTTTCCTAACACTATGGGGGGTCGAAACCGAATTAAATTGGGGGGGCGAAACCAAAAATACCGAAATTTTTCTACACGAAAACTATATACCCCTACATCGCAAAAAAAAGATACATGTTAATATGTTTATTGTACAAGTTAATCAAACATTAAAAAAAATAAATAAATAAATAAAAAAAAAATAAAATTAATATAACTTTCTTTTTATCTTGTATACATGGTTTTTTAAACTAGATCGTACAACGAACCATTTTACCAAACGTTTCCTATTTTTGGTGGTTTTATCCGGTTCAGCCAGCCTCTATAATATTATCATCAATCGTCACGAAGAACATATAATCAGATACATTACTTGCATAAAATTTTATTTATATGGTACCCCGCCGCCGCAACGCGCGGATACCCTGCTAGTAACATGCAGTTCTAAATTCTAATTACATAAATGTTGAATAATGCTTCATTTGTGTACGTTCATTATAAATTATATACAATACCATATTTAAGATTACAAAGGCACTGTGCAGAATTCAGTTTACAAAGAAAAATGTGGCCAAAATTAAAAAGTAAATAATTTTCTTAAAAGATAATACGATAAATAATCATTTTCAAAGTGTCTCGGATATCATTTTTCAATGTAACACTTTAATCAAATACATGAAGTCACTTTTATAAAAAAATATATAAAAATTTTGAAGCCCATAAAGTTTGGAGGCATTGTGCGGAAGCACAACTCGCAAACTCTCATATACGGCTCTGATTATATATTACTATTTTTGAATATATTTTACAATAACGTTGAAAAACATTTGCATAATTAAATTTAATATTACGAAACAAAAATAATTACGACATGTATTGATGTATCCAGTGGCGAAGCTTGGATTTTTCGAGTGGGGGGTCGGGATCTAAATTTTTTTTCCTAACACTATGGGGGGTCGAAACCGAATTAAATTGGGGGGGCGAAACCAAAAATACCGAAATTTTTCTACACGAAAACTATATACCCCTACATCGCAAAAAAAAGATACATGTTAATATGTTTATTGTACAAGTTAATCAAACATTAAAAAAAAAAAAAAAAAAAAAAAAAAAAAAAAAAAATTAATTAATATAACTTTCTTTTTATCTTGTATACATGGTTTTTTAAACTAAATCGTACAACGAACCATTTTACCAAACGTTTCCTATTTTTGGTGGTTTTATCCGGTTCAGCCAGCCTCTATAATATTATCATCAATCGTCACGAAGAACATATAATCAGATACATTACTTGCATAAAATTTTATTTACATGGTACCCCGCCGCCGCAACGCGCGGATACCCTGCTAGTAACATGCAGTTCTAAATTCTAATTACATAAATGTTGAATAATGCTTCATTTGTGTACGTTCATTATAAATTATATACAATACCATATTTAAGATTACAGAGGCACTGTGCAGAATTCAGTTTAAAAAGAAAAATGTGGCCAAAATTAAAAAGTAAATAATTTTCTTAAAAGATAATACGATAAATAATCATTTTCAAAGTGTCCCGGATATCATTTTTCAATGTAACACTTTAATCAAATACATGAAGTCACTTTTATAAAAAAAATATATAAAAATTTTGAAGCCCATAAAGTTTGGAGGCATTGTGCGGTAGCACAACTCGCAAACTCTCATATACGGCTCTGATTATATATTATATTTTTGAATATATTTTACAATAACGTTGAAAAACATTTGCATAATTAAATTTAATATTACGAAACAAAAATAACTACGACATGTATTGATATATCCAGTGGCGAAGCTTGGATTTTTCGAGTGGGGGGTCGGGATCTAAATTTTTTTTTCCTAACACTATGGGGGGTCGAAACCGAATTAAATTGGGGGGGCGAAACCAAAAATACCGAAATTTTTCTACACGAAAACTATATACCCCTACATCGCAAAAAAAAGATACATGTTAATATGTTTATTGTACAAGTTAATCAAACATTAAAAAAAAAAAAAAAAAAAAAAAAAAAAAAAAAAAAAAAAAAAAAAATTAATATAACTTTCTTTTTATCTTGTATACATGGTTTTTTAAACTAGATCGTACAACGAACCATTTTACCAAACGTTTCCTATTTTTGGTGGTTTTATCCGGTTCAGCCAGCCTCTATAATATTATCATCAATCGTCACGAAGAACATATAATCAGATACATTACTTGCATAAAATTTTATTTACATGGTACCCGCCGCCGCAACGCGCGGATACCCTGCTAGTAACATGCAGTTCTAAATTCTAATTACATAAATGTTGAATAATGCTTCATTTGTGTACGTTCATTATAAATTATATACAATACCATATTTAAGATTACAGAGGCACTGTGCAGAATTCAGTTTAAAAATAAAAACGTGGCCAAAATTAAAAAGTAAATAATTTTCTTAAAAGATAATACGATAAATAATCATTTTCAAAGTGTCCCGGATATCATTTTTCAATGTAACACTTTAATCAAATACATAAAGTCACTTTTATAAAAAAATATATAAAAATTTTGAAGCCCATAAAGTTTGGAGGCATTGTGAGGTAGCACAACTCGCAAACTCTCATATACGGCTCTGATTATATATTACTATTTTTGAATATATTTTACAATAACGTTGAAAAACATTTGCATAATTAAATTTAATATTACGAAAAAAAAATAACTACGACATGTATTGATGTATCCAGTGGCGAAGCTTGGATTTTTCGAGTGGGGGGTCGGGATCTAATTTTTTTTTCCTAACACTATGGGGGGTCGAAACCGAATTAAATTGGGGGGGCGAAACCGAAAATACCGAAATTTTTCTACACGAAAACTATATACCCCTACATCGCAAAAAAAATTTCGGGGGGGTCGGCCGTTCCCCCCCCCCCCCCCCCCCCCCCCCCGCCCCTATGAAGCTGCGCCACTGGATGTATCAGACACATTTGTAGCTAGGATTAAAAAGCAAAGTCACGCCTAGGGGTGGCAATTCGTGTCGGTTCGGGTTGGCGGGTTCGGGTTGTCAGGTTGGCGGGTCAGAAAACCCCAACCTGAACCTGACCCATTTAAATCATCGGTCAGCTATGTCAACCCTAACCTGTTTACACGTAACTCGAACCTGACCCATTTAACCCGTATATATACTTAGGTTGACAAGTTAAATAGGTTACATGGGTTAAATATGTTAAACGGGTTTCGAGCCATTTTATATATAAAAGTTAGCACATTACACGAGTTAAATGAGTTAAACGGGTTAGTGGGTCGACCCATTTAACCTGTATAATTAAATAAAAATAATTTTTAATTAAGAAAAAAACTTAAACGGGTTGGCGGGTCGACCCGTTTATTTTATTCCCAACCCGAACCTGACCTGTTTAATAAACGGGTTAGATATGTCAACCCAAACCTGACCCACAATCTATTTAGCTCAACCCAAACCTGTTAATTTCGTGTCAGTTTCAGGTCAGGTTTCGTGTCGGGTCAGATATTGCTACCCCTAGTCACACCTAATAGTTTCCAAATATTCATCAGTACTATGCAATTAACTAGTTTCAGAGATCGTTACGTGTTATAAAACATGCGTAATGTCTAGACGTGGTAACAATAGTTTAAACAATATCAACGATGAATACAATATTAGTTAAACAAAGTTAAATTTTTAGTCCAATAAAAATACATACTAACTATAATTGATATTAATACATAATAAGAAGTTTATGTAAAAATTCACGCGTATACAAGTATTTTAACCATAAAAGTATAAATAATTTTATACTATTTTAGAGAATAACTTTATTTAACAATTATATGTATGGACTAGAACATTTTTTTTTTTTTTTTTTGGTAAAGTGGACTAGAACATATTGACTTGCTGATGTATTGATAGACATTGAAATAATTCCTTAGCAACAAGGAGAATGATTGAACGTTAGTGTGTGTGATATATATATATATATATATATATATATATATATATATATATATATATATATATATATATATATATATATATATATATATATATATATATATATATATATATATTGTATCTTTATTTTCAGAACCCTGTTAAGTGCGGGAATTGCGAGAACTCTAATTTTGCATTAGAAAACATGCATGTTCATATAAAACAAGTAGGTTTTCTTATATACACCTAAATACACATACATACATAACATACATGTTCATATAAAAACCTGTTAAGTGCAACAAATCAATGCAAAATGGTTTTATTTTTAGAACCCTGTTAAGTGCGGGAACTGCGAGAACTCCAATTATGCATTAGAAAACATGCATGTTCATATAAAACATGTATGTTTTCTTACATACACCTTAATACGCATACATGTGTATTAAGGTGTATGTTAGAAAACATATATGTTTTATGTGAACATGTATGTTTTCTAATGCAAAATTAGAGTTCTCGCAGTTCCCGCACTTAACAGGTTCTGAAAATAAAGCCCCCCTATATAAATATATATAGGGGAGCGTTATTGTGATGACCACCCTTAAAGTAAGAACAATAGGAACCGACGTGAACCGTTAGATCTTTGAATAATGATGTTATTAGATCATAATTAATCCTAACTAATTGAATGGCATTATGGTAAATAACTTAAAGTCAATGGCAAATTTCAAAACCTACATTAATTCTAAAAAAGACGCCTCCCACAAGAGCAGTATTATTATTATTTATTTATTTATTTTTTATTTTTTTTCATTTCTTGATTTTTTATTAGTTTTAAAGTGATTTTTTTTTAACAGCGATGTAATTCAAAATTGTAACACAAAATTTCCAACCTTTTTGTCGTATATCAAGTAATACACAATTATTAAAACGTTGATACAAAAAAGTATAAACTTGATGCATAAATAATTACCCACTTGAAATAATAAATTTATGGTGACACACTAACTTTTTAATACTTTATTTATGACACTAAATTTATAGTGACACACTAATTTTGATACATATATAGTAACACGTCAATTTTTTGATACATATATACATTAATATGTGATACATTATAGTGATACATTATTTTTTTATTATTATTATTTTTTAATATTTGTAGTGTGACGCTAAATTTTTTGATACATATATGGTGACACAATAAAATTTTAGTATATACATAGTGACACTAAATTTTTTGATACATTTATAGTAACTCATTAAACTTTTAGTGACGCACCCAATTTTAGTACATTTATAGTGACACTATGCTATGTTTGTCACATAAAATTCCTTGACATATATGTAGTGACACGGAAAAAAATTTGATACGTTTATAGTGAAACACTAATTATTATAACATATTTTTAGTCACTAACAGTATTTTTTTTAAATACATTTGTAGTAGTGAAACACCACACATGATGCACATCAATTTCTTAACAACAAAATTATAAATATACATCCACTAAATTGAAATAAATCTAATCGATACATCAACATTTACAAGAGTTCATGCATCAGTTACAACAAAAAAAGTAGATCTTAGAAACAAGATCTAGAAAAAAAAAGACTATACAAAAACTTAGTGAATCACCAATTTTGTAACCATAAAATATGAGAATAACCAATCTGATTTAGAATTAACAAAAAAAAGCCCGATCTGAAAACCATTCCTAACTCGAGGAATTACCGGAAATTGAAGACATGTGTCAACTTATCAGCGGCGAGATCACAGACCGAAAAAAATAATAATAAATGAAGGTTACCGGAGACAGTGGCGATGGAAATGACGACCATGAATGACGATACGGATTCAAGTGGCTAGTGGCTATTTTCGATCACAAATAAAAGAATCTATATTACCTATGGTTTCGGTCAACGAATCATTAACAACAATAATTAAAACGACGATGATGCCGACATTAACAACAATAATTATATATGTATTAGGGCCGAATATGGATATCAATCAGTGAACCATCGTATACGGTGTAGGTCTTGACATAGATGGTCGTACACTCGTACATATGCTTTGCGGTTGAGCCGTCGACGGCTTTAATGTCGAAGTTAAACCGATCTGAAAACCATATAGAAACCAGATCATGGGAGGTTTTGCTTATAGCAGCTGATGATGGGGAGGAGCCACCACATGCGTTACCAGCTATTGGTGGAGGCATAACATACGTCGATCTAATGATGATTGTTCTATCAATGGCAGAGATGAATTCTTGAAAGGATAGTAGTGTTTGTTGGTTTTATTATGAGAGAGATAGAAAAGGAAACGGTGTATTTTTTTGAGGTGAGAGAATACGTGAAAGAACAAAATACCCATAGTGCCCCTAAACATATATAAATTACTTTTGATTTTATTTTAATTAGAAAGGACACATGCTACGTTTTTATTGGTTCCTACAGTTTTTATTTTAAGAGTGGTTATCACATGAACGCTATATATATATATATATATATATATATATATATATATATATATATATATATATATATATATATATATATGGGTAAAGATCAAATAAAAAGATAAATTTTCGTAAAAAGAATAAAAATAAATTTTTAAAAAAAAAAGTTCTCGAAAAATTCCAAAAAAATTCCACAAGATCGGGTATGTTGGTGCATGAAAAAGTTCTAAAGGAAGTTTATCTAAAAGTGGATACTTTATCCGAAAAAAATTATAAAAAAAAATATATTTGTGCATTAAATCGCTTTTTTGTACATCAAATATTCGTTTTTTGTGCATTAAATTTTTTTTTGTGCATTAAAATTTTTTTTGCGCATTAAAATTCATTTTTTGTGCATTAAAAAAAACGTATAAAAACTCAAAATTAGAAAAACTTCTTTCATAAAAGTTTTATGCACCAACATACCCAATCTTGTGGAATTTTTTTAGAATTTTCCGAGAACTTTTTTAAAAAATTTTTCTTTTTATTCTTTTTACGGATACTTGTCTTTTTATTTTAACTTTACCCTATATATATATATATATATATATATATATATATATATATATTTGTGTTCATGTGATAACCACTCTTAAAATAAAAACTGTAGGAACCAATAAAAACGTAGCATGTGTCCTTTCTAATTAAAATAAAATCAAAAGTAATTTATATATGTTTAGGGGCACTATGGGTATTTTGTTCTTTCACACATTCTCTCACTTCAAAAAAAATACACCGTTTCCTTTTCTATCTCTCTCATAATAAAACCAACAAACACTACTATCCTTTCAAGAATTCATCTCTGCCATTGATAGAACAACCATCATTAGATCGACGTATGTTATGCCTCCACCAATAGCTGGTAACGCATGTGGTGGCTCCTCCCCATCATCAGCTGCTAATTATAAGCAAAAACCTCCCACGATCTGGTTTCTATATGGTTCTCAGATCAGTTTAACTTCGACTTTAAAGCCGTCGACGGCTCAACCGCAAAGCATATGTACGAGTGTACGACCATCTATGTCAAGACCTACACCGTATACGATGGTTCGCTGATTGATATCCATATTCGGCCCTAATACATATATAATTATTGTTGTTAATGTCGGCATCATCGTCGTTTTAATTATTGTTGTTAATGATTTGTTGACCGAAACCATAGGTAATATAGATTCTTTTATTTGTGATCGAAAATAGCCACTAGCCACATGAATCCGTATCGTCATTCATGGTCGTCATTTCCATCGCCACAGTCTCCGGTAACCTTCATTTATTATTATTTTTTTCGGTCTGTGATCTCGCCGCCGATAAGTTGACACATGTTTTCAATTTCCGGTAATTCCTCGAGTTTGGAATGGTTTTCAGATCGGGCTTTTTTTTTGTTAATTCTATATCAGATTGGTTATTCTCATATTTTATGGTTACAAAATTGGTGATTCACTAAGTTTTTGTATAGTCTTTTTTTTCTAGATCTTGTTTCTAAGATCTACTTTTTTTGTTGTAACTGATGCATGAACTCTTGTAAATGTTGATGTATCGATTAGATTTATTTCAATTTAGTGGATGTATATTTATAATTTTGTTGTTAAGAAATTGATGTGCATCATGTGTGGTGTTTCACTACTACAAATGTATTTAAAAAAAAATACTGTTAGTGACTAAAAATATGTTATAATAATTAGTGTTTCACTATAAACGTATCAAAATTTTTTCCGTGTCACTACATATATGTCAAGGAATTTTATGTGACAAACATAGCATAGTGTCACTATAAATGTACTAAAATTGGGTAGTGCGTCACTAAAAGTTTAATGAGTTACTATAAATGTATCAAAAAATTTAGTGTCACTATGTATATACTAAAATTTTATTGTGTCACCATATATGTATCAAAAAATTTAGCGTCACACTACAAATATTAAAAAATAATAATAATGTATCACTATAATGTATCACATATTAATGTATATATGTATAAAAAAAATTGACGTGTTACTATATATGTATCAAAATTAGTGTGTCACTATAAATTTAGTGTCATAAATAAAGTGTTAAAAAGTTAGTATGTCACCATAAATTTATTATTTCAAGTGGGTAATTATTTATGCGTCAAGTTTATACTTTTTTGTATCAGCGTTTTAATAATTGTGTATTACTTGATATACGACAAAAAGGTTGGAAATTTTGTGTTACAATTTTGAATTACATCGCTGTTAAAAAAAATTACTTTAAAACTAATTAAACAAAAAAAAAAAAAAAAAAAAAAAAAAAAAAAAAAACAAACAGCTCTTGTGGGAGGCGTCTTTTTTAGAATTAATGTAGGTTTTGAAATTTGCCATTGACTTTAAGTTATTTACCATAATGCCATTCAATTAATTAGGATTAATTATGATCTAATAACATCATTATTCAAAAATCTAACGGTTCACGTCGGTTCCTATTGTTCTTACTTTAAGGGTGGTCATCACAATATCGCTCCCCTATATATATATATATATATATATATATATATATATATATATATATATTGATTAAATGAGGAGAAAACATAACCCATAATAAGGTTTGAAAGAAAAGTAGCAGAGAGAAAATAAATAAGAGAAAGGGTAAAAAAATTGTACTATTGTAAATTATTTGAGTTATTGTATATAATTTTGAAAAAAAATAAAAAATATGAGTAATAATGAATATATATGTGGTTGAAATTTTTCAAGGGAATAAAAGCTAAAATATGATTGGATGGAATCATGACAAGTTACTAGTCGAGCAAGAAATAGGATCTATCATTCTAAATCCATTGTGAGAGAATTAAAAATGAACCAAACACTTTATTTGAGTTTTCTGTAAATCCACACCCATGCATACCCATATACCAAACGGGCTCTAAAAATGTATCAGTTTGAATTAGATGTATCTTTAATTTTTTAATCTCATACTAATGGTGTTGGATCGTTGTAGCTCGAGGTTGTTTAGACCTCATATTATCTAGGATACACAATAACAAATATTAACATTATACGCAGCGGAATTAAACAAACATCAAATGTTATTGAACAAGGTTTTTCATTAATAATACTCCAAGCCTCAAATATTATTTGATCATAATAATACGGTTACACCTAATCTGTAACAGGAATCAAAAGATTCTTGAGGCTACGAAACAACTCTAGTCTAGGCGTTTATATTGTACGCCCTAGACACACACACACACCTTTAGTCGACTACATATTGAAAGACTTAATAAAAACCCTAACCCTTGATATCTTTATATAATAGAGATTTAGGGTTTACAAAATACTACGAAAGACTAATAAATAAAGCTTCTTTTGCAAGCAAGTCCTTCTCCATCTTTTGTAGAATTCCTTCTTGTCATATTAAGTCCCTATTGTTTCATTCTTTCTTGTTTTGTTTCATCAAATCTAATTGACCCAACAAATGGTAAGGGTCCCGCTCCCCAAACCAAATTGGTGACCGTATTTCCTAACCGAATTGGCGACCAGTTACCTCCAACATTTTCAAAAGTTACGATTGGCCTGTTAACCGAAACTTTCATTCTCTTTTGTGTTTGTATTTTTTTTTTATTAGTTTTTGCGGGGTTTTTTTATTTTTTTATTTATTTTTTTTTAACTGTAGGCTTATTAGCAAATTGTGGTTGAGTGTAACTCTGGAGACATAAAGTTGATGTGGCAGGGGTGACCATAATATTTATGGTTGTCATCAGCATTGGCCTTAAATGCACTTTAATTATTTGAGGAATGCTAGATCCACATAAGAATTACGTATAAGAAAATTTTATATGCTAATGTTAAAAAGTGATTGGTTTATTTTGTTATACTTTCTCTCTCTTCTCTCGGATTAGACTAAATACTTCTTGACACATCAGCGTGTGGAATTTTTTTTGTGTAATTATTTTGTGAATCTAGCATTCCTCAAGATGCATATACATATATTAGATGTATTTCATCAAGTTATGTGAATCATATTTATTTTTAGTCCTCTGTGTGTCAAATGAGTTGCGAATTATACTTTGCATCGTTTTCACTTCAAAAATCACTATCAAAACTAACTAGAATACATCTAAATGAGTAGAGTTGTATGTAGTTTAAGTCGATACATATTAAATGTGTGATTATAGTTCTCTTTTTTTCATATTAAGCTTTCTTTTCACTAGATCCAGCATATAAACAATGCCATAAAAGTCTGAAGGTCACATCTTAACGTCTGAAATTTAGTATATAGATAAATGATACTGTAAAAGTCCTGAAGTTCACATTTTACGTCTGAAATTTTTTATATTATATAAGAGCAAATGATACCATAAAAGTCTGAAATTTAGTATGTTAAAATGATACCATAAAAGTCTGAAGTTCACATCTTAACTTTCTAAATAGCGTCTATCGTCTTGCTAGAGCCATAATAACGTCCCAAAAATATATTGATGGACTAACTACAATCTATCATAAGTGGATTTGTGACCATTGGTTAATTGTGAGAAAAAAATATAGAGTATCAAGTGAACCTTAGATGTTATTGTATGCCATACAGCTTTCATAAAATGAAATCATAAAAAGTAAAGAAAAACAAAATACATACACACCAGTTTAATACAATGGACATAATAAACGTGGAGTTGGAATTGCAACTAGTCTCACGGCCTTCGGCGCAGTGAGTCCAAACACATCACCCATGTCGAGTTCACTTGGTTTCATTCCGTCGGGTAACTCCCACGTGAAACTATGCAGAAGGTGTGCCACAGCCATCTCGGTTGCATACAATCCAAGTTGCATTCCTGGACATGACCTACGCCCTGAACCAAAAGGTAAAAATTCGAAATTGTTTCCCTTAAAGTCGGGCGCCCCATCTTTTAAAAACCGAGATGGGTTAAAAGTATCAGGATCTTCCCAATAGTCCTTGTCGCGATTTATGGCATATTGATTAACCATGACACGTGAACCTTTAGGGATGTAGTAGCGATCAACCATAGTGGCTTCTGATGACTTGTGGAGTGTAACGGGGATTGGTGGATGCATGCGAAGAGTCTCTTTAATAACGCACTTAAAGTAGGTCAACTTTTCGAAGTCGGACTCTTCAACTCGACGTTCGAGCCCAACCACATCGATTAACTCTTGTTGCACGCGTTTAAGTGCTTCCGGGGTATGCATCAACTCGGCTATGGCCCATTCGATAGCCGAAGCAACTGTCTCGGTACCACCAAACATCACATCCTATATAATACAATAAAAATGTCACATGTTAAATGATTTGGTTCATTATTGCTGGTCTGATATTATTTAAAACTGTCACATGCTAAATTATTTGTTTCATTATTGCTCACGCTCTGATATTGAAATCTAGAAATAAAAATCTATATCAAAGATTCTTATATCCAGAATAATACAGTATCTTTTATAGAAAAATCATTTATATAGAACATAATTTAAACTAAAGTACTTACCATGATTATGGCTTTAATATTATCACGGGTGAGCTTAATCGCGTTTTGCAAATCGTCATCTTCGTTAAGTTTTCCTTCCTCGCTATAGAATGCCAACATCTCATCAACCATATCGTTTTCGACATCTTCATCGCCTATTTTCTTTCCCTTACTCAAGTGCTCATCGATGATTTTATCGATGAAGCGATCTAACGCTGCCCGAGCAGCAGACAGACGAGTATTCAATCCAGCGGGATCAATGAAGCCTAGCCATGGAATGAAGTCAGCCAAATTAAATGCACCAAAAAGCTTGGTGTATTCTTGCAAAATTCTAATAAACTCCTCTTTCCCTTCATGAGAAATGGACCCAAAAGCGGCACGATAAATAATATCATGTGTCAACCCGAATACTAGTTCACCCAAGTTTACGGGTAAACCTGAATTTATCGCGGTGGCTTTCACCATTGTATCCACCTCGTCACGGACCGAATCCCAGGATTCGGCCCGTCTACGGCTAAACAGCTTCATAACACATAACTTCCTCATTTGGCGCCAAAACGGACCATAGTCCGTAAATGCCATGTCAGCACAGTCATAAGTAAGGTATCTTATGGCAATTGTTGCGGGGCGATTAGCAAAGATGTTATCTTTGACTTGAAGAACTTCTTTTGCCATTTCGGGTGATGAGATAGCAATGGTGTGTCCAAATCCCATTTTTAGATGTAGGATTCCACCGTATTTCTTAGCCAAACTGGCTAAGCCACGGTGAGTGAGCTGGTCCATCATTAGCATATTGCCAATGATAGGCCAACCCATTGGACCAGGCGGAAGAGGTTTCCGTCTGATCCAGGTTATGAATAAGAAGGTAATGAGAGCGATTAAGGCATAGATTGCTACAGGGAATTGGATAGAATTCATAATTGATTACTTGTGGAGGCAACTCGTTTATTGTTGCTACCTATTGAGTGAGATATTAGTTGAGGTGTATATATACAAGTTGCGCGGGCACACCCTAGTTGAAAGGGCAAGGATATTGCGTTATATTATAGTTTTATCTATTTTTTTTAATGAGGATAAATTATGGGAAATTTTGACAAAGTCTTGTTTTGAAATGGAGGGCCGGTTAAACCTATTTATCAGCTTAAGTTGTATTTTTAGTTTCCGGGATAAGATTGAATATGCTAAAGCCAAGGGATTCATTTGTCTAAGAGACCGGCCAAAAAAAAAAAAAAAACCTCATTTGTCAATGTTTGTTTGTGAGAATCAGTATCCATCGGCCAGAATCAATTCCAAGCATCGAGGGTTTGTTGGGGTGAAGACCTAATTAAGCATGACATACTTAACAAATTCTACCTTCAGTGTTGTGATTAATTAAATGAATTTTATCACAATACCACCAATAAATGATTATAATTGTATGATAATCTCGAAAAAATAAGATAATCCAGAAAAAATGATTGCAACAATTGATACCTAGTTAAATTGGCTTAATAGTTTGTCTTGCGCACAAAAAAATAAATAAATAAAAGAAAATAATAAAAAATAAAATAAAAAATCTATAAGGCCGATTAATCGTTGTATAAACACTACTGGATCACCAACCATTTTGAGTTGTGTAAATCGGTCAAATAAAGCGGTCAATCATGGTCAACGGCAGTCAACGACTTTCAACGATTGTCACACTTGTCGGAAATTTGCAAATCATGCGGGAAATATCCAAAACCAGCCATAAACTAGTTTTAACCACTTATAGTCGTTTACATCTATTACTAGATGTTTTTTTAAGGAAAATTTTGTCAGAAATTCCCAAAAAACTCGTCATAAATAACCAAAACTTGTCGAAAATGTCAATCCGATTAATCCCACCTAAAACGATTGCAAGCTACAAAAAGGTCAACCGCTCGACTAACGATTCGCGATATGTGCGACCTTTGTTTTAGTTGTAACCATGTAAAATATAACCTTAACCACGATCCATAAGGATGTCTAACAAAACCCAAATATTTTTTCATGGATCGATATGTCACCATACTCATATTTTGCATTTTTGCTTGCTTTGTTAGTAGTGACAAATGCCATTAAGCTAAATTTATATGTAACATTTAGCTCAAATCAACGTATTTTAATATTGTGGTTGGCGCATTTGGCAATTAATTAGTAGAGATTATCATCTCCTAAGCCTGTGTTAAACCTCAAATACTTATAGTTATGGTCACTGGCAATTTTGTTTATTTTAAAGACGGTTCCTGATAAAAGTTACTGTATTAGCTTTTCCTTTATAAAATGGTTGATGAACCTAAGGTTTATATTATCCTTGTAAAGAAACTTTGAATCTAACAAAAAGTGAATCAAAGGTATCGAAAATCAAGATTACGAATGTCATATGTCGACAATCAAACTTAATAAATTAAACACCCAAAAAGAGTAACGCTGGAAAGTGGTCTCATGCATGGGGTTAAAAAAAAGTGTTATTACAGAAAATGATTTTTTATTTATTTTTTTCAAACTTGAAAGTTACTCCATGGTTATTTTATATATAAAAATTGACCATTCGGAAAGATGTATTATTTGTTCCAAACTAGATCTCAATTTGGTCCGTATATACACCAACGAGGGGATTAAATAAAAAGTGATAAAAAATAAAAAGTTTAAAAGGTAATCTTCACTGTTTATTTGATCCAGATCTTCACGAGTCACTTTTCCTTCCAAGTTTTTTCTCTCTTTACTCTCTCTTACGTTCTATTTTCTTTATTTCTAATTTCTTCAATCTTGATTAAATCCATCAATTAAACATTTGATTGTTTCAATTCGTAATTTAACTAATTTTTTAACGGCTTGTTAGTTGTTAGTGATTCATGTAGCAGTGACATACAATTGAACAGTATGCTGACCTTGAACTCCGCCTATACTTCCTCATATTTCGCCTGAAGAAGTAAAAGTTTCGGGTGGGACTCGAACTTGAAACCTCCTCTAGCCAAACCTCCTCTCTGCAAGCCCATAAGGAATCTTGGTGGCAAACTGAGCTTGCCCAATTAATTCGTAATTTAACTACATTAGTTCAAGATCTAATTATGTTCATTCGGGATCCAATATCTTCAATAATACGATAGGTTTCTTTAATTTCTTTCAAGTTTTTCATCGAAAAATTCAAAATTCTATGATGATTTCTAGTCAACAAACCACAAATTAACATCAATTCTTTATTTTATTATTATTATTATTATTATTATTATTATTATTATTATTATTATTATTATTATTATTTTTTTTTAATAAAGTTTCCTCACAAATTTCAAAGAAACATTGTGTTTATGAAAACACAAATAAGGTATTCAATGAAATGTTTCAATGAAGAAATTTTGTAATTTTAGAGTTAGAAGGTGTTACATATAATATAAATGTTTTAATAATTAATAAATGCTTCAATATACTAAAGAAAAATTGTGATGAATAAAATTTCGAATCTACAATACATGTGCATTAGTTTTTTTTATAAACAACATCACAATGTTTATCAGTTAAATCACATTATTCATCAATTTTCTTTTTGATAGTTTGTTTGTTTTTTTTTTTTTTTTTTTTTTTTTTTTTTTTTTTTTTTTTTTAATCACAATGTTCATTAGTTTTCTTTGATAGTGTTGTTTTTAGTTACATCACAATTTTCATCAACTTAGATCACTTTATTCATCAGTTTTCTTTTTGAAGAACTTTTTTTATTATCACAATGTTCATCAGTTTTCTTTGATAAATAACATCACAATGTTTATCAGTTAAATCACGTTGTTCATCATTTTTTTTTTGTTATCACAATGTTTATTAGTTTCTAAAAAAAATCACATTGTTCATCTGTTTTCTAAAAATTAAAAAACAAAATAATCACGATGTTCATCAGTTCAGAGTTAAAAAAAAATGACAGAAGTAAAAAAGGACACTTGTGACTATGTAACGATTTTTTAAACTTTTTAAATTTTCTTCATTTTCTAGAAGGTCACAACCTTAGGCTTCACGCTGTAGAAGGGAAACGATCGATCAACTTTGTGGTCCCGATTGATCGTCCTTATTGTGCCACAAAAATGATTGTCGATCGTCGGTCGTGTATATGGAGTAAATAGTCGTAGGGGAGACCTTTGTCGTGTGTTTCTTGTGTGTGTGTTTGTGTGTATTTTATTAAATATAAATGGTTTTTTTTGTGGGGTATATCTTATGTCGTTTAAATCGCCTTGGTGTGGTAAAAAATCGCCTTTAGTTCGTTGGAGAGAAAAAACTAACGTGATAGATTAAATAGAGGTCAATCGCCTCCCTTACTGTGTCCAACCTTATATACTAAATATGCATGTTTTTGTTACTCTAATTATTCATAAAAGTAACGATCATATAGTAAAAAGTAGATATTAGTACTGGGGATAACATCCTTGCTGTAAACAGCAGGGAGTTACCTGCTGCACACACAAAACCCACCCCCCCCTAATGTTACTAAATGGTCCCTGAATGTTCATTTTGCAGCAAAAATGGTCCCTGACGAAGCCTTAACAGCAGCGAATGATCACTACTGTTACAGCAGTGATCATTTTCCCATTAGTACTAGTTAGCTTAACAATACTAATGAGTACAGGTCTAAAAGAGGCTTAGGGGGAGTTTCTTTTTCCCTTAGCTAAGGGAATAGGACTACACAAGTATTTAATAATTATTATTTTTTTATGTGGAGCCTACATTTTTTTTACTAATACCTTTATATCACCAAAGCATATAAATATGATCTTCCCCTATTAAGAGACTTATATAGAACGTGAGACTCGCATGACCTTAGCTAAAAAAAAAAAAAAAAAAAAAAAAAAAAAAAAAAAAAAAAAAAAAAAAAACCCTAACTCACTTTGAAGCCAGGTGAGACACGGGTCACATTCGATTTTAAATCAAGAAGTGTAATGT
The DNA here is from genome assembly GCA_030686995.1 of Artemisia argyi. NCBI lineage: Eukaryota > Viridiplantae > Streptophyta > Magnoliopsida > Asterales > Asteraceae > Artemisia > Artemisia argyi. The sequence continues at coordinate 141,311,382 of CM060687.1, forward strand.
CTTCGATAAGTGTTAATTTTTTTTATTCTTTTATTTTATTTATTTATTTATTTATTTTTTTATTTTTTTATATTTTTATGGTACAATACCCTAAAATATTTTTGTGTTACTCCAATTTAGCATGAAATTAAGTATGTGCAAATTTTATTACTTGTAACAAACAAAATTATATACAAAACCGTTTAAAAAAAATTGTGCGACACCTCCCTAGAACTTCTAGGTCCATCCGTGGGTCTAAAGTAAACTAAGTAAATATGAAAAGCTAGATTGTTAATTAGTTCCCCGCAACTCACATCGTCGGTGGTTTACGTAGTATGTATATTATGTATCTTATGCGTCATAAACATGAAATTATTTTTT